>JAXQQM020080122.1:0-166622 GCA_034641835.2 Pinus albicaulis | reverse complement strand
CAGATCTTCTACAATTGAGTAGTTTTGGGCAGCCTTGGCATTAGGATTGATCTTCGTATTCTTGGTGGACCCTTTCAGAGTTCGAGGTATAGGCTCAACTGCAGGCCTCTCTATATGGAGTGGCTCACCATTACTAGGAGCAACTTTAGCTTTCAAAGACATAGCTTCGCCATAATCACAAGATCTCATAGCAATATCTGCATGAGAACTGATCATGTATATGTGTTATGGATTTTCCCCTTCCTAGTTGCCCTCAGAGGGAGCTCCAATATTCACATTCACGCCAACAAGCAATTGTTGCCCTTGGGGAAAAGGGTTTGTTAGTACAGCCTGGGAGCTAGAAGAACCCTACTATGCTAACAAGTGCTGAGCATCCTAAATTTTCGGGAAGAGGTGAGTAAGATGGTCTCTAGTGCATAACTTGCATGGAAACTTAATCTTCTTTTTATTATCCATCTTACCCTCTCCAACATGATCGTTGGATCTATTCGTGTTCCCCTTCCCATCCTTATCTTTATTCTTATTATTCTATCGCTTCTTCTTCCCATCAATTTGTTGATTTCCTTTGGGGTTAGAAGTTGGAACGACATTAATAGCCAAGGGCTGAGAAGGAGTTGACACTGAAGACGAAACCTGACCAGAATAAGCAGATTGTATAGAAAAATTCTGCAATTGATTTAGCAGGTTAGCCATATCACTATCGATCATATCGATAAGTCCGTTACCATGAGGACTAGGTTTGGTTTCTGGCTAAATCTATCTTGGAGTAAGGAGCATCCGGAAAGATTTTATTCAGGACCCCAGATTGAGAATAGATCAGTTCTAGCTGTCGAGCCCTAAAAATAGCCTGCTCTTCAGAAAACACCCCTGAAAGGGATACATCCTTTGAGACTTCTGGCTACAGATATTTCAGAAACCATTCGAGAAGGAACTCATTCAGAATTTGGGCTTTGATTAGCCTCTTCCTTCTCCTCCATTCTTGAATATGATAAAAAATGTGAGTTGCTTTGTCTTGTTGGAAATTGGCCAAGAGATCAATCCCGACATCATAATGGACATGAAACTGAAAATCGTTTAAGAACATAGTAGCCAACTCACCAAAATAAGAAAAAATCCCCCCTGTTAGCTCAATGTACCATTTCACTCCATTCTTCAGTTAGATTTTGTTGAAATAACCTCAACCTAATCGAATCGTCGATAAGGGAGTTCGATGAACACCATAAGTGGAAAGTGGTGACATGGTCCGTCGAATCCTCACCAGTCTTCCCTTCAAAATTTGGATTGTCTGAGGGTATTTTAGTGGGGACCAGAGGCCAACCCGGACTATATCGAATATGATAATTTGTCAATTTTGATAGATATAGCAAGTTTAAAGTTTCCAGGAATGGTAAGCACGGAGCAGCCTAGGAATTCCATCCCCCATAGGAAGGATTCCCCCCATTTTGAAAAGAAAATCCTGGATTTGTTGAGGCACCAGGTTTCCAGATATTGTTCGTAGAAAATGTTGAGCTATAAGAGAAGCCTTGTGACCCAAAATTCGGAGAAGGACCCCCTCCCATCATAGGGTTACTATAAACAGGGATATTCCCTCCAATCGAAGTGTTAAAAGATGAAGAAATCCCTTGGTAAGAGTTCCAAGCATTAGCGAATGGAGCAAATCCTTGAGAAGCACCTACCGAAGGGAAAGGAATATTCCCTTGCTGACCAGAGAAAATTTGACTCTCATCTCCTAACCCTGTCAAAGCAGGGTTCCATCTCGAAAAAAAATTAGAGCCTTGACCTCTGGTGAAAGGATTGAATCCTTGATTTTCAGAGGTGAAAGGCAGAGATCCTAAGGAAGGGTTCGAATGAGGAATATTCCCACTTCCAAAGGGGAAATATTGAGAAGCATATGCTTGGGTGCTTCCACTCAAAGATGGAATAGAAGTAGAGACAAACATAGAAGCACTAGAAGTGATTGTTGAAATGGTAATAGTACCTCCTCCTTCGACTGAAAGAGGAGTATGAACACTTGTAGTGCTCATAGCCAAAACTCTGTTCCCAGCCATGGCCATCAAAAGAAAGGGATATGAAGGAAAAGGGCTACATGGTCTTTGAGACTTGGGCCCAATGTACAAAAGGACGTAAGGAAAACTAGCAGGAAGAGGAGATGAAGGAGTCTCACAAGGTCGAGGAACTTCTTCAACTTCAAATTCTTCTGCCGGAAACAAGACTCTAGAGATGAGTGGAGTACTCCTGACTACAATAGCACTAGCACCAGGACCACCCAAAGAAACAACAAGCCCAGACGAAGGATCACTCTCCATTGCATTCGAAACCACCAGATAAAAATAACCCATTGAATTACTCCTACACCTTCTTGAAGAAGGCTTGACACTTGCAGGGGAAAGACCACGAAGCCCCCTCGATCAACGAGGCGATCAGTCAGCCACTTTATGAGATTAATTAGACTAAAAAAATATAAGAATCTAAGCAATCTAGGAGCAAAGAAAAAACTCTAAAAAGTCCCTAAGATATAGTCAATGAATCGGCCTTCGGGTATTTTCGCTTTGGGTGATTGGGACCGGACACCAAAATACAAGAAATCGAATAAGAGGACCCTCTGAAAATAGTTTGGGGTAATTACGCCCCATGCCTACTAGAGAAGGTAACATAAATAGTTAGGTTTACCTTCTGACAATATCCTTTTCCAGTGCAAGTCCTCGAGCTTCACAAGGTCACCCTCCAGAAGTACTAATGAAAGTGATGCAACTTCTATCTCAGGTACCACGAGTATTCCCCCTTGCAGTCACCTGTGTGGCCCATAGGAGAAGCATCTAAGGGCACCAGTCTATATCAGTAGCAAGGTGGAACGGTCTTAGGTCAAGATTCAAAAAATAGGAGAGGGGGTATCTCTCTTCTCCGCCTTCACTCTCCCTCGCACTTAACTCTCTAGAGGTAGAGCTTTCCCGGTCCACTTAACGGAATTGGATTTTGCTCATTAATAAAATTTCTATGTTTGACAGTTTTGAGCGGCCTTGAAGACTTTACTCTCCACTCACCTATTCCAAGGCCCTATGACCTAGCTAGTTGGTGTATGATTAATGACAAATACAAAAACTTCTAGTTCATTTTAATTATAGCGCTTGATTTTAAGTGGTTGTTACTTAATTCAAATGTATACAAAAGTGAAAATGATGGTGTTTATCAACGCAAAAGAGATCAATGAAATCCTACTACATGCAAATGAAATAATTTTCTTTCGATGAAAAGAGATTTCTAAATGGGTTCTACGAAACTAAATAAGCAAATTTTTATTTTATTTTATTTTTTATTTTTATTTATTTATTTATTTATTTCAGTTATCACTCTTCACACACTTTAGAAAACTATAAAAAAGGATTGAAATTCTTTAGTGCAACTAATGCAAAAACTACCAATGATATGCAAATTCTAGGATTACTAACTAAGGAAGAAAAAAGAGCTTCTACGGAGAAGTGGTTCAATCACTTTTGACAGACAAGAAAGGAAAGTCCCAACAAGAAATCCTTTGCATACAAAATGCCAAAATATACTTGATATAAAAGAGAGAGAAATCTAGAGAAAGACTCCTTTCAAGACCAAGAAAACGAACCAAAAAAAGAAGCTAACAAACTGCCTCAAAATATATGAGAACCGTAAAAGGGAAACCAAAGCAAAAGCAACATAAAACAATAATTATTTTTTTTGGCTTTTCACTTTTAAGGAAAACAAAAATATTTCAAAAAGACAATCACAAAACTACTCAAGAACCAGAATCAAGAAAATGAGCCACAAAAAGACTTTAAAATTGCATAAGCCAACTGTGATACTTTCGTAGCAGGACTCAAACAAGAAATAAGAAGCAAAATACCCAAGAAATTGATTCAAAACAGTAGCACACACTTCCAGTGAACAAAAACTCAAAAAACCAAGAAAAATGTTACTTTAAGACTTGCTAAAAGGCTAGTCCCAATAAGTCAAGAAAACCAAAGAAGTCAAAAGAGGCAAAAAGAAATCGTAAACCCTGCTTTAATAATAGGGAAATTTTATATTTTTTAATATTTTAAATAGCATACACGGGTTAGCTATGGATGGACCTGCGTGTGCACGTGGAAAAAATAGGCAGAGTCGCGTATGGATTTTAAAATATTGTTTTTTGAGAAATGTGACCAATTATGAATGGAAGGGATACCCAAGGCCAATGCATAAGTCATCAAATATATCGAGGTGAAAAATGATGCTATAACAAAGTGAGCCAACCATGTTTCCAACTTCTCCACCCTTTTAGTTAGCAGATTTTGACCCCGCTACACCACCACGATCCTTTTTCAAATATGGCATTGAAAGTAATGAAATTGATTTAGCGTAGCAATCAAAACCTCACATTCTTCCTTTCTAGACCTATCATAAGATTTTAGGTGATCCAGAACAGACTAAAGAAAATCATGATAGATTTCGGAGCGACTCTGTCGGCCAGCAACACTTGCATGCCCTAGCTGACGAATCTGACCCCACACACCTGCTCCATCATCAGGTACCACTCTGCCTTTATTTTCACCACCAGTTGTATGACCGCCTCTTGCACCACCTCTGCCACCATGGAATCCCAACGCCACACAGACCAGACCCCCAGTAGCTCGGCCACCCTGCCTTGTATGACCAATAATACGACCCTCTAATGCCACCTTATCCTTTGTGCTACATCCTTCCTTGCTGGATGAAACTCCCATCTACTTGGGTTGAGAGTGGGAGTTACACATAACAAGTCTCATGGTGAGGGCCAAGGGATACACCTCAAAAATGAGAAACAAGACCACCCAACAAGTTGAGAAATAAAACAGGGCAAAATATAGCCTCGACTTATCCAACAAAATTCTACTCCATAGGGCTGAAAACCACCTTTCTCCAATCCAAAGAGTTACAAACAAACCCATAGATAAGAAACACACCAGCCAAACTAAGACCTTTGCTTCTCTTCTACGAGGGGAAGCACCTGAGAACAAAGACACAAACAAAAGAACTTGACATCAAGTGTGAACACACAATATACAAACCTGAGCCAATTACCAACCACAACAATTGTCTCAAGACCGCCCGTCCACCACTGAACCCCATTATTGCTTACCCAGCGGTGGGTCTCAGGAATCCATGGAGAAGCCACAGAAAGAGGAAGAACAAAAGGACACGTGATGAACAAGAAACATAAAAACATTCGCAAACAAAAATAACACTCAGGGAGACATTTAGAAAGAAACACAAGAGTAGGCACTAGAATCAACCAAATTACCATGCAAAATTCACTTAAGCTGTTGACGGAGTAGAGAAACCAGGCTGTGGGAGAATAAATTTAACACATTTGTGAACTGTTCATGGAGGAGGAGGTGACAACGACAAAACCTACACCTCTCCGAGATTAACCTAGGGCCTAAGATATCAAAATGACTAACTAAGCTTAGACCACCAGCCTCTAGCTACCATACTACCACAACGATATAACATTCCTAAACTGCGAAGATCACCATAAACCTGCTTACCTCTCCAACACTCAAACCCAAAGAGAATGAATGAGACCGAGACTTCACACACAACACTGTTAAACTCACCGTACACCATCCATAACAGGAGGACATGGAGTCTATCCTCCTTCCCATTTTTCGAATGTACACTCTCATCGCACACGCGTTTTGTGGACCTCAGTGTTTGTCACCCCCATCGGGGAGTAGGCTTCATGTATTTTAATTAATATTCAAATTAAAAAAAATATAAATATAATTTGTAAAATGTAAACGAAATCCAAATAATTTCACCTTAAAATGATTTTTCTCGATCATATTAATTTATAAAAAAAAATTAACAAGAAAAAATCAATAAATTAAATAAATATAAATTACAAAACCATGGGCTCACAAGATTAATATCTTTAATCATAAATTCTTGTAACTTAAAATAAGAAGTTTAACCAATCTCTCGATTGGTGATTTGGTTGGATAAAATAAACCATTAAGTTGCTTGTGTCAATGCAAGCTCTATCATATAAAATTATAATAGGAATATTTTCCATTTAAGTTGTCACTTGATTGGTGTGCATGAACCAGACTATATATATGTATATAGTTGTAACCTATGAGGGTATCTTTATTTGATTAATATACTTAAAATGGTACTTGATTAATATGTTTAATTTAAATAATAATAACCTATAATGTCAAAAAATAATAAAACAATTAATTTAAACTATAATAATAATATCATGTGTATATTAAAATTGTGATTTTTTACCCATGATAAATGGGTAATTTGGAGTAATCTAAGTAAGGCCTGAAATTAAAATTCCTAGTTGTAACACTAAAAGTATATCTAATAACACTCAAATCAAATATGAAACTAAAGTTATAATATTTTAATTTTTGTAACACATGCTAAGGAAGAAGACTCAATTGAAACACACACTTTTTAAAATTGGGAGCACACAAATACAATATAAACCCAAAATTTCATCCTTCAGATAAACAATCTGGTCCTCTCTATATTATGATATCTTCATACATAATGATCCAATATGAACACAATAATTTCTCCCAATGGCACCAACATATTACACCACTTATTTTTTCCTACAAAAACTAAAGAAACGAGACGTGCTTGTGTATCTAATATAATATTATATAAGGATTAAAGCCCTTGTGAGAGAAACATACCTACTATCTCATGGCAATGCTCGATTTAAATGATTAAAGCGTTAGTCTCTAAGTTGATGACCATTTTGTTTTTTAACAATTGCATCAATTACATTTGTTGAAATGGGAATGGATCAATTTTAATAACTATGGTATGAATATTCCCCATAAGTTTTGTAAAGATAATATTACAGTAAATCTTAACCTCGAACCAACACAACCTATAATCATGAAAAACCTATAATTATAGTTTAAATTAATTCTTTTATTATTTTTTGACATTATAGGTTATTATTATTTAAATTAAAATATATGTTTAGAAAACTCTCGTCCGAGAGTTTAGAAAACTCTCGGCCGAGAATCAACCGAGAGTTTTAAACTCTCGGCCGAGAGTTTTCTGAACTCTCGGCCGAGAGTTTAAAACTCTCGGTTGATTCTCGGCCGAGAGTTTTCTAAACTCTCGGCCGAGAGTTTTATTAAACAAACTCTCGGGGTGCAAACTCTCGTCCGAGAGTTTTTAAACTTTCGGCCGAGAGTTTGCCCGGGCGGTTAAATTTAACTTTGGGCGGGTTAAACTAGTTTCAAATTTCTCGGCCGAGAGTTTTATAAAACTCTCAGCCGAGACATTTTCTCGGCCGAGAGTTTCTGGTCAACAAAAAACTCAAACAATCCTGCAGTTTTAAGAAACCTGCAACTTCGGAGGGACAGAACACCTACAAAAACAAACTGTTTTATGTCGGATCAAGTACCATTAGATTCATCTCTAAATCTAGTTTTTGATGATGTAAAATTTATGGAGTTTCGTTAAAAATTCAATTTTTTATTAATTTTTTACTAAACTATGTCACTATGGAATTTCATTGTTCGAAAAATTGCACTGAATGAAAATTCAATAACTTTCAAACGAGGACACCAAAAAATTTAAAAAAATCATAGTGCACTTCCTCTCCCTGTCTACTTCAAAAGGGTACTCTCATTTTTCTTATTGACGATCACATTGAAAAGAAAATCAAAGGATAATAAAATGTACTGAAACATCACTGTTTTTTTGTCTTCGTCCATTTCAAAAAATAATAAAAAATAGAGATATGATCCGAAAATTACCAAAAAATAGTCTGTGCACTAGTGCAATATATGCAGATTACGATGCTATGGTTTTTTTCCAAAAAATGAATAACCTTCCCTAAAAAAAGTAAAGGATAATAAAATGACTATTTATGTTTGCCTGAAAATTTCAAGTATATGCAGTTAGTAAACAAGAAATTTACCCCTCTATATGTCAATATTTTTTAAAAAAAAAATATCGGTATGGAGGTAAGACAATTCTCTACAATTCCTGTTTTTATGTCAAAGCATCCATTTTCATTTACCATATGTGCCTTGTAGTATGTTGCTTTTGATAAGAGCTTCTGACGTTTTGGAGATGTTTGAATATTTTGTGCATCTAAACTCGATTATGAATCTGCATGAACCTGCAAATTTGTATACATTAATTTTATTCAGCTGATTGACATGGATAAAATAAATAAATTCAATTAGATAATTAAAATATAAATAAAATCTAAAGTAAATATTACGTCTGGAGATGGATAGGGTGAACTCTACAATGGACTTTGAGAAATATTTTCCATTTGATATAATTATGAGATTTTCTCCCTGCATTTGAGCAAAATCAACAATAAATTTTTATGTACATACCTAAAAGAAATTTCGGTGCCTTAAAAATGGACTTATTGTTATCGATGCTAATGTACAGTTAATCACACCAGTGTGTTTTAGTTACTGCGCACAGGTGCTACGTTATTAATTGACACACATGTGCGGTTAGTTAACAAATGCACCGAATATCAAGAAATTAAAAAAAAAATGCAACTTTATTTTTTTGAAGTGAAAAAAAGCGGTAAATTGAAAAATGGGCAACAAATTATTTTTTGAAATCTAATTTCATAAAACAATTCTTTAAATAGTAAAAGCTATTCATTATTTCATTATTTTTTCAAAAAAATTCAAGGAGGGATTTTCATGAGAGACATTCCTAGAGAAAGAGAGCACAAGAGCACAGTGGAGCAGCAAAATACTTTCGAACATCAACACTATTTAGAGAATCAAAATTTGAAACATCTGGTGATTCGCACAAAAACCCTATAGTATAGTAAAAATGTTAAATTTTAATGTAATAATTTTTTTTTTAAAGTTTTTGTTGGTTTTAAAACATCCATAGTAAAAATTTTAAATTTTACTGTTCATTTTCCAAAAAAAAAAAACATCCATTCTTACATTAATCCCTTGCTTCTTCTTGTTTCTGCCCTTGCTTCTTCTTGTTTTTGTGACTTCACAATTAGGGCTTTTCATTTTAGATTTATAGGGTTTGTATTGCTATATATATAGGTGTATGACATCTAACCCACGGGACGACTTGCAGAGTATGATCCCAATCCATGTCGGCCCTTACATGATTTTTTTAAAAACGGATTTTTTTTAATCAGTGTGCCCTGTGTAAAATAGCACACCGGTGCACTATTTTATTATAACGCACCGAGCGCGTACTATGTGATAAAAATAGTTTTTATTAATTTATGTCTATGTTATTTGGTGCACCAGTTAACATATAATGCATTGAGTCTCCTTGTTGACAAAGATCACCATACGACATTTCTACCATTTTGGTGGTGCATTTATAAGAACATGCTGCACCGCCTCCTCCACGACATCCTATGATACAAAAACTAACACGATTTTTTTATTATTAATTTGTCTATGTCAATTAGTGCGCCAGTTAACATATAATGCACTGGGTATCCTTGTTGACAGAGAGCATTGTACAGTGTTTCTACTGTTTTGGCGTTGCTTTTATAAGAACATGTCGCACCACCTTCGGTGCGTACTGTTTGAAAGGCGCACAATTTTCTTGATTTGTTTTTTTACCTGAAAAGTTTGTGATTTATTTATAAAATATGTTAATGAATGGTATGGTATAGGTTTCATATTGATAAAGAAATTGCTGACAAGAGATCAAGTAACAAAAATACTCATAGCACATCGAGAAAAGAAAAAAAGGCAAGTTCTTTGTAAATTCTTTACAAAAATTGTTATTTTTGAACTATATGTAAGTTTAACTAATATGTATTGTTTATTGTGTATCATGAAGAGCCAAAAAATGACGAAGCTCAATAAGATTATTTCCGATCTAAAAAAAGAAGAGCGTAAAATCATGATGGAAAATTTGCAAAAAGATGAATCAGGTGAATGAAAAAATACTATCGATCCAATATGAGTTTGTTTTTTTAATTTTCATTAATAATATACTTAAAAATATTAGATAACATGTTTCAAACAATATATTAATTCACATATGTTTAATGTTCTACAGGGACCAACAACGAAGAAAAGGAATGTTGTTCTAAGAAAAGAAAAAAGAAAAAAAAAACATGCAAATGAAAATAAACTGCTCCTTAGCTCATCTGGAGTGGTGCTAGAGGTTAAAGAAAGGGGGAAAAACTTTTACAGAACTCTGAGGGATCTATTGGAACGACTGTATAGACTTTTTTTCTACTTATAATACAAGAACCAATCCAATGATTCCAAGAACCAAATTTTATTTAAACTACAGGATGAGTTTCTAGAGAATTGGTCAATGAGACATGTCAGACTTTAAATAGCAAAAACATACAAAAAAAAAAGAATGAATGAAAAATTAATATTCGTTTAAATTTTTTTTCTAGAATTATATGTATATATTACTAGAAAGTAATCATTTATAAATATCACTTTTGTTATATTTATTTTTCATATATCAATATAAAAATTAAATAGTTTATTATCATGTTACTTTTTTAGGAATATTATGAAAATCTCAAAGGATGAACGAGCTGCTATCAGAAATATGCTAGTAGGAATGTCCAAAAAGGTGTACAAGGAGATGGTCAAAGAAATGGACATAATTGCATCGCACGAGGAGCCATCTCAACAACAATGTGCTTCAAATGTAATATGTAATCATTGATTTTTTCGATTAGGTACAATAAATAAAAAATTTAAATCTGCAGACAGAACGGTAGCCGATATCGTAAATATGCTAGTAGGAATGTCCAAAAAGGTGTACAAGGAGATGGTCAAAGAAATGGACATAATTGCATCGCACGAGGAGCCATCTCAACAACAATGTGCTTCAAATGTAATATGTAATCATTGATTTTTTCGATTAGGTACAATAAATAAAAAATTTAGCATTAAATATAAATTTTCAAGTATTTTCTTCCAGAAAAGAAAAGAAAATGGAATCCATTCAGCACAAAAAAGGGGACAAGAAGGAAGAAAATGGTTGATATCTATGTTTGTGAGTAATTTTTAATTCCTTATAACAACTTAACTAGATTTCATTTTTGTATATTTTAACTTGTTTTACAACAATCATCATTGAATGTCTTCAAACATGTGCTAAAATAAAAAGAAGAACCATCAGACGAATTGATTGACACTGGGTTAAATATGGGTTGTCAGTATATGTTGGCATATCAGAAATTAATTGTGGAATTTGTAATCATCTATCTTGTTTTATTTAGCTCCGTCTATAATTAATAAAACAAAAAAAAAATTATATTAAATATATCATTTTTTATGGGGTATAAAACTTGCAGGAAACAAAGTATGGAATTGCGCCAACAAATGAATTGTTGAAAGATGGAATGAAATTTTGTTTTGAAAGAATGTGTATAGTTCATGAGTCAATTATTGCTATGGTACATTTATCTTTTATTTACACTGATGTATATTATTTAATATTGCAATTTTTAGTATTCTCACCAATGTATATACACTCATTATAGTTTATTTTTATGTTTGTAGATGGAACTTGAAGAAGAAGAAAACAATAAACACAGTGAACAAAACATTCCTCAAAATAACCCAAGTCATGGAAGTAGCTCGAGCAGTGATAGCAGTGACAAAATTTCCAGCGAAGAATGTTGAACAATATGTATGGATATCAAAGCAAGGCGTGGTATTTTTTGAAATATTTCTCTGTGAAATCAGACATTTTGTTTAATGTAATGGACATAGTCTCCCAATTGAAAGACAAAGGGATACCAATAATTGTTCCATTTTGTATGACAACGAGTGTCTTATTCATATATATATATATATATAAAATTCTTTTTAATTTATTCTATTGTGTTCTCCATTTTTGTTGTGAAATGTTACACTGTTGATTAAATATATGGATTATTAAATATTATAATGAAGAAATGTGAAATCTAATGATATGATATAATAAATTAATCCAAAAATCACATTCAAATGCACTAATAAAAATTTAATTGATATGAATATTGTTATAAGATATGTGGCGACTTTTGATGAATAATGAATTTTAAAAAATCACAATAATTACACTATCATAGGTCGATGTTTCTAAAAAATACAAAATGAACGCTAGGGTGTGTTAGTCACTACACACCGGTGCATTTGTATGATACTGCACACCGGTGCATTTCTACGACCTATCGGCACTGTAAAACTACCAATACCAATGAGAACGCTCGGTGCGCTTTATCGACGACTACCACCCGGGCAGTTCGATAGGCATATGCGGTTTTCCTTTAACGCGACGGTGCATTTTTATAACTTAACAGCCCAGTGCATGCACCTTCCATTGGACTAGTGCGACTGGCTGGCTGACAGGCACTGTGCCATTTTTAAACCCTCCGGGGCATCTGAAATTTGTTTTCCGTCCCGGTGCTTGGTAGGTTTACAATACCAGTGCATTCACGGTAAAATGCACCGGTGCGTTGACACCTGATGTGCGCACCGATGAGAAAAACATCCGTAACAGCCTCCAACCGCCCAATTTTTTTTAGTTGTGTTGAAATTCCATTATAATCTCTCCAAAACCTCCGTTACTGAAAAGGGATGTTGTAGCAAATGTTTTTCTGACAATTTTGGCCAATTTTATAACACTAAAACCCTCCTTTATTACCTCCGCCAGAGGGTCTTTTCCTTGTAGTGCTACAAACAGAATTTGTTGTAGCTGTTGATCCCAATTTCATCTTGTGCTTTCCTGCTCTTCCTTTTCCTTCTTTCTCCAAATATCCAAGTATGCCACACTGTCCAATAGTGCTCAGGGAACTCTATGTATCCACGAGTATGAGAGAGAGAGAATAGAATGAGAGCTCCAAAATTGAACTGACAAAAGGTTACCAACTGATCCTTAGAATCATTGTTATTAATGATGCCTCTATTTTATTCATTTTCCACTATTTTCCTTTTTTTTCCTCCTCACATGCAACCTGTGACCTTTCACCCTCCTTTTCTCCAGCCAATTTCCATTATTTTCATAAATAAAATGCCAATAAATCCCACTTTTCCTTTCCTAAGCCTTATCCATTGTCTTTGCCAATTTCCATAGTCATAATAAACCATATGAACACCCACACTAGGATTTTTTTCCCAACATTCAACTTGGAATGCATGTCTCATGACCTTGGTTATTATTTTCCTTTATCAAATTTTATTACATGGAATTTTCACCAGGGTTGTTACAGTCAAATACCCTCAGATGTGAAAGATATGGTTTCTTACCAATCCATACCTCATGTGGATTCTTATCCTCCAATGTTGATGAGGGTGCTATGTTAACAAGGTAACATGAAACACCCACCACCTCTACCCAGAATTCTTATCCTAACCCGACAACATTGAGCATGATTCTTGCCTTTTCCATCAACATCCTATTCATTCTTTCTGCAACCCCATTTTGACGAGGTGTGTATGGAGTAGTATTTTTTCATTCTATACAACACTTCTTAAAAAAATCTTCAAATTCCTTCTTAAAAAAATCTCCACCATTATCTGTCCTCAACACCTTTATCTTCTTCTCTGTCTAGTTTTCCACCAGAGCCTTAAATTATTTAAACCTGTCAAAGAATTTAAATTTCTTCCTGAGGAAATATATCCATGTATTCCTCGATAAGTCTTCTATAAATTATACATAGTATGTAGACTTATCCAGTGATGGAACCGACACAGGTCCAAACACATCAGTGTGCACAATCTCTAATATCCTTTTCGCCCTCTCAGCACCAGAGGGAAAATTAACCCGATTATGCTTCCCATATACACAATGTTCACATAAATCAAAATCCATAGAGAAATTAGACATAAATTATACCATACCATCAACATGAAGTATTCAAAGGTGCTTCTCTCCAATATTTATAAGCCTTTGATGCCATAACATGGTCTTTTTCTCCAGAGACCACTAGATTTTCTACTCCACTTTTAGGAACCATAAAACTATTGCATCCATCAATAATAGTGCTACCCAAAAGCTTGTACAGAGTTCCAATGTGAACTCCCCACATTTGATACCTATATACGGGGACTTGGCTTCAACAAAAGCAAAGAGGATCACTCTGTGTATTTTAAATTAATTGGTGATCGTGTTATTTATTTTGTCTTGTATGTGGATGATATGTTTCTAATTGGGAATGACAAAGAAATTATCCAGGATTTGAAGACCCAATTGTTCTCTAAATTTGACATGAAGGATCTTGGTGCTGCAAACTATATTTTGGGCATGGAAATTAAGAGAGATCGGGCAAAGAGGAAGCTCTGGTTAAACCAAAGGAAGTATGTCGAGACAATGTTACAGAGCTTCAATATGCAGGATAGTAAACCAATGATGGTTCCTATTCCTGTAGGTGTGAATTTATCTACTAAACAATGTCCTGAGACACAAGAAGAAGAATAGGACATGTCCCGTGTTCCATATTATAGTGCAGTGGGTAGCCTGATGTATGCAATGATATGTACTAGACCCATGGGGGCTTCACTCAATGAACCTGTGACATATCGCTTGCGTTCATAGCATCCTAAACAATACCCCTAATTTGACTACATATTGGAAAATACCTCTAAAAATCACATTATTTAACCCCCTACCAATATGAACCCAATACACCTCCCCAATTTAAAAAACCCATAATTTCACCAGATATTGTAGGTATCCATTTTTTCATTAAATTTTTTTATACCCCTCTATATTTTTTCATTAACTTTGAGCTCCATTTTTTATACCCGCCAATATAAAAACCCTTTACGCCCTATATATCCCCCAATATATTAAGTCAATTTTACCTCAATATATATCCCCAAATATAAACCCACGTGGTATAGTATTGCTCCCCCAGTGAATCCCCTGTGACTAGACCAAACCTTGCACATGCAGTGGGAGTATTGAGCAGGTTTATGTCAAAACCATGGAAGGAGCATTGGATAACAGTGAAGCAAGTTTTCAGATATGTGTGTGGCACTAGTGATTATGGTTTGTGCTACCAAGGAAGACCATGATTGGACAGAGTTTTGTACATTTGTGGGTATGTTGATGCAAACTGGGCTGGAGATCTGGATCAAAGAAGATTTACAAGTGGGTATGTGTTTAGGCTATTTTGAGGTGCAGTTAGTTGGATGAGTAAAATACATTATGTAGTGGCTCTTTCAACTATAGAGGAAGAATACATGGCAGCCACTCATGCAAGAAAGGAAGCAGTTTGGTTGCAGAGATTGTGTTCAAGTATGGCGTTGGTGCAACGAGCTATAAGGATAGACTGTGATAGCCATAGTGAAATTTTCTTGGCTAAGAACCATGCTTATCATTCAAAGACAAAGCACATTGATGTTGGTATTTCATGCATTCATGAGTTAATTATGGTTGATTTATTGAACATTGAAATTGCACCCAACTGCTATACCTCCTACTAGTTCCTCCTATTAGTTGGAACTAGTTTAACTGATTTTAATCTAATTTAACTAAATTAAATTATTATAACTCAAATTAAACTCAACTTGGGCTCGTAAATTTAATTAAACTCAACCGAGGCTCTTAAAATTTAGGATTCCCTCTACACAACTCAAGTTAGACCCTCAACTTGAATTAACTGAGCCAACTAAGTGAAACTAACTTAGTTAACTTGTACAAGTTGTTTTGTGATGTGGAATTACAATTTTCTCCTAATTTAATTCAAGGGAAAATTAAATCATTATTTTCTTGTCATCTTTTTTCAACATTGCCTCTCACTAAGAAAGGGAATATCAGATACCCCAATCTTGCCTCTATGGAACTCAAATTTTTCCTATTGACATTGCCTTTGTCAAAATATATGCATCTTGTTCCTCTGTAGGAATGTATTCCAACAACATGATTCGCATGTGCACACAATATCATAGATGGTGATATCAGATGTCGATATGCTTGGATCATTCGTGAAAAACTAGATTTTCAGAGAGTTTGATACTCTGATTGCCACAGTAAATCACACTGGGATCCATCATCTGACCAAATAACCCAACAAGAATCTTCATCATCCAGATAGTTTCACAAGTTGCTTGACCAACATCCATGTACTCTGCTTCTGCTGAATTGAGTGCAACTGATATCTGGGTCATGTTGTACCAAAAAAGTGTTGCTGATCCAATACTAAAAAATCCCTATGAATTTCTCTTCCAAAATGAAAATGATCATTATAAATTAATAATAATATAATAAATCTTCAAATGAAATTTAAAACTATAATATTCCAATCAAATTAAAAATATTAAAAAACTCAAAATACTATTTAAAAAAATAATGCCAAATTTAAAATTGTGTAACGGAACTTCGTGAGAGAAATTAATCAAAAAGTAATTTAAATGGATGATCTAAAAAAAAATCCAATGCTAAGGAGCTTTCACTGGAGTTGACAGCAAGACTCACCTATTAAACTAGTGCCCAAATTTATCCCAATTCATTACAAACTAAACACCACTTCATGTCTTGAAAGGTGCATTTTCTTTGATATAGCTGCGGGCAGGTTGAACACTCTGAAATCTAATTCCTTGAATTTTCCAATATTGTGAGTCTAACATATATTTGATTTGATTTGTATGTAGGCAAGTTAACGAACACTCTGAAATCTCATTCCTTGAACCTTCCATTATGGTTTTGGTATATATATATATATATATATATATATATATATATATATATATATATATATATATATATATATATATATATATATATATATATATATATTTTCAGAAGAAAAAAACGTTGATTATATTATATATATAAACAGTACATTGAATAATAATTCTCAGCTGAGGAGCCTACAGCGAGAAATCCACCATTGAAAGACCAGATAAATTATGCTCATTTATAGAGTGAATGAGCAGATAGAAATAGTTCGGCCTCCACATTATCGCGAGAAATATCCTTCCCATACAAATGGAAGCAACATATGTTACGAAACGTGAATAAACTGAGAAGGATGGATTCAACAAAAAGCATTTTTCAACAAACAGAAGATATGACAATCAAAATTGGAAATGACATCGAAGATTTGAGAATGATTAAGGCAGAAAACAGAGAGGAAAAAGTCCAGTTCACCCTTGTTATGCCCCATCTATGATAAGATAAGATGCCAAATAAAAATCAAACTGTGAAAAGTAGATATCAGAAACGTTGAATTAATTGGCTCGCTTGAAAATGTTGACCTGTACTCTTAAAGAATATAAACACCCTTTAATCTGGCAAGAAAAAGAGTCATTCAGGCTCGCTTGAAAAATATAAAGTCAGGCTCGCTTGTAAATAAAAAACCGGCTCGCTTGATGTTTTGAAACATGCTCGCTTGACATTTTGATACCAGGCTCGCTTGAAAAGGAGGATATTGGTAATTCGTAAACGAGAATACCCTCGATCAAAAAAATTAGGCACTCCATATAAGTGTTCAGGCTCGCTTGTCTAATGTAGAGATCGATAAGAGAAACATAAAGTGAGAGATAATGTTTGATACTGGTTGGGAAATATAATACAGATACATGATTGTCCAGTAACCCCAAACCAAAAAACCTGTGTCAAAAAACCAGAACCCCCTGTAATAACACTGATTAGACAAAATATGGAAACATATAACTCAAATGAAGATACTCATGGGATGGGAATGGAAAATTCCCCAATCTGTCTGCCATTAGAGAAATGAATGATCTTCATGGATCCAAAATCAGCCAGGAGTCTCTTCTTGGATAGCCAATCAGCCTGAGTGTTGTTTTCACAGAATATATGATTAATGGGGGGGAAATTCAATCTACGCCACAGTCGTCGTGTCCTATCAATCCAGCCTTGAAGTTGTGGGGTAAACATAATAAATTTGTTGGTAATCCAACCGATGATCAACTGAGAGTCCCCATATATGTTAACATCTTGAATTTGAAGGTTTGAAGCAGCTAGGAAACCCCCCCATAGTGCCATAATCTCGGCCTTATTGTTAGAACCAGGACCTCCATTCCAGAAAATGTGATATTATTCCCGATCAGAAAGCTTGATCCATACACCACATCAAGTATTACCATCTGCGGAGGCACCATCAAAAAATATGGCAGGGATGCCAATCTCATGTGGTCTTATGCAATGGGAGCCATCAACAACAGCCGAAATTTGTTGGGGTCGATCGTCCACCCAAGATTTAATAGCCAGATATACCCGCTAAATATGGAAAGGTTTGTGCTAAAAAATCAGATGGTTCCAAGCCAGCCAGACCTCCCATATAAGAAAAAACGGGAGTGATTTATATTTACTGCTCAGTTTATCCAATTCATATGCAGCTGAAATGAAATCCACAGGAATCCATGATGGATTCAGAATGAAAGAACTGAACAATTTCCAGAGTCTGGCAACAATGGGACAGGTGAATAATAAATGTGAAATAGATTCATCCTCCGAACAGCAGATAGCACAACGACTGGGACCCTGATGACCCCTCTTCATGAGATTATCCCATGTGAGTACTTTCCCCGCCAAACCAACCACCCAAAAATAGTAATTTTTGTTGGAATTTTCCGATGCCAAAAAGGATAGAAGATTTTGGAGGCATGTAGTTGTTGAGATATAACAATGTTATTTCGATATACCTCCTTCACAATTACCATATTATCCTTTAGTGGACCATTGCATATTATTTGATCACCACCGGAGGCATAACAAAGACCAGCACAACGCAGATGATCCCGGAACAGAGCCCATTCATCAGCATCAGCCCCTTCTAATCCTAATTGACCAACAGATTTGAAAATAGGACCACCGAAAGACCAAAAATAAATTTCTTGTGAATAATACATAATACCTCGTTGTGTCAGTGCATGTAGAAGTCGTTGAGATGGCGCAGATTGTGGCGATAGTGAGAGAAAGTTCAGCGACCCAATGGGAATACGGCTCCCGTCACGAAATTGCCAGATTAGTCGAGGAGCAACATGAACCAAAATATTTTTGAAACTACGCCAAATGCATGAAATTTTGCGAGGGAAAGAGAAATCATTACAGTTGATCAAGAAGAGGGCATCACCGTGGAAATATTTAGCTCTGTTGATGGCATTCCATATGCCTGTACCATTAATGGCCCGCCAAAAAGACTTAGTTAAAAGGGCGCTATTGAAATCACGAGTACACAGAATTCCCCATCCATCCATATCCTTAGGTTTTCTGATAGTCGATAAACTACATAGAGGATATTTCCAGTCCATGTTAGCCCCACCCCATAGAAATTGCGTGATAATACTATTTATCTTGTTTATTACACCAGCTGGAAGATAGAAAAGATGACCCCAAAACACTATCATCTGGGATAAAACAGACTGGATCATAATAAGTTGTCCACACATTGACAACCAACGATGAGTCCAATGCTGAATCCAATCTCAAAATCTATCAACAATCCAATTCCAATCGCTGTTTCTATATCCACAGGGTTTAATGACATAACCCAAGTATTTGAAACCCTTAGAAACCAGACGAGTTTCGACACCCAAAAACTCAGCAATAAAATTGACCTCCTGAATATCACCAAATTCATATATGAGAAAAGATTTGCTACAATTGATACCCAGTCCTGTAGCAGTTTCGAATCACATAAACATGATATGAATATAGAACTAGTGATTTCTAATCAGATAACCAAAAAGTAATAGATCATCAACGAAAAGAGAATGCGATGTAGAAACAATGTTTGAAAATGAAACCCTTCTGTTCTGCAGAATGCATTAACTTACTGAACCCATCCATAATAAGGATGAAAATGAGTGGGGAGAGAGCACATCCCTGGCGCAAACCCCGTCCAACCTCAAAAAAACGAGATGGAAAGCCATTCACAATAACAACATATATAACATTGGATACACAAGACATAATCCAGTGAATGATCCAGATGGGGAGGCTGATCTTGAGCAATAAGACCCGGATGAATGACCAATCCACTGAGTCATATGCCTTATGTAAATCCACCTTCATGACTAATGCTTCTTGTTTATCCGTGTGCATGGAATGAAGAACCTCCTGGGCAATGGCGATAGCATCATGTATAGACCTGCCATTGAGAAAACCATATTGTTCCACTGAAATATTGGCAGATAAAAGAACTTTTATACGGTTAGCAATAATCTTTGAGGTGACTTTGTAAATAAGATTACAGAGAGCAATGGGTCTAAAATCTGTAAAATACTGTGGATCCGCGACCTTAGGGATGAGAGAAATAAATGTAGAATTCAAATTTGCAGGCATAATACCCCTTTTGCGAAATAACTCCATCATATCAGTAAGTTCAGCCCCCATTAAATCAAAGAAAAAGATAAAAAATTCCGCAGGCCACCCATCTGGCCCCAGACATTTGTCATGTGGAAAAGATTTCAGGACCATGAGAACTTCATTCCCAGTGATACATTGATCGATCAATGCAATAGCCTGATCATCGAAAAATCTGGAGATATGATCAAGAACCCAGGATTTATTCTCAGCATTAATCGAGAGATCATTCATGTAGAACTTTGAAAAATAAGCAAAAGCTTCATCTTGGATCTTAGATGTGGAATATGCAAAACTATCATCATTCTTTTTAATACGCCATATGGCGTTCCTATTACACCGTGCATTTGCAGTTTTATGGAAAAAATGAGTGTTGAGATTGCCCTCCCTTAGCCATGAAATTCTGCTCTTTAACCTCCATTTAACCTCCTCAATCCTCAAAATTTCCCGCTTCCTAGAACCAAGTTCATTCAATAGACACAAAGCAGATTCATCAAGGCAAGTAACCGATAAAGAAGCATATAAATCCGCCATCTTTGTGGAGATATCTTGATATTCTTTTTTGAGCGCAACTTTTTTCCTAATCTCCCATTCCTTTGATGCCTTCTTAATCTTTTGGAGTTTGAAATGAAAACGACCCCAATCCTTGAGACCCGCATCATCCACTTCTTGTTGCCAAAGTCTGATAACCATACTTGTATAATCCTCATCCTCAAGCCATATTCTATTAAATTTGAAAGGCTTACCTTTAGTAATAGCATTAGATTTCCATGAGAGCTTGATTGGCATATGATCCGAAATATCTGAGACAATAACATCGGATCAAGGCATACCCCATTTGTCAACAAGATTAACGTGGACCAATGCCCGATCCAACCTTTTACCAATAAAGTGAACAACGGCCCGCTTGTTTGTCCAAGTCGGAAAAAGAGGGAACTGGCGAATATCAAGCATATGGAGATCAAAAAACATATCATTCAAAAAGGAGGAAAGAGGATCCAATCTGGCAGAATTACCCCAAATTTCATCTGGATGTATGGTGGAATTAAGATCCCCCATCAAAATTAAATTGTGCAATGTAAGAATACCCGAAGCGACCATTATTAGCCAAAAGGATTGTCTATTGCAGTAGGGAGCATATATGTTGATGATATTAACAGATTCATCCATTCCTCTGAGACGACCAGAAAGCAATATCCCCTCGAAGAACTTATAAGCTTTACAAATTTCATTATCTGGATTCCAGATGGCTGTCAAACCCCCTGAATGCCCCACGACGTCTACTGCAGCAGCATACCACCCAGACTTAAAACTCAAAAAAATCTTGATGGCCTTCTCCCGGCCACACATAGTCTCTTGGCCCAAAAAAACGATCGGATTTTCAGAAAACAGAATGTCCCTTAGGCAATGTGCTTTGGAGGCATTGCCCATCCCCCTAATATTCATGGATAGGATGTGAATCATGTCGAATCCATCTCCGGGTTACTTGCTCTAAGCGCCTGTGGACTGCCCCATGTGCCTTCACTGACAGAGATCGGAATATCGGTAAGATTTTCATCATTTTCAGAGAAAAGGGATATAACTTTAAATTTTCCCCTAGAGTATTTATTGACCGCCTTTGGATTACGCCTTGCAGAAGGATTAGAATAAAGGAGAAGTGATGATCTAGTATTGGTCGATGGAGGAGGTCTATCAAACACAGTGAGGGCGGCAAGGTCGATATTAGGATTAGCCAGGATGGATTCAAGATCATTGCCGACAGAGTTCCTAGGGGAATCCGATAGGTTGATGGGATCAGCGGATTCGGGCGATATTTCAAGAGTCATATGGGGACTGAAGGATGAAGTGGGTGGAGGAGCAGACGATTCTCCACTGAAAAAGTTTGTGGTAGGACAAAGTGGGGGATCATCACATGGCGGAGCATGACAATCATCAAGATTCGGATTACCATGAGGGATATCATTGGATATGGTCACAGAGTGAGTGATGGGCACATCGTCATCACCGAGATCTAGAGAGGTTTTTTGGCCTGAAATAGGGGGCAAGTCATTCCCCGGGCCCATGGGCACAGATGATAGGTCATGAACAGAGGATCTATTATACCCACACCCAGTAGACCGAAGAAAAGAAAAATCTTCTTGCGACTCGTGATTAGATTCCAGTTCCAATACACGAATATTATCTATAAATGCCCGATTGTAGTCAAATGCGGACACATTTAAAATCCCTTCAGACTGATCCTGAGCAGTGACATAAGCATCTTCATCAGAGTTAAGGGGGCTAGGATTACCTGAGTTTAAACTGCCAGAGGTACCAGAAGCAGCATTTGTTCGACGACCATCAGCCACGGCAGTGAATGTGTCACCGGAGCGAAACATACGCAAACGGAAAGGACAGTGTTCCCTAAGGTGACCAGTGCGATGACAAATTAGACACCAGAAAGGAATGCCCCAAAAATCAATACGCTGTCTATGCCTCTTGTTGCCCCAGACAAGATCAATATCACCAGGCAAGCCCCTAGAATATTCAAGCTCAACCAGAATCCACGCTATTCTCTTATCACTGGAACATAATATGCTTGGGTCAATGTATTTAGTGGAGCCAATAGAGTTACCTATTGCTCGAAGAGCCTTAAGGGTCCAGAATTCCAGGGGAAGACCCAGGAGCTTCACCCAAATAACTCGACTGCGGGGAGCCTCCATTACTGGATTGAATCCGAGATACCAAGGAATTAACTGCATAAAACTCCTACCACGCACCCAGGTCCTTCTGGTAATCTTGTGAACATCTTTATCGTCCAAAAAATGTATACTGAACCAACCATTGATGAGAGTACTCACCTTTGGAGTGTAACCAATGATCGGGTTCCAATATTTTCTGATCCAATTGGACGTATCAAACTCATTGTTATCCGGGAACATCCACTTGTCAATAACCTCCCACTTCTGCAGGCCCGCAACCCTCCCACAGAGATCTTTGTAGTCTAAAATCACCTCCTTGATCTCCATTTTATGTTTAGAACAAGAATACTTCTTCTTACAATGACCACAACGCTTCTGTTTATTATGGCCACCTTGCACTTGGGACGCATCAACAGATGAGTTTTGGAATACCTGTTTTACAATTAACGCATCAACATCATCCAGCACCTTCGAAAAGCTATGGTCATTAGCATTTGATTCTGGATGCATCACCCGAGGAGCGGGAATTTTGGATAAAGAGTCAATTGAACCTGCCATGAATGTAACAATTAGCAATAAAATCTAATATCACCTGATGACTCAGAGAGCCGTCACTACAAAATCACAGCAAACGATAGGACGTGGTAGAAAATAGAAAAAAGACCACGTGGATGCGTAAAGTCGATAAACCTATTCGGCGACCCTGGAAACAATTGACCCTGGAATCAATTGACAGCAAATCAAGGAGGTAGATATGATAAATAGCAAGTGACATCACTGTCCTCCATATTAATTAGCAAGGATAAGGTGAAATCAAAGAAGACATTGCAGTTCCAAATGAGGCTTTGAGGTGTACAATCAATCAGAATATTGTACCCCATACATGGAGTAGAGGAACGCTAGATAAATGATAGAGAATGATGTCGGTAGCCGTAAAAACAGATAATCCCAAGACTAATTGACAAAGCAGACGCAAAAAACAAGAAGAGCAAATCGGTTGGAGATTATGTTGCCAGATCAAAAATCGGTTAAGTGTGTATATAGTATCCCCATCCCACCTAACCACAGCATTCAAGATCCCCAAGTGTCGACAGAGATGCCTCGAAAAGAAGAATAATATTATTCTATTTGAGACCAAAGATAGACATTAAATAGGATGGCATCAATGCGTCATGATTTCAATGCCATATCCCAGAATGGAAATAATAGATTGATAAAGGACATAACGATCATTCCTTAGCAGATATGCATTGAAGAGAGTCACGAGAGGTGACAGTTATGTGAACCCATCGGTTCAAATCCACCGCCACCAAATTCAAAAGTGCTCAGAAAATGACCAGAAAAAGTCACAACATAGAAAACGCCCGGTTACCGGAATAACCAGGTCAATGGCCGCCAAACTATAGGTGACAACAACAGCAGCACATACAACCGGGAATAGACCACCATCTTTTGCGGAATTTAAAGCTTATACTCTTGCATGGTCGAGAGACAATAAAAGAATCCACCCACTTATGCCATAAAATATACCACTTGTTGTAATGATCAGAACCAGTCGTGAAAGATTATGATGAGGGTGCCTGTGAGGATGACGATAAATTTAATCCATCATCGGCGTGAACAACCATTAGACTTATGAGTCTGGTAAATAGAAATGAGGATAATCAGTGCTATGACGATCATGAAAATGGTCATACCAATCTCGATCACCTCTGAAAAACTCAAAAGATCAGATGTTGACATAGTAAAATCTCATCATGTGATTACCCAGAGAGACCTTGTAGAAAGATAACTTCAGGAAACACATACAGGAACAATAGATGAGAAAATCCAATAATAGCCCAAAAACCAGCAAGAACAAGATATTCTCAACATGGATGGCAACATTTCAACACACCTATTCTAAAACTAGTAGAATTATGACACAGCTAGTGCAGAAACCTCCTCCATCACGCTCACTCCCTTTTGCGACTGAGCCTCAAACCTCCATCGGTCAGAAAGTTAACATTCCCATCAGTAGGTTCAAGTTGCATCCCCCCACAAATACTGAAACCTGTGGATGAACTGGTGTGATTAGAAGCTCGCCGAGGAAATAATTGACATGAAGATCATTATGGTTTTGGTATATCTGTAGGCAGGTTGAACAGTCTAGTCTCATTATTGGAATCGTCCATTATTATTATTATTTTATATATACATATGCATGACACTTTTTTTTTGATATATCTGCTGGCAGATTGAACAATCCAAGTCTCATTCCTTGAATCTTCCATCTTTTTGATATATCTGATATATCTGCATGCTGGTGGATCAGTCCAAGTCTTGTTCCTTTGAATCTTCACCTGAAAGGACTGTTTTGCCATATGTTTGTGGAAATATTAATAACGGTAACATTAGTGTAAATGCTGGTTTGTTTTATCTTAATTAATTTCATTTGAAATTTTGGTTACATAATTTAATTTTATGTAATTTATATATGTACTTTATATTTTTCTATCAATATAAATTTTAAGAAATGTTTGAATTTATTTATATATTAAAATGTTAATCATGAGTAGTCCATGTGATTCACGATTCCCTCCTGAGTCAAGGCTTAAAAGAAATATTAAAATGTTGAAAAATTTACATTGTGACAGAAATTACAACGAAATGACAGACCCGGAAGCGGGAAAGAGCAGAGAAAAGGGCATGAAACAGCTGGGTTGCACCAGACTATTTTGTCGTATCATTTCCTGAATCTATAAAAGCTACCGCTGGGAAATCGGAAATCGATTAGAGGGTTTAGCAGAGAGAGAGTGGGGCAACAGTACTGTAGAGGCTGCAAAGTGCTTGAGATAGATAAGCACTAGAATCGGGGCATAAATTGAATGCCATTCTCCGAGTAATTGAAGAAATCACTGGCTAGAGACTGCAATTGGAGAAAGAAATCGGTGGCTGTAACGATTTCTGTGTAAGAGGTCAGACAAGTTATCTTAAAATCGTTATCAGAGTAGAATATTGTGATTTTTTCTGTTGTTAGAATCCAGTCGAGTCCTTGTGCCTTCTCTTCTGTGTAATATCTCTTAGAAGGGAAATAATCAATAGATCTGGCAGATCTAGGCGTTTTAGTAAAAAAATAATTGCAATCAATGCAGCTTTTATTTATATTATTAACTAAAGAAATTGGTACATGTTCATACAAAAATGTGTGAGCTCTTGATTTATATTATTAACTAAGATACTAGTACATGTCTATACAAAAATATCTAAGCTTTTACAATGGCATGCTCAATTGCTTATTAAAATAGAAACAAAAAATTGACGCAAAATTGTGCACTCTGTATGGATTCACTAGACAAAATAACACCCATAGAGTTTTTTGTGGTGAGAATTAAAATGGAACTGGTCGCTCCAAATTTTCAAGAAAAACACAATAAGATAGATAAACCCTAATGATCCAATACCTAGCTCCTATCCCTTTTATAAGTTTGATAGATTCTCTAAAAACCTTATTTTATTTTTTTCCTCTAAAACCTAAAGCAAATACTATGAACTAATACCATAATACCACAATACATATCATAGAAGCCTTATTACGCCGGAGGCGTTTTCCATTGCGGGCTTGGGGGGTGAGCAAACACTGTTCACCCTAGCCAATGAGAAAGTGTTCCCTATGCGCATGGAACCAATTCAAATTTTCCACGTGTGGTCTCCGTAATGGATCGTAAACGGGTTTCTATTCTGCATAATGGGTTTCAATCTCCACCGCCTCCGTCTACGGCACCCTGCAGCCGCTTCCTGTGTGGAGCGCCCGTGAATTTCTCGAATGGAGACGATTTTGGCCTTTCGCCGCCGCCCATGCCAACGAATTACAGGCCAATTAGGGCACCAACTCTCCTTACTCTGCCCAACACGCAGGCAATGATCCTCGCCCCCGTCCCGCAGGCCCAGAAGGTCTCAATCGCCTCCGCGCCATATTCCTTCCAAATCCCGTGTAGGAGAATATCTTCCCCGGCGGATATCGAATACTTCCACAATTCGGACTCCGGAAGGTCTTTTATGGGCTTTGTGGTGGCGTTGAGCGAATCGATCCATGGTCATAATATCTCCGATGAATGCTACGAATCCCCATCAGTAAAGGGCATCGTCGAGATTCTGGGGATTATGGATGTGTGGATCGACGAAATACCGCCCGTCCAGTAGCCCACGCGGTATGGGAATCCCGCTTTCCAGCAATGGCAGGATCGGCTCCATCAAGGTCAGGAATTGATGGACAGGCTTTTGGAGCCAGATATTCGTGCTTCGATTCTTGAGATTTTCCCTTATTTTACAGATAGCTTTGGAAACGCTACAAGAATCGATTACGGGACTGGTCACGAGGCTAATTTTGCGGCCTGGCTATTTTGCCTCGCCAGACTGGGGGTCATCACAGAGAATGATTACCAGGCGGTGGTTTCGAGGGTCTTTGTGAAGTACTTGGGGTTGATGAGGAGATTGCAGACAACCTACTGGCTTGAGCCAGCAGGGTCACATGGGGTTTGGGGGCTTGACGATTACCATTTTTTGCCCTTTATATTCGGGTCTTCTCAGCTGGTGGATCACAAATATATGAAGCCCAAGTCCATTCACAATCAAGACATTCTTGACAATTTCTCTGATGAGTATTTCTATCATTCCTGCGTGGCTTTTGTGAAGAAAGTGAAGAAGGGTCACTTGGCGGAGCATTCGCCCATGATCGATGATATCAGCACTGTGCCGAATTGGGGCAAGGTGAATAGTGGGATGCTGAATATGTACAAGGATGAGGTGCTGGAGAAGGTGCCCATCATGTAGCATTTATTTTTGGATCACTTATTAAATGGTGAGTTTAATCAAATAGAGTTTTCTTTTGGATGTTCATAAAGAAACTACTCCAGAGGGGCTGCACATTCTTTGGCTTAAGTGCCAGGTCTGAAATGCATGCATTTCACCAAAATCACCAGGTCCTATTCTGGGGCGTGGAAACTTGGTGGACGGCTTAATTCTCTGTTGATCACACTAGGAAACTGACATCGGTTGGCAATTAAAATAAATTTTTGTTTTAGCTAGAATCTTTGATTTTTACGGTCACCAGTATCTGTTGTTTTTGTTTCAACAGTATCCGGCATTTCACGGTCACCCTTGACCGATGGACTGATTTCTTATAAGAGATAACACAGTTTCACTCGATCTTTAAGTACCAGGACTTCATGGACAAACATTAGAATATGCCTTCTGTACATTTTAGCAATATCTTTGACTATTTCCAACTGATAAAATATGGTCAAAATGGTCAATGTCATCTTGACGGGTATAATGCCTGCTAAATTCTAAAAGATATATATATAAATAGCTTTGAATCCTATAACCCTCCTCCTCCTTTTCAAACTGATTCTGTCCCTTACGGATTTTTTATAAAACACACATGCAGTAACAGCTGTGTCTAAAAATTTCCAAAAACGGGCACAAAAATATCACTGCAGGATGACCACAAACCCCAAGATGTTCATCCACAATGCCTCAAAATATCCTAATATTGTTTTATAAGGACAGAAATTATTACTGTCGAAAACAGCTCTAAGCTGAACGGAATAGTGAGGCGATGGACAAACGGGTGTCCATCTTTTGTTTTTATAATCTGTCACTACCTTTGGACCAGCTGGAGGCCCTCCTGGGATAGAGAATCATCAGTTGATGTGGAATTGCAATGTACTTTTCTTTAATCTCCAGGGTCCCTGCAGCTTAGGCTGGTAAATTAAGATAAACTTTAAGTTTGAATTATCTTTTTTCCACGTCACATAGAATTTTATTATGTTATTCTGTTCAGGACAGCCCACAGCCCACTAACTTAGTAAACTTCCCCAGTGTTAATTTTTCATCAATTTGTTCTATGCTGCAACCATTACTTCAACAATATCCAATAACATCTAATTTAACAGTTTCACTTCTTCAATTATCCAATGACAGAAGAGCAATAGTAGATAGAACAATTAGACAAATGCACGATGAAAGACTGCCAAAAGACAAGAGACACAATATTTGGTCAATGACCAGGGAAAAAACCTCACTAGGGGAAAACTCTTGCAAATCTTCTTCTATTAGATTGTCTTCAAATGCTCAGCAGAGAGAGTACATCATCCAATATCAATTCAATATCCAATATCCAATATCCAATCAGCTATCCAAAACAGAGATGAAATTGAGAGAGTCAACAACAGTCAACTCAAGTGCAGATCTGTCCCACTCAACAGCAGTCAATGCCTTAACCAGTCAACAGTTCATGGTTGTGTATAAATATATTGGGGCTGCATATGAGAGTTGCTAATATTGTCATCCAAGGAGGCCATCCTTGACACCCCGCCGGAGTACACAAGTTCCTTGCCTTTATTACATGCAGAGTCATTATATCATTTTATAAATCTGAAGTATACTACGTTGTTTAACCTCCACGAGAGTCTGTATAATTTCTAAGTGTCATGTGAATGTTGTTGAAGTATTTCCTTAGAGCATTCATTTGGTGTTGTATGTGATATATTGAATAAACAACATAAAACACACTTATAGCTATACAATCTCAAACTGTTTGACAACACATCTCAGATAAACTCAGTGAATCTTAATTGCAAAAGTTTGAGATATCTTAGGAAGGTATCTTATTAGATTATGGTCTTGGACAAATGTGGTTTGAAGGGTAGTTTATCATGACAGCTTGATGAGTTCTGAAGTTATCAAGGCAGAGAATCCACTCCACTTTGGAAAAATGAAGACAAGCTATGAATGATAACTTTTCTGATTTATTTAATAAAAGCTTCTTCAAAATTTTTGATTTATTTTCCAATTTTTTAAATTTTTTTATTTATTTATTTTCTACTCAAAAGTTTTATGATTTGGAAATTTTTTTATTTATATTCCAACTTTCTGAATTTTTTTTTTTTTTTGATTTATTTTCTGCTCAAAAACTTATGATTTAGAATATTTTCAGATTCTTTGATTTAGAATATTTTCAGATCTAGAGTCTGATCATTTTCATTCATTTATCTTTCATGGATTTTTATTCATTTTCTAATCCGGATTTGCTTCATTTTCATTTTTAATTCATTCATTCATTTTTTTTTCCTAATATATTTTTTAATCTAGACTCTGATCAATTTCATTTTTCCAAAATCCTCATATTCACATAATTTTATTCCAAACTCATTTTCATATTTACATAGACACAAATTCAAGACATCTTCATATTTACATACACAGTTTATATTACCTAGCTAGGGATAACAGAAAACAAAAAATATGTTTGACAGTTTAAAATCCAATATTCCATATCGTCACAAACTTTTTATTCTGATTAAATTACTTCCCTTACACACTACTACACCAAGGGCATTTTAAGACATTTGTTTAAGACAAAAGAAATCTTTTGTCTTAAAAAGTCACTTTTTATTTTAGTTATTTTATATTAAAATTTAATGTCAATTGAATTGTCTTAAATATAAAATTTAAGACAAAAATAGTGTGAGACAAAAATAATTTGAGACAAAATTTTATATTTAAGACAAAAACAATTTGAGACAAAAATATTTAAGACAAAAACAATTTGAGACAAAAAATTTAAGACAAAAAAATTTAAGACAAAATTTTATATTTAAGACAAAACGAATTTGAGACAAAAATATTTTAAGACAAAACTTTATATTTAAGACAAAAGCAGTTTGAGACAAATATATTTTAAGACAAAAGCAGTTTGAGACAAATATATTTTAAGACAAAAGCAAGTTGAGACAAAAATATTTTAAGACAAAATTTTAGATTTAAGACAAAAGCACTTTGAGACAAAAATATTTAAGACAGAACTTTATATTTAAGACAATGTCGACTTAAGACAATGACAATTAAGACGAAACCCATTTAAGATAGTTAGCAATTAAGACAAAATCATTAGCATTGAGAAGTTTGCATTGAAATATCCATGAGTGGATAGTGGATAAAATTATATTTTTTATTTTTGAAAATCGATATTCAAACCACATGAAATTTAATCATGTCATATTTATTTCTTTTATATTATATTTTTCTTTTTTCATTAAACCACATTCTAAAAATTTAATAAATAAATATATAAAAAAATGTTATTTTTGGTTGGCAACTCAAGGGGATTTGAACTTTGAATCTCGTGTTTTAACCATAGCTACTCCAACACTAATATTCTTGGTCATATTATGTTTTTTCCTGCTAACCGCTCCAAATACAACCTCTAAGAACTAGTAGGGTCCAAGGAAAAGAGCTACAAGTTCCCCAAATCCGATCTACATTTCATGGACAATCACATTTCCCCCAAATGTCCTCCGCATATTTGCCTTGGTGTATTGGAGTTTGAAAAATACATAGGATGCCACAAGTAATCCTAATCATAAGACTCAACTTTCCTAATGAATAGGAGGCCTTAAAAATAAAAATAAAAAACATCTTAACTTATGCCTAAAGTTACTAAAATTTCCTATCCCAAATATGAAATTAGAAATTCTACAAAATTATAGGGCAACAAGGAAACCAACTTCCTCTTCCAAAAATCTCTAAGACCTTATGGAGGACAAATAAAAATTTTGAAATAAATTGTTGAAACTATGCTCTTGCATCAATAGCTACCAATGTATCCTTGTAGGCCACCCCCTTTAACAATAGTAATACCAATGTCCTTTACCAGCTAGAAGGAACTCCTTACACAATTCTCTCTTAGATCCCCTTAACCCATTGTAATGATTGTCTTTGATGCCTACCTAATTTCAAGCACATTAAGAAGCAATGTAGCATATATTTTCTGGTTGAGGATTTCAATAAGTATGTGATTTTGTTGACATCTTGTGACTGTCCCGTATGTGAATATATAAAATCTTGGATGCATGTCGCCCTGACACTATAACATGACTTAGTATTGCCTATCATACCGTGTCACTCCCTCCTCGAGACACCTAGAACTAGCTAACACTCCTTGTCACACAATCTTATTCATTCATTTATGAATTTTGACCTAGTGCGCCTCTGTTATGTTTTCTTGGCACTCCCTAACACTCCTTAGCACACATTGGCACACCTAGGCACTGGAACAACTTTGTATGCTTCCCTAGCACTCTAACGTGCCTTGGAACTTCCTAGAATACCATGTCACTCCCTTCTTAACACACCTGGTACTGGATTATACTTCATTTCCATGCATTTTAAACTAGTGCCCCCTTGTGTTTCCCTGACACTTGGCCCTCACACTCCCTAGCATGTGTTCATGCCACACCCTGGCACCTTATCCAACCCTTTATGTAACCATAGGCTTACCTCCTACAAGTCTTATTCTGACCTTCCCCTAACACAGTTTATCCTTGAGACACTTGGAATTCGTTGACACTACTTGGCACACACTCTTATTCGTTCATTTCCATGCATTTTGACCTAGTTCTCCCTTACAATGTCCTGGCACTCCCTAACACTCCTCAACATCCATTGACACTTTCTAGCATGTGTTAGCATGTCTTTTCATTCCTTGGCACACACTGACACTCCTTAGTTCTCATGCCCTCACAATTACCCTTACTTCTTTGGAACTTGGGAACCCAACCAAGTCTTGCCTTGACTATAACAAATTGACCAAGTTATGGTTACTACAACTAGATTATGCCTTGTTCACCTAATAAATGGCTATAACCCCTCACCCATTTAACCCCCTAAATGCTAAACCCCTAACCCATTTAACCCCCTAAACCCTTAACCCCTAACCCCTTAAACCATAATTCCCGACCCCTAACCCATTTAAACCCCTAACCCATTTAACCCCCAAACCCTAACCCCTAACCCCTAAAATACTTAACTGCTAAATCCCCTAACCCCCTAAACCTCTAAACCCCTAACCCATTTAACCCCCTAAACATATAACCCCTTAGCCTCTAACCCCGTAACCCCTTAACCCCTAACCCTAACCCCTAAAATCCTTAACTGCTAAATCCCCTAACCCCCTAAACCTCTAAACCCCTAAACCCATTTAACCTCGTAAACCGTAAAAGTCTAACCCTTAATCCCTAACCCCTTAAGCCATAATTCCCAACCCCTAACCCATTTAACCCCCTAAACCCCTAAAACCCTAACCCATTTAACCCCTAAACCCTAAACCTCTAAACCCTTAAATCCCTAAACCACTAAGACCTAAACCCCTAATCCCTTAACCCCTAAACCCCTAAACCGTTAACGCTTAACCATTAACCCATTAACCCCTCAACCCTAACCCCTAAATCCTTAACTGCTAAATCCACTAAGCCCTAAGCCCTTAATCCTTAATCCCTTAACCACTAGCTCATTATTCACTTAACCCCTAACTGCGACTAAATCCCCTAACACCTAAGCCCCCAATCCCTATTCCCTTAACCAATAACTCATTATTCCTCTAACCCATTAATGCGCCTAAATCCCCTAACCCCTAACCCCCCAATCCATAACCCCTTAACCACTAACTCATTATTCCCTTAACCCCAATCCCTAATCCCTTAAATACTAATTCATTATGCCCCTAACACTTAAGCCCCCAATCCCTAACCCCTTAACTAGTAACGAGAATATACCACAGTGGGCATGCACAAGAAGAAGAACCAAAGAAATCAAATTCAATAAAGGAAGCACAACCACCACTCCAAACTCGCTTCTCTAAAACACATACAACTGCAATAAATCCCACTGAAGCTTACAAATTTATCAAGCCCTAATTAACTTACTAACAAATTCAACAAGCCAACATGCTACAATTTGTTGAGTCACCCCCAAATCAATTAGTAATTATTTCATGAATGTACATTTGTTTGTAGTTTTATTTAAAATGTTGAAATTCTCTCAAGAGCGTATAGAATATATCCAAAAGTTTAAAAAATGGAAATTTTTCTTACCTCCACAAGGTATCATCACACCTGGATAGGTGAAAACATACAAGTCTAAATCTTCTACCTCTTAGTCTCAATGGCACCTCAACATGTCAATAACACACTTGCAACAATGCTTAATGAGTTTTGTCTATTAGCTAAAGAGATGTACATTCATCTATCCAAAAATAAACATCTCAATCAATCCAACACCATAAATTGTGCTAAATAGTTCATCATGTTATTTCAAATATTACAATATTTTCTTATATTAGCTCACATATTCCTTGAATATTTGAAAGCCAAACTACCTTAGCAGAATATACGAGAAAGATTTGTACTCTAAAAGACAAAAAAAGACAACAAACTAAAATAGGAACTTTAACTCTAATCGAGACACTTCATTCTTAGCAACATGATATCTAATGAAGATGATATGTGGAAAAAAAGGCTTCATATATTGTCTATCACATGTCAAACCGAGTGAACAAACACATGCATAGAAAACATCAGAAATAGGGTTCATAGATCGACTTGTATTATATGGTTTCAAACCCTTCTTGTCTCCTTTAAGGGGGGTTTCTGGAGGTCTTAAAAAAGACTTCCTTTTGATAACCAAATGGATTTTTTCTTTCACACATGTATGGAAACGTACTTTCCAAATCATATTGTAATAGATTCATAAGGTGATATTATTGGTATTAACTACACCTTATTTGGAGAAATCATTTTTATTGTAGGGGTTGGTACCTTTCTATTGGATGTGGTTGGTGATGTGAAGACTACTCAACCTCTAGTAAAGATTCATACTAACTCTAACAAGCTTATGGATGCTTTTTTACAAAGGGAGACCCCTCTAAGCTTAACTCATTGGATTCTTTGTTTGTTCATGCTAATTATTGTTCTCAACTTTCCTTCTACAAGGGGTTGAGACTATTTGCTTCATTTATTTTACATGGCCCGGTGAAAGAAGAAGAATGGAGATTGTCTCCACATATTTTCCATTTCGCTAAGTTACAAAAAAGAGTCAAATTCTATATCCAATAGACTAATAGTCTCTTGATACACCTTTAGTGAGCTATGCATAGCTCTCACCTATCACTGTAGCTCAATGAAATGACATATAATAGCTCCAAGACACCATTATAAATGGAGTAGTTGTGAATTTGTTGTTAAATGATCGCCTCCAAATGTTCAATTCTCATGAATTTTGGGGGAGGGGGTCTTTTGGTGTATTGAGCGGGGTAAGGGGACATAAGGGTAGCATGGATGGGTAGAAGTGAGAGGTTTAAGCATGGTTTACTGAGATCTATAATCCTAACATTAGAGAATGAGAAGGAGCCTTAGGGCCTTATGGCATAGGGGCTAGGGGACCTATAGGTAAGGCAATGATAGAAATTTATAGGGGAACCCCCAATAGTTGTGACAAGGGGATTAGGGGTCACATTATCACAACCCATACGCACTTAACCCATAACCACTAAAGTCCCTATCCCTTTAACCCCAAAGCCACAATCCCTTAATCCCTACACCCATAACTCATAACAAATTAACCCCTTGATCCCTTAAACCCAAAGCCATTAACCCCTTAACCCCTAACCACTAACTTATAATCCTTGAACCCCATAAACCCTAATCCAATATCCTCTTAGACCTTGACCCTTAACCCATAATCCCTAACCCCTAACCCCTTAACCTTTTGACACCTAAATAACATAACCCTTAGGCACTTAACCCCTAAATCCCCTGACATGTAAGCCCTTGATGGTTAATATTAACCTTTAAATCCCTTAACCACTAAGCCATTAACCTCTAACCCTTAAACCCCCTATACCTCAACCCCCTAACCTCTAAATCCCATAAGCCCTAACCCTTTACCCTTTACCCTTAACCCCTTGCTCCTAAACCATTAAACCCATTAACTCCTAGAACCCCTTATCCTTTATTCCAAACCAGAGGTGCTCCAATGCTAATATTCTTGGGCATATTATGCTTTTTCCTGCTAACCGCTCCAAATACAACCTCTAAGAACTAGTAGGGTCCAAGGAAAAGAGCTACAAGTTCCCCAAATACAATCTACATTTGATGGATAATCACATTTCCCCCAAATTTCCTCCACATATTTGCCTTGTTGTATTGGAGTTTGAAAAATACATAGGATGCCACAAGTAATCGTAATCATAAGACTCAACTTTCCTAATGACTAGGAGGCCTTAAAAATAAAAATAAAAATAAATCTTAACTTATGCCTAAAATTACTAAAATTTCCTATCCCAAATATGAAGTTAGAAATTCTACAAAATTATAGGGCAACAAGGAAACCAACTTCCTCTTCTATAAATCTCTAAGACCTTATGGAGGACAAATACAAATTTTGAATTAAATTGTTGAAATTATGCTCTTGCATCAGTAGCTACCAATGTATCCTTGTAGGCCACCCCCTTTAACAATAGTAATACCAATGGCCTTTACCTAGAAGGAACTCCTTACATAATTCTCTCTTAGATCCCCTTAACCCATTATAATGATTGTCATTTATGCCTACCTAGTTGAAAGCACATTAAGAAGCAATGTAGCATATTAATGGTTGAGGATTTCGATAAGTATGTGATTTTTTTGACATCTTGTGACTGTCTCGTATGTGAATATATAAAATCATTTTTTTTGTACCAGTTTAAGGATTGATACCATTAAGTGTGTGCGCTAACATGGATGGAACACTAACTGCATGTTGTATATATTGTAATGTAAATGAATAATCTCTTCTGGAAAAGGCTCCACTCATAATGCCATTTTGCAAATGCTCGCACTTAGTAATTGTGGTCAGATTTTAAGGTTCCATGTTCTCGTAAGGGTAAACCTACCTATCCATCTCTTTAAACGCACACATCACACATGTTGGCTTGATCTTGTGCTTGTTGTGGGGAAAATGTTGTTGCAGTGGAACCCCCAAATCAGATTTATTTGGGTTGACCCTGATTTGAATAGCTCTGAATGACTTCAAATTACCCTTGCCTTGACCGCGCAATCCTCATTGGCATCTCCAATGGATGTGTGATGCATTGGATGCATCAACATAGTCACAACTGATAGTCACACTGCCCTTTCACCTATCTCTCCACTGAGTCTCCACTGGAACTTCCATGCAAGTAGTTAACTGTTGTCTCTGTTCAATTGATTAATGAGTTATTATTTGTGAATTAATTTAACTAATTAATTCACTCCACTCCCACTAATGTATCAATCAGTTAGAAATAGACACAATTAGTTCAATCGAGTTTAACTCCAAGGATGTAGTTAAACTGAAACAAACTCCATGACCTACTTCACCAAATCCATCATAACTCTGCCACTTGAGTCCTGACTTGAGTCCTCCATGCATGAACACCAGTAAACCCTAGGAATTGCATAATTCCTTCAGCTAGATGATCTACCACACCTGTTAACTGAAATTAAGTGCTCCAAGAGAATAAGTTGTTATTTAGGGTCTAATTATTATTAAGAGCTAATAATAATCAACATTTCTATTTTTAGATCAGCGATCTATAAATAGACTTCGCCCAATATGTATAAAAATAGAAATCCATCTATTTTTCCAACTTGACCAACCATCCAAATAGCATCCTGCAACTTCTGAAATATGGTCTCCATGTCTAAAAATAGACATAGTCTAAAAATAGACTTGCGCCAAAAATCGCCTGCGGGCCCACTTAGTGAAGGTGACTCTTTTCACTAAGCTCATCATCTTGTTGAATCTCAACACCTAGAACTCGCTAACACTCCCTGTCACACTCTCTTATTCATTCATTTATTAATTTTGACCTAGTGCTATGTTATGTTTTCTTGGCACTCCCTAACACTCCTTAGCACGCATTGGCACATCTTGGCACTTGGAACATCTTTGTATGCTTCCCTAGCACTCTAACATGCCTTGGCAGTTCCTAGAATACTATGTCACTCCCTTCTTAGCACACCTGGAACTAGCTGATACTTCATTTCCATGAATTTTAAACTAGTGCTCCCTTGTGTTTCCTTGACACTTGTCCCTCACACTCCCTAGCATGTATTCATGCCACACCCTGGAACCTGCCACATCTTGGCATGCCTATCATGCCTTGGAACTGCCTAACATGTGTTAGTACTTCTAGGAATTCCCTGACACACCTTGGTATTCCTTAGCTTTCATGCCGTCATAGATAATCTTACTTTTTTTGCGACTTGGGAACCCAACCAAGTCATTGGAAAATAAATGTTGTTCCCAACCCAAAGTTTCCCTTTGTCTGAAACTACTTTGTGCAACCCTTTATGTAACCACAGGCTTACCTCCTACAAGTCTTATTCCGGCCTTCCCCTAACACACTTTATCCTTGAGACACTTGGATTTCGTTGACACTACTTAGCACACACTCTTATTCGTTCATTTCCATGCATTTTGACCTAATTCTCCCTTGCAATGTCCTGGCACTCCCTAACACTCCTCAACATCCATTGACACTTTCTAGCATGTGTTAGCATGCCTTTTCATTCCTTGGCACACACTGACACTTCTTAGTTCTCATGCCCTCACAATTACCCTTACTTTTTTGGAACTTGGGAACCCAACCAAGTCTTGCCTTGACTATAACAACTTGACCAAGTTATGGTTACTACAACTAGATTATGCCTTGTTCACCTAATAAATGGCTATAACCCCTCACCCATTTAACCCCCTAAACCCTAAACCCCTAACCCATTTAACCCCCTAAACATCTAACCCCTTAACCTCTAACCCCTCAACCCCTTAACCCCTGACCCCTAAAATCCTTAACTGCTAAATCCCCTAACCACCTAAACCTCTAAACCCCTAAACCCATTTAACCTCATAAACCCTAAAAGTCTAACCCTTAACCCCTTAAGCCATAATTCCCAACTCCTAACCCATTTAACCCCCTAAACCCCTAAAACCCTAACCCATATAATCCCTAAAACCCTAAACCTCTAAACCTTTAAACCCCTAAACCACTAACACCTAAACCCCTAACCCCTTAACCCCTAAATTGTTAACGCTTAACAATTAACCCATTAAACCCTCACCCCTAACCCCTAAAATCCTTAACTTCTAAATCCCCTAAGTCCCTAATCCCTAATCCCTTAAGCACTAGCTCATTATTCACCTAACCCCTAACTGCGCCTAAATCCCCTAACCCCTAAGCCCCCTAAACCTCTAATTTATTACAAAGCACATTTAAATTGTCTATATATCATTGAGCTTCTCGTCTAATAAAATTTCAAATATGGAACAAATGCTTCAACATTTTTTTTTATACCCCATGGGAGAAAATATTGTTATATTGTTGTTTTGAATGGCGCAGTTTGATCCGTCCATTTCTTCCTATTGTAGTTTGCAGGAGGTTCTTGATCCCACCATTTCTTCCTATTTAAGTCTTTTAATCCAAATTGAAGGAGCTAAAGGGGTTGAGTTGCAGACGAAGCCAAGGAGGATGCATGGACTACAACTTGCTCGAGGTTCCCGATCCTGCATGTTCTTCCTATTGAAATTGAAGCCTTTTTATCCCAGTTGAAGGAGATGAGGAGGAGCTGAGCGAGTTGAGTCATAGGAATAGTCAAGGAGGATGCAGGGATTGCGACTTACTCGAGTTTCTTCATCCTGTCAATTCTTCCTATTGAAATTGAATCCTTTTCATCCCGGTTGAAGGAGTGGAGAGGGGTTGATTTGTATGTGCAATCAAAGAGAATGCAAGGATTGAGGTTAAGGAGGATGATAATGACTGGGTTAACTGGGTAATGATGCAATTCAACCTAGCCATATATGCAAGGTTGTTTTTCTTCATGAAGTCGAATGAGATCTACTTTCATCCACACATGTTAATTATTACAAAGAGAAAGGCAAATATTGAGAGGTGATGTAGTCAAAAGGGATTATTATTGGCAGATTTCATGTTTCAACCATTCAAGTCTTGGATAGGGTGTGCTCAAGGAGGATAATTCTAGGAAATGTTTGTATTTCATCCATACAAAGGACAATCAATAGATATATATGGTTACTAAATGAAAACAACAAGTTATTACAAAGGGGACATCATATTGAACTATTTCTAGTAGGTTGGAACTTCATAATAAGAAAAAAATAAATATCGTGGAGAAGCAGTGCCACGATGTTGTGTTGACTTGTTTCTCATACATTTAATGCATTATCATGAGTATTATGTGCTAAAACAACACATATTTTAGAAGACATGCACCTCACTAAAGATAATTTCCACATATTTGTCAATTAAAGGAAAAACATTAGCTACGAAGTGTTTTGAGAAGGTGTGTACTTTCAAAAAATCTAGTTTTGAAAGAGAGAAAATTCACTAGAGAGGAATTGTGACATCCAGAATGATCTAGCACACAAGCCTTTAACCCACAACTTGATCCTCTTCTCTTTCCTCGACTACATTATCTCTCCTCTCATCCTGTTCTATAAAGGAGAGGTGCAAGTCCTCATTCTAGAGGGTGGATTTACTTACAAAGGTGTCAAGAGCTTCTCATCACCTACCCTCATCTAGTTTAGACTTGAGAGCACTTCCACTACTGCATGTAAGAGCTTGATAGGGTAGCCCATGGTACAATGTCTTTATGATTTACTTTCTAACACTTTATTCACATATCAAATGGATTCTGAGGATTGTCTTTCGTACATGTTATCATGCTACAAGGATTGTGTTGTCATTAAAGTGCACTTATTTAAATTTTACTTTCATATAAGGTGCATATTCTTTTCTTCTTTTCCATCTAATCCCTACAAGTATTTTAATTAAGAAACTCATCACATCCCTCTATAATCGAATTTGTACTTCAATCTCTATCCTCTTTAAAGCACTGAAAAACAACATTTTATGTTGGATTAATCTAAAATTACACCTAAATTATGCACAAACATCTTAAAATAATCCTCATGAATAAAAAAAATAATAATCCTCTATTTATAAAAACAATAAATGATTAAACAACCATAACAATTATACCACTACTCTACATAACAATTATATCACTCTAAAACAACTTTTTTAAAGGCCAACTAATATTTTGTTTTAAAATCCTAAATTATTATTTTAACTAAAAATTATCACAATTCAATTTATTTTATTTAATATACAAGATAAAATATTCATTTTAATTTTATAATAATCAAAATAAATAAATTAACAGTTGCATCCAAAACATGAATAAATTACCAATTACATCAAAATTATAATAAGGAAATATATCGAAAACTAGAAAATATGATTTTGATGTTTAATTCAGAATGCAGAAGAGCAACCTATAGAAATTAAAAATTTACAATAAAACTCCTCTTCACACGCATATAGAGTTATAATTATTTTAGTTTAGAGTTATAATTATTTTAGTGTAAAAACATCCGCATATATAGAGTTATAATTATTTTAGTTTAAAAACATGCGCATATATAGAGTTATAATTATTTTAGTTTAATTAATTCAGAATGTAAAAGAGCAACATATAGAAATTAGAAATTTACAATAAAACTTCTCCACATTCGAAGAACCTGCGCATATAGAGTTATAATTATTTTAGTTTAAAAATAAAACTATTTTAATTGTGGTAATTTAGAAATTAAAACAATCTGTTCAAAGAGCGGCAAAATGATGAAAAAGAAGAGGGAAAATAGACACGATGAAAGTTGGAGACAGTAATTGTTCCTAGCAAGTCGAGAGAGAAGCGCGAGAGAGACTGGTCGACTCTTCCGACGAAGTATTGTTACATTGTTTTCTCTCTCGGGACAAGGCCAACCTCGCCTCCAGTGATAGGTTCAGCCTCGCCTCCATTTGATAGGGCTAACCTTCCTCCATTTGCCGGGGTTTTTAGGGTCTTAGTCATGCTTCTGGACTTTACCAATGTGTCTAACAAATTGTGGAGTGGAAGCTTCTAAGGGGGCAGTGCCAAGAACATTTCAGAGTTTAGCCCCTTTGATTGGATAGGAAATGCTTCGACTCTTAGGTTTTTGTCTGTGGTAGGTTATAGAACCAAAAGGGGACAATGGATTCACAACTCTGGTTCAGTTTTCCGATATTGGTTGTGGTGGATATAGCCCTAGATGCGGCTTTCAAGTCGTTGATTTTGGAGATCTTAAAGGTTCCGTGTGCATTGAGTTATGGAGAGCAGTCATTGCACTTGCAATGTTTGTGGTGATTAATGCTGAGATTTTAATTGTTGATCCTGTTAGGGCAGAAGTTGCAATGCATGAAGGCACTATTGGGTTCTGTTGGATCTTGCAAAGTGGTGCTGAGAGGGGTACAGCCAGAAGCAGCAAAGGTACACTGCACTTTGCATCACTTTCTCAATCTTACTTGTTCATAAGTGATCCTGTGAAACCAACATTCCCAATTTATATGCCATTCAGTCTCTTTTGCCTTTCATTTTTCACAACTTTCTTAATTTACTTTTCCATGGACGATTCTGTGAAATTAATCATCGCTATTAGCTACACTTGTTAGTTGTGTGCTGGTGGAGAGTTGGTTTGCTTGAGCGCTTCTCCAATTACATATTGAAAGGCTCAATCTGAGTACACTCAAAATCTGAGTCTGCCTTGGAAAGAATTTGAGCCACAATATCACTTGCAGATACAAGTTCTGAAAGAATGTACACAGTTGCTTTTAGTATCTGCACATCAGCAGAATTAGAGAGTATTATTGCTGGTCTAACTAGGAGTGATTAAGTGGTTGGCTCTCCCTGCTTTACAGGCTTTCCATACTCTTCCAATGGTCAAAACAGTTGATTCACAATCTTGCAAATCCTTGGAAGTAGAAACCATTGAAACAGATGGTACTAGTTCGCAAGGAGAGTTTCACTGATTACACTGGTTGGGGAAGAAACTGGGGTCACTCTGCTTATAAATCCCCCATGACATTTTACTCTAGTACATTTACTAATTATGTTTAGCTATTTCATATGTATCACTTAATAAGATTGTATCGATCCATCCAAGCAGAGGGCTTTCGATATTCTGATTTTGTTTTCCATGTGGAAGGCATTCGATCTTGTGATTTTGTTGCAGAGTCCATCCTTTGAGATGCTCAAACACAGAATGAGGTGGCCTGGGTGCTCGCGTCCATGAAACCATTGAGGGAGCTATGGCATCAATGGATATAGTACAAATTTCAGCATCTCCACTTCCAATCTCTCCATTGAGACTACTTTGTATAATAACCATGTGGGAGGGGAAACAAAAGAAATAAGAATCAATGTTGTAGCAGAGAGGCTTGGCTGGATCATGAGCAAAAGGCTAGAAAGATGTGGAGGAGATGCACTCAAAAGTTCCTACAGAACAAGAGGATTCCATTACCAACTTGCAGAGTATTCCAGCTCATCTCCATTGGAAACCCTATTCGTTTGATGGAAGGGGATGGAAGGCTAGTGTATCCATAGTGGGATCTTGTTTGTCAAAGCTCGACCACAGCTGCGGCAGCAGCAGCTGATGGCAACGAGGAAGAAGCTTATAATGTCAGTTTGAGAGACATTGCTTTATCATTCAAAGAGTGGTTTCCAGATAGAAGACTTCAACCTCGAGCATGGAGAAATGAGTAGTTTTTTTTTTTGTAAAATTAAGCAGTTCGATTAATGATTGTTAATAAAAATACAATGGTCCGCAGGGGTCAGAGCGACCTGCCTGCGTTGACTGGGTAGCCTTTTGTTTACATTACATTCAGGGCATGTGTCGGCTGCATATACAGTGCGATGTCTAAGGAAAGTTTTCGTGGAGCTCGTGAGGTGATCCTGCCTGTGTGGTGGGCAACTTGCTTCGAGGTGGACAGAATGCTGCGAGGTGGGCAGAATTTGTAAATTTTTAATATCAAATAATTTATCCTAAAGGATTTAAGAAAGCCCAATATCTAATTATCAAGAATTTTAAGAAAGTCAAATACCTAATTATGAGGAATTTCTATGCCAGTGTCTATTTTAAATGCAAGGGCCGCCATCAGCTAAATCTGGTGCTGGAAAGGGATGGAAGTAGGAGATACGTTTTTTGAGAAGACTGCATTTTTTTTTTTCTGCCTTGTAGAAGTTGTCTAATCGTCCCAAAACCATCTAGCAGGTTCACTGCAAAACTATCTTGCATCCCATTAGTTTCTCCCAACACTAGAAAAGGGGGTGACATTATATCGGCGGATTGAACTTGGGGGTTTATATTTACTGTGCAAGAAATATCCTCTATCTTGATAGCCTGAAAGAAAAATATAAAAACTGGTCAAGAGATGAGATGCATATGCATTAAATATATATCAATCACGATTTAGATTCCAACCATGCAAAAAAAAAGACAGAAAGGCATTGCAGCCTCTTCATTTTTTTGCTTAAGACAGTCCCTTTATTTATTTTGGGTGATTATGTTTATTTGTTGGTAACCCTTTTCCTTCCTTTTCTGCATGCCCTGTGTAGATTGGTGTCTGTGAGAATAGAAATTGTTCCTATCTTATAGCTTCTTAGAGCAGTAGCTCAAACTATACAACTCTACAATTTCAAATGGCTTTGGGACTCTTAGGTAGAGCCATATTGAATGCACTAAGGGTAGAACTAGTAAAGTAATTCAAATCAATATATTGTTAGAGAAGATCCCAGCCAACCTTTTTCACAATTTAAGTGAGAAGAAAAAGAAATAATTTGAAAACTCACTTGTCGATCCATGCCGAAGATGAAATAAATAGGTTTAGGACTCCCAGGCTGTGAACTCGTATAGACATAGTAAACAAGAAATGGTTGATTTACTGACTTGCTAAGGTTGACGAATATTTAGTAACCTGATCAATGCAAAGAACTAGTCAGCTTTCATCTGATGAACTGAAGTCAGCTTTCATCATGTTGAAAAGCATATATTTAATATTTATACTTGATTTATATGGGATGGAGAGAATTTTTGAGTTTTACATCTCAAATATAGGGTGTTGTTTTAAGGCAGTTTCGATTCTTGTAGGTTCTTTTTTCCATCTGTTCTTCACATTGATATTGTGCCAGAATATTGTGATTTGCAGTTCAAATTCTTTCCTCAAAAAACACAAAATAATTGGATTTTCCTGCTTGAAACATTCTGTTAAACACTTTTTCTTTTTTAAATTCTTTGTTACTGAATTTTTGTATGATATGCTCTTAGTTCATGTTTTTTCGTAAAGTAGAAAACTTCATGCTCTTGCCACTAGGATTGCTCATTGACAAAAAAGTGCAACCGCCATTGACCTTCAACTATTTTTTGTTTCAGGTGCACTTCGTCATCCCTCCAAGATAGGCTAAGTAAAGGGTCAGGAAGACGTCGTGTGGATGAAATATACTTGAAGCTTTGCACAAGCACTTGTATGTTATTTATTTCTCCTCTCTTCTTGTGATGGCTACATTATTTTGGTTTGGGGTTAATAACTTTCATGGAAATGATCTTCGTAACTGCAGCTTCTAGGACACCCCTCCATGATGCATCTTTTGGGACAATACCTTTCATGACAAGCATGCTTTTCATGATCCCCAAGTTTAATCTGTATAACACAAAGGTTTTTGCAGCTTGGAAGGGAACACATTTTATTACAGAAATGTTGTGATGAACTGCATTTATGAGTGCCTTCATGTCCAACCTTCAAACAACAAGATTTGCTGCAATTGGATGATTTGTCAAATAAGGAATAGATCTTCATACACGTATTATTTTTCTTTCTGCAATCATGATTCCCATCATGACCTGCAAAATTCTGGCATTCCTCCACTTCATTTCCTCGATCTAATAATTCGAGAGAACAATATGTGCACTTGTCAACACAAACATGATTAATCGTACAAGAGTGATCATAGGAATGGCCTTTCTCTAGAACACATTGCCAAAAACATTCAGAACATTTACAACCACATACAGAGAGCCCCTGCTTCAATTCTGCTAGGGCTAAAATTTCCTCCAGTTGCAACTTTTGTATATCATTGTTGCCAGAAAATTCTACAGTGTTGCTGCAAAGCCACTTCTGAACACGATCATGCCATCTCTCAATCAATGCCCCTAAGAAGTCCTGAAATTTAGAGTTCCATAGATCACCATTTTTTCCTCTTCTTTCCAAGACACATTCTAGTCTTGATCTGAGACGACACAATATTTTATCATTCGATGTAGATTCATCTAGAGCTGCAAGCTCAAGACCTATGTCCTGCAAATCAATGCAGAGATCCCCAAGTTCTATTGGAGCATCACCTACCACTTCCTGAGTGTCAAAATTCATAAGCACCTTGTTCGTACCTGGCACAGAAAAGCATCCTGCCTTGACAGTAGAAACCAAATTCCTGCGAAGGATATCAACCTTCATAGCAACACGCTTAAAATCTACAGGGGTCCAATCCTTCACCGCTATCTGGGCAATAACAAGTTTCAAATCCCTCAAGAAGGCACAACCACTATCATAACTATGTTCAAGCTCTTCCTCTACTATCAAAGCTATATCATATAGGCTTTCTTGATGATATTCTCGCCGAGTAAAAGGAGGCAATGCAGAAAGTTTAACCATTCCTCCATACATCTTTGTCAAGAGGTTTTCACGAGATACTTCACAAATTTGTAGAATTTTTACACGGAATTCATCTTTTAATTCCTCCACATCAGAGACATCTACATCCTTGATAGCGATGTGAAATAGTCCCTTGAATAACTTTTCATCGTTCTTCACCAAGTTCACCCCACTTTGGAAACACTAGAAGATGGCTTCTGTCCTTGTCAAAATGAAAATCCTGATTAATAAAAAAAAAATCACAAACGGCAATTAATTTTTAAGTAGTTATGACATTTAAAGGAAAGAGGTGAGGCCACTAAAATATGAGAAAATCAACCAGAAAGACCATGACAAATATGACCATTTGCAAAACAAACCTTCTTGTTGAATATTGTTAAATTACTCAAGGCAGCATTTAGGACTGAGAGTAGCATATCTTCTTGCTCTGTTCTCTTAAAACTCCCCAATCCCTCAAAGTCCATCAGTACATAGAGGCAATTTGAATCCATCTGCACTGTCATCCAAACTCCATCAGTGCATCTGCCCCCTGCTACATCAAGAAGGGAGCCAGACAGATGGTTTAATAAGTAAGACTTGCCACTACTTTGCTTTCCCATTGATGAGATCACCATGATTTTACCATCCCACTGACTCAAGACAACGTCATATAAGCCAAAGCGGAGCAAGTTTGCTAGAGATATGCTATCTACAAAAGTGTGATGTGGAGGTATCTGAATCCATCGAGCAAGGGCTGTAGTCCCTTGTTTTCAGCCCGAGCTATTTGGATGGGTACAAGACAAATAAGTTGACAGATCCATTTTCCCAGCAGCCTCTTTTTATAATAAGGGAACAAGACACCTACACCATTTGAGTCCCAGCTTTCAGACATGATAACTTGAAATTGAATCCTGAGATTTGAAAAATCTTTTCCTTTTTCTTTCTCTAAGTTCTCAATCAGGAGTTGCAAGTACTCTTCAGATTTTCTTTGCCCATCATCTGCTCCAAGTGTATTTCTTGAGTTCAACAAAACATGGATGGTAAGATCCCTGATACTTCCTCTACTGAGTGCAAAACTAACAACAGACTTATCAAAAACGTGATAGATGTAGTCTAATGTAGCACAAGTCTTATGAGAGTCCTGGTCCATGGAAACTTTGCAATCTCTTTCTGGATTTGACTTGTGTTTAGCTAATTCTTGAAACTCCAAAACTTCCGTAGCTGAAACTAGATTCAATATACTAGAAGAAAGAAAGCCAGCAACAACATTGCAGTATACAAGGTGAATCTGACACCCATAGTATACAAGCTTCACCTGGAAATCAGCAACGTCTTCAGCAATTTTATCCAAGGAAATGCTTTTGAAAAAGGACATGGCCTCACCTAGCATGTAAACTTTGAGCTCAAATTCTGATGAAGCCTTGCTTACAGCTTGAGAATTTTCTTGAACAGTTTTTTGAGAAGAAGATGAGATAAATTCCTCTTTGTGGTCTGAACACATTGTAGACGTCTGAAAAACAAAGAGAAAAGAACCATCCCCTGAAATGCATGCGTTTAAAAAATCTGAAGAGAGAGTAATGTACTTAGATTTCATCAAAGGCTGATGATGAAGTTCTACGACCCTAACCCTGTTCACGTCATCAACTAGAAGCAATTCTGCTTTCCCAGGAATACACTGCATCCATATTATATTTGTACTCCTAGAAAACAATTCCAACATAATTTCAACACTTGTCCAGTCTATATTCTGGAATGATTCATCAAACCTGTATATTAAAACCTTGGATACTTGAGCATCATATAAAGCTAGGAATCGTGTACATTCTTCAAAAGCTACCAAATGAAAACCTCGTTTAAATGTGCGAATAGGATTGCTCCCACGTAGTAATGGTCCTAGCTTTGGGGACATGTACAGGTTCAGGGCATTATCAAATATCTCGTGAAAAATTCCCTACCAAGATGTATGGAGGAGTGGTTGTACTTGCTGCAATGGTTCCTTTTACTTGAAGAGAATATCATCAGCGATGCCTATCTGATATTGCTTTGACTATAGCAGAGTTGAGACATAGTTATGAGAGTGCCCGTGCCTTCTTGAGAGATTTGAAGCTTGTTATTTCCCAGACAGCAGTGAAGGATTGGACCTCTGTAGATTTGAAACGTGTTGCTATGAAGGTGGATATCCTTCGTGGGAACTTGGTTTCTGCAGTTAAGGCAGGGTGCATTTCTATGGCAGGAGAGTGCTTATGAATTTTGACTCTCAGGAAGAGGTAAGTGATGCTCCAATAGTACTTGGGGACCTCTTCATTGATTTGCACGATACTGGCCTGGAGCTTGCGCCTCTAGACGAATCTAGATCAAATTATCAGATTTTAAGTCATCTCAGATCAGTACTAGAAAACGTCTTGGATAGAAGAGGCAAAAGTGGTGATTTATAGCACTCTAAATTTCAGGACTTCATAGAGGCATTGGATGATAGACGGTGTGATCGAGTTCAAAGGTGGCTTTGCTGCAACACGGCAGAATTTTCTGAAAATGATGATGTGCAAACGTTACAACTGGAGGCAGTTTTGGCTCTTGCAGAATTGAAACAGGGACTCTGTATGTGGTTGCAAATGTTCCGATTGCTTTTGGCGATGTGTTTTAGAGAAAGGCCATTCCTTTGATCACTATGGTATGGGTAACCATGTTTGCGCTGAGAAGTGAACATATTTTTCTCTCGAATTACGCCAAGACCAGGGAAATGAAGGGGAGGAATGTAAGAATTTGGCAGGCCATGAAGGGAATCATGATGTAAGATATATGGTTCTTTTTATAATTCATTCTATTTTCTTTCTTAATTTTTTCTCTTTTCTTTCTTAATTTTTTTAAAGAGATCCTTGAATAACCATTCCATTATTCCTGTTCATATGGACTTCCTAAAGCTTTTAGAGTTCTTGGTTTCAAAGAGACAAATGGACTGCCATAACTCTTCACATAATTCTTTAAAGGGTGCTAGCTCAATGGAAGAGCACCTGCTATGCAGGAGGTTGGTGGTTCGATTCCACTGTACCCTAACATGAATTATCCAATGATATTGTAGATTTTTTTAATTAAATATTTTTATATTGATTTATTTTAATTCCAACTATTGTCTTTGGAGAGACAAATGAAATTGTCTCATAAGAGACAAAAACGAAATTGTCTTTGGAGAGACAAAAATGAAATTGTCTAAATGGCTTGTGTTATATATTGTCTTTATAGAGACAATATTTTAAGACAATTTAATTTGAGACACCCGCTTAAAGACAATATTTAAGACAATACACAAGTTTTCTTTTGTCTCAAGTAAAGACAATTTACCCAAAAATTGTCTTAAATATTGTCTTAAAACCCCTCCTTATGTTGTAGTGACATATCTACCGCCCTGGTGTTCCTTTGCGCCTCTTGGTGCAATTGCTAGTTTTATTTTTTTCCTAAAACCTATGGCCTGATACCACATAGACAGATTCTGTCCATTTTGGCTAGATCATGGAAAAAAAGGAAAATTACTTTCTGTCTCATGATTCCGTCCATTTTGACTAGATCCAGAAAAAAGGGAATATTACATTCTGTCTCATGAAATGCAGCAACATTAATTACAATACTGGGTAAAACAATAAGTAACATATTTTACTGTGGCTCTGATTTCTTGCAGAAGTTGTGAATTGGAAGACCGAAGATGGAAATGGCGGTTATTGGCACGCTTGCAGAACAAATGGCTTCAATGATAGGCGATAAACTATTTGAAGAGGTATCCCTGGTTATTGACTTCAAAGATGATTTTGAATTCATTTGTGAGGAGGTTAACTCCATTAATTCCCTCTTGAACGATGCTAGAGGAAGGAAAGCTTCCAATTCAATTGTGAATTGGGTGGACAAAGTTCAGGATTTTCTGTACGACGCTGTATACTTAGTAGAGGAATGCGAGGATCGTGAGTTTAATTTTTTCAGCATTCTCTTCAAGGATCAGATAGGCCGTAGGATTAGGGCATTAAAGGAAAGGATCAAGATGATACACAATAGTGCTAAATATCTCAAATATGCTACGTCCGTCCTGGATGCAGATGTTCGTTTTCATGCATTCAACGCATATGATTTAGAAGAGCAATACAGCAGGAGGAAACGGAGTGCTATACTCAAGAGTCAACAGTAGTGAGTCTCAAACTGTGGGCATGACTGATGACATGGATAAAATTACAAATTGGATACTCGAAGACAACGGATATGGGGTCATTGCAGTTGTGGGTATGGGGGGGCTGGGCAAAAGTCATCTGGTCCAAAACGTGTTCAACAACCCAAAGGTCCGAGGGGGTTTCGACCATCTAGTGTGGCTTACAGTTTCGCCGACGTTCTTGGTTAAAAAGCTCCTTTTGGTGACGGGAAGGCAGTACCTAAGGCTAGAGGAGGAAAACGATAAGGGTCATAAATTGTCAAAGCTAGAGGCGGTGGAACTTGCAGAGAGAATTAATATATATTTACGTGAAAAACGTTGTTTATTTGTTCTAGATGATGTGTGGCATAAAGAAGCTTGGGAAAAGATTGGGCTGAATTTGTCATCTGACAGAAGAAATAAGATTGTGCTGACCACTCGAGACAGAAATGTTGCACAGCAGATAGGGACTGCTTCAGTGGAAACTCGTCACATTCACGAAATGAGTCATTTGAGTAATGATGACAGCTGGAAATTGTTCCTTGTTTATTCTAATTCGACTGGTATTCTTCCTGCTAATTTTCCTAGTACTATTGCAATAGAGCCAGTGTCCAACGTCAGAGCATCTGGCCAAGAGCATGACCGATCACTGACCAGCATCGCCTGCCGTATTGTAGAAAAATGTTGGGGACTACCACTGGCAGTGAAAACAATAGCAGCGTCCATGACAAAGCTAAAGATGATTCCGAATGAGTGGGAAGCTATGTTGCATCATCACGAAGCCTTGGATCGTCCGGATGAAGGAGAAGGAGACACAGCCCAGGTTATGCACTCACTCCGGTTAAGTTACCAAGCTTTGCCACCTCGCCTTAAGCCTTGTTTCCTTTACTGTTCTGCCTTTCCTCCACATTCTCATATAAAATCAGAGTACCTAGTGCATCTGTGGATCGCTGAAGGTTTTATTCCTACTCCTACTCGAGATGCAGGAGATGCAATAATGGTGGGACGCTCTTATCTAAACAAACTTATTAATCTATGCATGATCGAAATTTCAAGGCGTGTTTCTGATGGGCGAGTCAAATATTGTCGGCTTCATGATCTTTTGCATGATTTAGCTCTTCGTGAATCTAGCAAGGAATCTAAGAACTGTTTGTTAGAGCCTGGAAAGGAATTGAAACAAGTACCAATGGATAAGTGCATTAAGGCCGTACGTAGAATTTCTTTGATTAAGAACGAAATCTCCACAATCAGCGATCAGCCCCTTCCTTGTCCGGGGCTGCCCACTCTATTGCTATGGAACAACACCAAGCTTGAATCCATTCCTAAGAAGTTTTTCGATAACTTGAAATATCTGGTTGTGTTAGATTTAAGTCAGACTTGCATAGAGTCATTACCCACGTCCATTGAAAATGCAAAGCATTTCCCCTTCCTTGTCCGGGGCTGCCCACTCTATTGCTATGGAACAACACCAAGCTTGAATCCATTCCTAAGAAGTTTTTCGATAACTTGAAATATCTGGTTGTGTTAGATTTAAGTCAGACTTGCATAGAGTCATTACCCACGTCCATTGAAAATGCAAAGCATTTGAAGTTACTAAATGTGTCGGAAACAAAAATCAGTAAGCTGCCGGAGTGCTTGAGCGGTCTAAAGCACCTCCAGTACGTCGACGTTGGTGGGTGCGAAAATCTGAGCAGCCTGCATTCGGGGATAGGTAAGCACAAATATATGCTACATTTGAATGTCAGGGGCTGCAAAAATCTGAAGACGTTGCCCACTGGAATATCCAAGCTCGTCTATTTACGGACGTTGAAAGGCGCTCCAGTATCAGTATCCATCATGAACAGCAATCAATCAAGTACAGCCACTGCTTCGGATTCAATGAAATGGACGGATCTAAGAGGATTGATCCGTCTGCAACACCTATCAGTTACACTAATAGACGCTCAATCATCTGCAGCAGATCAATCAGTAGCTTCGGAAGGCCGTACTATTGGCCTCGAGGGCACTTTTGGGTGTTTGACAGACATGCGGACCCTCTATTTCCGAAATTCCGCTTGCGGCGGCCTCCTCCATCTTCCCAACGACACACAACGCATGGAACGCCTTGAGAAGGTCCATCTCTGCAACTGCGTGGTGCCAACATGGATGTTTCAGCTTCAGAGCCTCATGGTGCTTGTCATAGAAGGCGACAACGCTAGTGCAGATTATAAGGGGCCAAATTTGAAAAAGCTCCAGTTGGCACATAACAAAAATTGCAGAGAGTTTCCAAAGGAGTTTGAAGAATCTGAGGCATTTCCCAAACTGCAAAAGCTGATGATAGAAGACTTTAATTCCTTGGAAAAATTTCCGAGTCTCAAGAACGGAGCGATGCCAATGTTGAATCACTTGCTAATGAAGAACTGCAACCTGGAGAAACGAATGCCCCTCATGGGATTACCTGAGCATGTCAAAGTTGAGGTACTTCCCAATAAACAGGTGAGTCTGCAACTAGCGCCGGAAACAAATGCCCGAATCATTGAAGAGGGCGCTGACTAATGACTCACAAAGAAATGGATGGGGTCCCTGTATTGTCTGAGACATCTGCGAAGACAGCCTCCTCTAGGTTCAGGATCATATTTAAATTTTTTAGACATAGTTTTTGTTTGTCGGAAGGGGTTGTAGTAATTAGACTACGTGCTCTGTTTTTTTTTTTTTTTTTTTGAAGGTGTGAATCAATAGCTACGAAGTCAGGATAGATATTAGGAATTAGGGCATTTTCTGTTTTCTTACATACATCTTGGCATGCATATATATAAGATTTGAAGTATTTTAGATTTTCCTAAACATATAATGTAGTTATCGTTTTGGAAGTGGACGTTATTTGTATGATGATTTTTGTATTTCTTTTACTATCTTACTGTATCAGATATATGCATTTATTGTTGCACGAATGGTTTATACATATAGTTGAGTAGTAGACAGCTGCCATTGTTGATGGAATAGTTGATTGCATAATGTCTGGAATGGTAATCAATGATGAAGTTTGTTGGAAGTAATTAATGATAAAGTTTGTAATTGATTTGATTAGTAAACGTTCTATTTCTATAATTATATCATATGGCTGGTTATCATATATTTAAAAAGTATTTTAGATTTAGCTGACTAAATATGCATACCGAGAATTGTTGAGTGCATGATGCTTGCAGTGCTTGAAGCAAGCAATAGTAAAGTTTGTGATATCCTCGATTGGTGATCTAGGATCTGTTTCTATCGGCTATATCTTTTGAAAGAATATAAATGGTATCTACGCTAACTGCTTGGTTTGTCAATGATGCATGAGAATACGGCATTTTAGTAATTTGGACAATGTCAAGATTGGAGAATATTATATGGTATAGATTACCAAATTCATTAAAATTTGTAAAATGTTAATTGATATTTGTAGTGTTATGAATTGTTTGCACTTCTCTTTTTAATACGGATAAGACATATTTTTTTTTAATCTGAATCGGTAATTTGTTAGTGATAAGAGTAATTTGGACATTGTCAAAATTAGACTATGCTACAGATTAACAAATTCATTAAAAATTGTATAAGGTTATTTGCTCTTTGTTGTGTTATGAGTCGTTTGTAATTCTAGGAAAGAGGAAGCTGAGCAGAAAGTGGGGCTATTATGCTTCTGACTATTACATGGCCCAAAGGATGTGGATTTCTTTAACGGGTAAGCGAAGAGAAAAGTCATCGTCATTAATTACCAGCTGTGAGGGCTCACTAGTACAAAATGGCTAATTTGTTACTTAAAAAACGACTAAAATTTGCATATAAATGACTATTTTTCGGTCGGTGACCAATAGTAGCTAATTTACAGTATCTTATAACGCGACCAACTTTTGGTCGTTTTTAGCTTAGTCATTAATTGGTTATCTCAATTTTGTTATCTAGTTGTATATTTGGTCATTGATTTGGTCATTGATTTAGTCATTGATTTGGTCACTAATTTAGTCATTCATTTGGTCTTTCATTTTGTCACTGATTTAGTCATTCATTTGGTCACTGATTTAGTCATTATTTTAGTCATTGATTTGGTCTTTTATTTGGTCATTAAATGTCACAATTAATGACCAAATATACAACAAAATATATTACTATATGATCACCCGAGAAAACCAATTAATGACCAAAGAACTATGACCAACATGTTGGTCGTGTTATAAGATACTGTAAATTAGCTACTAATAATCATATATATGCAAATTTTAGTCATTGTTTGAAACCAATTAATGACCGAAGAAATGTGACTAAATTTTAGTCGTGTTATAAAATACTGTGAATTGGCTACTAATAGTCGTATATATACAAAATTTAGTCATCATTTGTAGTCACAAATTTATCATTTGCAGTAGTCATTTATTCATTATATAAACAGCTAATTTAGTAGTTTATATTCATTTCATTAATAATCATTATAAATGACTAATTTAGTCGCATATTCATTTTATTTGTGTTCATTATTAATCAACATAAATTAATTTGTATGATTTAAAAAATGTCATACAATGTGCATGCTCATCTAATATGAAAACACAAAGTCGCATATTTTAATTACAAAACTAAACAACATCAAGTGCAACTATAAATAATTTCAACCACATAAATTATATTATATTAAATGTTAAAATATTACAATATGAGTTTCCAACTTTATATTAGTTGGACTACAATTTACACATGAAATGATGTTTCATCACTTCAAAACATTATCGTTGTGTTGTCAAGGCATTACAGGTGAATTCACCAACTCTGAAGACTTGATCATCAGTCTTTATATGTGTGTCTTATGTGAGATATTGGTTCTAAGGGTATCACCAAACCAGTTCTCCTCTCTTTTTGCATTTGTCGCTCCAATGTTATTTCTCTTCTCTTTTTTCAATTCATGCTTCTTACCATCAATACTGATTTCATTTTCTGAAAACAAAAGAAAATACAATGCACCGTAAGAAATGAAAGACAATGAACACTAGAATATAACATAAATTAGACTATAAATATTTTATACAACATATACCTTAACATCAACAATGTCAAAGCAATTTTCCTTCAACATCAATTTCTTCAAAATAAATGTCACGTTATTCTTTCCCATTTCTCAACATGCTACATACGATAAATTGAAAATCACATAAAACCAAGAGAAAACCCTTTTATAACCAAAATAAACAAACAAACAATGCCTCTAATAAAACTTCATTATAATATTAGCAAATGAAAAGAGAGCTAGTGGACCATTTGTGTTGTTTGACTTTGCCTACTTTTTTTATAAAGTGCTCGAGCTTCAGGAACCAACAAATGTGAGCACGAGCTAAAAACTAACCAACCATTCACTTGTCAACATGAGAGATCACAAATAAACCACAAAATTGATCAGGCATTAAAATTGTGAGCAGACTACCTTGAAATTTTCTTTTTGAGAAATACCTCAAAATCCCCTCGTTTCTAATAAGCTTCCTAGCTATGTACCTCCATCCTTGATTTCCCTTGCTGTATCTTGAATAAAGAATATCCCTTCAACAACCAATTTTGCGAGAATCCTACCAAGTAACTCAAGAGCCTTGTGTGCATCAATAGTAGCATCCTCCAATGAAAATAGTACAATCTCTAACCTAGAAACATCAAAATTATATATAGTTATAATGTTGAAGAGTGTAACTAGGTAGGTCTTCCTTATAATGACTATGTAATTATGTACTTATGTAAAGATGAAGTCAATAATAATAAAATGAATTTTTGGTTTACTTGCTTCATGGGTGTCATGAACAAGATTCTTAGTATAGGTCTATAGACTTCTCCTTGATGTCTATTAGGTATATAAGTGTAATTAAGAGTCATGTAAAAGGCGTGAAGAATAACCTCGAAGACGTTGCAGAAGAATGGCTTACAAACGTTGAAGATATGCCTATGAAGTTGGCCTACAAACAAATGTTAAAGTCGGCCTACTTAATGGCTATAAGGTTGGCTTAATTACTTGGCTAGAACTACTATATATACCCTACATATGCTACGGTTAAGAGAACATATCTGCGGATGATACTGAGGTTATACAACGTGCAAAAGAAGAAAATTTTGCGGATTCTACTGAGGCAATACAACATAAAGAAGGGAGCAAAGATTAAGTTAACGTCTGGGGTAGAACACATTAAAAGAAAGAACAGATTTGCAGATCTGTCTCTGAGGTACTGCAGATATTTAAGTAACAATTATAGTCATGTTTGAAGTTAACAAAAGGTGGAATAAAGAACAGGAATTACGTATTAGTTTGAAGGTATAACAAATCAGATCTAAGGACGAGATTGTCTACGTATAAGTCTGAAGGTGACAACGTTTGAAAGATAGCAAATACAAGAACAGTTTTGATTGCAGACTTATCTAAAGGAAGAACTGAATGATACACCTTTCAAGGTAACTGAAGGACGTATTCTATAGAAGCAGCTAAAGGTTAGTAATTGCTGAAGTAACTGGAAGATTGAGATATTGACTGAAGGATATGATTAAGTTATCTCTGAGGAAAGAATTGTAAAAGTCAGAAACCTCAAGTAAGGAAGGTAAATCAGAGATTTACCTTCCTAACTTATTGCAAAATACTTAGTTACAAGAAAGATCAATTTTGTCTCTACATTTGTATAAGCACTTTGATAATTAACTTGATGAAAGATTAACTCAGCAAGCTCACAAGTAGTTATCAAGAAGAGAATTTGTATTAATCTATAGCCCTTAAATTCTTAACATGGTATCAGAGCTAGGTTATGATCAAAGGCAGTTTGAAAGGACTCGAAACATTCTAAAAGGACCTATGTCAAAAGGGCTCAAATCATAGTAAGACAGTCCAATAATTAAACTAGGTGCAAGTTCACAAGAAAGGTCAATCTCAATGACATCACAGTGTTGAAACTACCTCTGCCTCAATTCAGTACTACTCTTATAAGATTATTTTGATACCACAGCAGTGAGGAGAATGAGTTATAAAGGTGTATTTACAGTTAAGGCTCGGTGTGACAAAAAGATATCAGTATAATCCGTATTACAGTGAAGATATTCAGTGTTATAATCACAGGTCAACTACAGTCTCGGTATAACCAATCACGTGATGAGTATGACACTACAATTTGGAACTACTACAGTGAAAAATCTATCACTGTTTCGTGCTACCACAGTGAGAAAGGTCTCACTGGTTCAGTGCCATCACAGCTTGATGAGAAGTATGCCATTTCAGTTTGATGGTATCATGACATAGGGTCTCACAGAAATGGTCAACAGAAGTTAGAGACATGTACAGTGAAGTATTTACAATCGAAGCACAAAATAAGGTCAAAACAGTAATACGTATACACAGTAAAATAGAACATTCGAGGATCTCGGAATAGCTGCTTACATTGAGTTTGAAAAAATCTGAATTCTTTCCTATGAAGTTGACAGTGCAAGAACCAACTAAAAGAAAGAGCTAGTTTGAAGGTATAACAAATAATATCTAAGGACAAGATTGTCTACGTATAAGTCTGAAGGTGACATCGTTTGAAAGATAGTAAATAGAAGAACAGTTTTGATTGCAGACCTATCTAAAGGAAGAACTGAATGATACAACTTCCAAGGTAACTAAAGGACGTATTCTACAGAAGCAGCTAAAGGTTAGTAATTGCTGAAGTAACTGAAAGATTGAGATATTGACTAAAGGATATGATTAAGTTATATCTGAAGAAAGAATTGTAAAAGTCAGAAAACTCAAGTAAGGAAGGTAAATCAAAGATTTACCTTCCTAACTATATTGCAAAATACTCTTTTACAAGAAAGATCAATTTTGTCTCTACATTTGTATAAGCACTTTGATAATTGACTTGATGAAGGATTAACTCAGCAAGCTCACAAGTAGTTATCAAGAAGAGAATTTGTATTAATCTATAGCCTTTAAATTCTCAACATATAATTCATAATTGCACATGACCATAGACTGTAGCAGTCTTGAAATAAACTCGAACTTGAATAAGAACAAACACAAAATTTCAATTTTGTGGTTTATATGATAGCCATTTGATAATAGCTCACTCAGCGTCCATGTTTCAGGCAGTATTTGGTGTCTTTTTATGTGGAAAATTTTCCAATGGGGCTAGATGTTTCGACCTTTTCTGTTTGGATCTAAGCTTAATATGAATATGTATTGGATTTTTGTTTTAAATGAAAACATAGGTTCTTTTTCCTTTTCTATTTTTCTCCCTTTACATAATACATATATATGTTGTGAATTTGCGTAATTTTAAACAAAATAGACAGTCATGTTAATATGTTTTAACATATTGCAATTTTAAAATTTATAGCTAGAGTTTTGGAGGAAGCATGAGAACAGTCTTATTCACATTGTTAGGATCTAGACAGAAATAAACAATATATAGTCAAATAGAGCTATCAAATACCCCTACTTAGACAGAGAGACCTAGAGGTAAGAAAAAGGTTGTGGGATAACATTTGACAATCCAAATCATTGCCTTTACATGGCACACGCCATGATAAGATTCTAACCCATAATAATCTTGAGAAGAGAGGCTTTCATGGGCTGAAGAGAAGTTGTGAAGATGCTCAACCATCTGTTGATACAAGAAAGACTAATAGATACATGAGCTTATAGTTACATAAAGGAGAATATATGAATGGAGATTGCAGAACAGTGTATCATAAATTTTGCAAAGGCATTATTGCGTATTTGTTGAAAAAATCAGCTTTTTGGAAGTTTACTTTTATCATTGTTTGGACTTGTGAGGATATAGTCAGTAGAGAAGGAACCATATGGAGGTGTCACCATTTCAGTCAGGGAAACCCTGCAAACCAAGATGAGGCTGCCTACTTGAGGGGAAAATAATATAATCAATGTTGGAACTTGAAGGAGGTAATGGACAGAGTCTACACAAAAGGGACGCAGAAATGTTATAATATGGAATAAATGACTGGTAAACCAGAGTCTTCACTTTTAAGTTTGTACACAATCCTTGAAGTGTGGATATGTCTAAAATTTGACAGAGCAGCCAATAATAAGCTACCTAGGTAAGGATAGAGGAGTTCTTGAGGATGAGAGGGGAAGTTAGACTCACCTATGCTTTAGGAATAGGTCAAGCTACTACATAATATCTCACAAAATTGTACAGTGGATAAGGTTTAGCCAGGTGATTTAAATTATAGCAAATATTTTTTGGGTCATGGCAGTTTCATATTTTAGGTATGGACCAGTTTTGGGATGGCGGTTTCTGAAGTATAGTTTACATATATTCCTGAAATTGCAGGTTTGTAGACCCACTAATATAATAACCAGTTTTATATAAAAATAAAACTTCTTTCTATTTTTTCCTTTAAAGAACAGCATAGGATTTCCGATTTCTAGAGTTTGGATATGTTTGGGAGTGTGGCTAGCTAGGAATCAAATGATTTTAGAGGATACAGAAATTTTATACTTTCAGCTGGTCCATCAAATAAGAGCTTTATCCTTGGAATACAATAGGCCAATTGGGGATGGACTGATGGATGAAGGGGGCGAACTGATGGACAAAGAATTTTTGGGATTTTCAGATGAATCATCTGAGGGTCTTCCAATCTGGTCCTGCCCTAGTGTGCTAGGTCTACCTAAACAGCTCACCAGTATTCAAGTCAGTTTTGTACCCTGGGGCAGTGGGTTTGCAGCAGGTGATGTCAGAAGAGGATACCTTTTCATCCATACAATGCTTGGGTGGTTGTATCTAAGGCAGATCTCAATCTGGTGCCTTTACTCATGCATGTGTGGAGCTCAGAGACACAACTATCCAGAAGTCCAAGTGTATTGAAGGCTCGTGTTCACAGGTTACTCATCCCTTAGGTTTTAGAAAAGTATCCAGCAATCTCTCTTTGGATTGTGGTAGGGTTTCGGAATTCTACAAGTGGATTCATGTCTGGATTTCATGATAAGTAGTAATTACCATGGGTTTACCAGTGATCAACCGACGGCGGAAAATTTGGATCCTAGTCTCCACTTGGAGAGGGGTAGTTAAGTTATGAATCCTGTATCAGATGGTCAGGTGAATGGGTTTTGGCAGAGCCGAAAGTGTGTCGAGAGGAGAAAGGATCCAGTAAACTAGGGTGTTGGCAAAAGTTGTAAAGATGGATGGAATTTTAGATATGGTGGGATCATCAATCGTTGGGAAGTTTCAGGGAAGGAGAAAGGCGGAGAAGATTCTAAAGTAGTGGTTGGTGGGAAAATTGGTGCCGTTCTTGGACTATCTACCAAATTGTTTTGCGCTAACTCAAGAATGATTTGCTTTTGTACTTTGATCTCACCAAGTTGCAAAGAAGGTTCTAAATAGTCAGTCGAAATGGGGCTTCCAACCATTACTCTTCAAACATTAGTCACCTGTGTTTGATGCAAAGATGAAAAGAATGGACTGTGTTCCAATCTGGGTAAATTAACCAAGTATTCCTGTAACCTTTTGGCCCAATGATGTCTTCAGGGAAATCAGAAACTCCCTTGGCATTTTTATAAGCAGATCTATCCTTCAGGAGTACAGTAGTTATGAATATGGCTTACATATTAGTGGGTGTGGATTTAAGGGAGGGCTTGGCAAAGGCAATTGCTCTAAAAAAGGTAACCTATAGTTTGAATAAATTATGGAATATGAAGGCATTCATTTTCAGCGCATGAGATGCCATTCCTATTGCCAACTTGCAGTGGAATGAAGCATGCCTAACTAGAAACAGAATTGGCCCTGAAAAGAGTCTCAAGCTGAGGATTCTAGAGAAAAGTTGGAAAAGGTAGACACCAAGTAAAAAGGGGTAGACTCAGACTTCTTTAATGGACACAGGCTCTGATGGTGTTGTGGAGGGTGTATAGGAAAAACTTCAGTTGCCATTGACTCCCTTGGAGTGTCCACAAAAAGTAGTCGAGTTGGAGACTAAGCATACTCCACAGAAATATCCACAGTTTAAGCTCATAGAAGCAAGATATCCAATTAAAGAACTTACTAATTTAGTATGTCCCCAACCCAAAGGCCTCCTTGAATTTAATTTTTGATGAATCTTCTTTTCAGTTTTTAATATCAAAATTATTTGATTGGCCTGATAAGGAACCCACTTCTTCCATTAATACTGTGAACTTAAGTGATGATAAGGAGTTCATGTCGATATATGAGGATAAAATGTTGATGCCTGAAAATATAATCTCCATCCTATAAATAAGGAGGGTTTTATTTTCGTTAATGATGTTGAAGGTGGCTTAGCATTTGTGGATGAAAAAAGCTCACTAAATTAGTATTAAGGGCAAAAAATCCTGTATGTCATTAGCACAAAAACACACTTGTAATGAGATATTGTTTGGTAGTAAATAACTGTTGCTGGAAGGAGTTCCAAGAGGAACAAATGCCCTGTTAGTCAGTTTTAAATTATTGCCCTAACCCTAAACAAGGATTTAGTCAATCCCTCAAAAAAATTGTTCTTAAGGGGCTAGTTAATGTGCACACACCAGATGTTATGCGCTACATTGAACTATGAATGTATGGGGTAGAATCGTAAGTGACTTGGAATGGATTTTTATGGGATGGCAATTTACGTTTATTGATGCTAGGGAGGTGGGAGGACTAATCTTTGGGTGGAGAAAACAGTCCTTCACCTACTCTAATTGTTGGTCATTCTCTTCAGATTTGGGTGCTAACTATACTGCCAAGACCTGCCAAGAGAACTTTCTCTCCTGAACATATATGGCCCATATACTGACAAAGTTGGAGTGTTGGGACAGAGTCTTCCACCGGGGATGGCTCAACCAAGGTTTGACAATTTTGGGTGGGAATCTCAATTTCTCCTTGGGTGCTTCAGAGATATAGGGACCTGCTCATGGGATTATCTATCAAAGTATAGTTTTGAAAAATAGATGAAGTAGAGCTGATAGATATTGAGGTAATAAAGTTCTCCCCTACATAGAGAAATAAGAGGGCTGGAGTAGATAGAATTGTGAAAAGGCTGGACCATTTTCTTATATCAGACCTGTTTTTAGATGAAGCTATCAGATCAAATAGTCAGTCTTGTGTGTAGGGGACTCTGGCCACTCCCCTGTAATACTAGAATTGGCTCCTACTAAGAAAAAAGCCCTCGTCCCTTCAACCTAGATCCTGAATGGTTAAGGAGGAGAAATATGTCAAGAAACTAAAGGATGTCTGGATTTCATTTGATGGTTCTTCTCAGGGATCAGCTGCTCTACAATTTGAGTAGAACCTCAAAAGGGCTAAACAGGTCCATTGAGTTGGCAACTTAAAAAATACACAAGGAGAGGTTGCTCAAGGAAGTGGAGGCAAAACTAGATTCCCTGTACACAAGTGATGGTTTTGGTTTCTTAATTGAGTCACAAAATTAGAGGTGAATGAGCTGGAAGCAAAGAAGCAATGTTGCGAACTTCAACATCGGGAGACAATCGGCAAGGGTCTAGAAAACCAAAAAATCGTAAAAATCAGGAAAATATCAGTAAAAATAGGCAAAAATTGGCCAGGCCAAAAAATCGTGATTTTGAGATAAAATCGGGATGTTATCGAGATGTTTGCAACACTGCAAAGAAGAGGGCACTGTTTTTGGATAAAGAAAATTCCTGGAGTCTAAAAAGTAGGGCATCGTGGCTACAAGCTTGGGTTGAAAACTCGTCAGTTTTTTCATCATTTGCAACCTAAAGGAAAAAAATACACTGTGGAGGGTAGAAAAATCAGACGGATTACTGGCAACTAGCTTCAAAGATATATTGCAAGAGGGTGTGAGTTATTTAGGATCTATTTATAAGGGTGAGCGAAGAGCAACAATAGCTTAGGTTTTAAGAATGTCTACATTCTTCCCTAGTTTTGCAAATCCTGAAGACAACCAAAATGTAATGGATTCTTCAAAGTTTTCAAAATATAAGAGCCACAGACCTGATGGGCTGCCTGTGGAATTTTATGAGGATGTTTTCATTTCATAGAAGAAGACTGGTGGAAAGTTAATGAGAAGTCCAGATTCTCTGGAAAAATCCTGGCATCCTATAATGCTACCTTTACTGCACAGTGCACTGATTCCAAAGACTGATAACCCCAGTTCATTTCTAAAATTTAGGCCGACTTCATTCTGTAATTTCATTTATAAAATCATCTCCAAGATAACTTCCTGCAGGTAAAAGGAGATTTTGCCAAATCAGATTTCTGGTGAGCAATTTAGTTTCCTGGAAGTGAGGTCGATCCATGAGAATGTGGGGGTGGCACAAGAAGAATTACATTCTATTAAAGTGGAGAAGCTCAAGGCTATGGTGGTGAAGATGGAAATTTCAAAGGCATATGACAGTCAGCTGGCTCTACCTGTGATTAATGATAATACATTTGGAATGCTCTGCACAGATTGTTACATTTGTGATGAATTGTGTCACTTGTGTATCTTTCTCCACTTATTATAAATGGAGCTGCAGCTCAGTTTTTTAGACCTGAAAGTGAGACATGGATGCCCCCTTTCTCCATTATTGTTTCTTATTGTAGCAGAATGCCTTACTGGTGCTTTGAAGGAAACTCTTAGGGTTCAAAATTCTTAGGGAATCAAAGTTATAAATACTTGTACTTTGTCAAATCTTTTTGTTGGTGACATACTTGTCACTAATTTTCTGTGATGACTCTAGGAGGGATGCAGCTAGACTCAAACATATTATAGATCTTTTATGCTTGGCAACAGGTATGCAGATCGATTTGGACCAGCACCATTTCCTTTTGTGGTATCACTGACGAGGATTAAGTCTTTCTGTCTCCTCTGTTTCCTCATTTCTCCACTATTGTTTCCTATTGTAGCAGAAGGCCTTAGTGGGGCTTGAAGGAAGCTCTTAGGGCTGGATATTTTAAAGAAATCAAATTTGCAAATACTTGTACTTTGCCATATCTTCTTTTTGTTACTAAATTTCTGTGATAGCTCTAAGAGAAGTGCAGATAGACTGAAAGATATTATAGATCTTTTCTGCTTGGCAACAGGGATGTGGAACAATGACAATAAGTACCCGTTCCTTGTGGCATCACTGATAAGGAGCAAGTCTTTATGTCTGCTCTGTTTCCTTATCAACTGTTTGATATGGAGAGTGATATGGAGTACCTGGACTTTATACTTTACCCAAATAAATATCAGGAAACATGTCAGCAATGTCTTATCACAAAAGTGGAGAAAAAAATTAAACTTATGGTGCAATCAGTGGTTGTCTAGAGGGGGTCATTTGGTCCTGGTCAAAGCAGTGTTAGAGAGCTGGATGTCTTTATCCTGGATACAAAAGGGAATTTTGGAGGTAATTAGAAGGTTATACTACAAATTTATTCGGTCTAAGTGCAAAGATAGAGAGTGTATACCACTAGTTAATTGGAAGAGGATATCAGTTCCAGAAGCCCAGGGTAGATAGGGACTTTAGAACATTTTATTATTTTCCAAAGCTTTATCAGCAAAAAGTGCATGGAGACTTGGAGTGATGGCTCACATGCCCAAGTGATAAAAGAAAAGTATATTTCCTATGAAGCAATGGATGGCTAATAAGAAATCATGTAAAGAGCCTAACTAATGGATGGTTGTCTTCACTTTTCGATTAGTAGGTAACATACTTGTTTGGAGTGATGAGGCGAACAAGGGTAAAATTTGGGGTGGATTCCTGGGTAGGTTGTGGTAATGATTATAGGATTCCAGACCATATCACTCTGTATTTGCTATCCAGGGGCTTCTTTGATCTATCACAAATTGCCAATGTGAACAGAACCACTATTTGGCATCAAGTACTGGGAGAGATCTGGATCTTGGGGAAGAAGATGCAGATATATATTATATGGGATGAAGATGCAGATATACAAAGATAGATTTTCCAACAATGTAATTAAATTTCAATGCGTGCTACGCCATTTCTATGGTAGCAAACCAGCGTAAATGTAAAATAATCCAAAAATAAACCATCGAAGGGAACATCAACATGCATCCACAAATCAATTTATGAAATGAAATTTTCAACAACCGACCAAAATTCATAACCCTACATAAACAATAAAGGAGACTAACAACAGAGTGGATTACCTGTGTCTAGTATGTAAAGGTCGTTGTAATATATCTCTTCAGATTCATCTTGAGCTTTTCGAAAACTTCCAATATAGATATACGGTGATCAATGATTGCAGCATTGTGCCCCTCACGAGCTGCTAGTCTTTCGCCACTTACGTTAGGTTGCAACCATGTATTTGCAGTGGTGCCCAAGGATGAGTACTCCGCTTCCTTCTGCTGTAAATTTTCCTTTTCCTCCCGCGTGATCTAACATCTTGCTCAGGGTTTTCATCACTGTTTGCCCTAGATGATTGAAGAGGTCGAATGGGGCGGACAACACTGTTTTTCTGAAATCATTGTCCCCCTCACGAGCTGCTAGTCCTTCGCCACTTACGTTAGGTTGCAACCATGTATTTGCAGTGGTGCCGAGGGATGAGTACTCTGCTTCCTTTTGCTGTAAATTTTCCTTTTCCTCCGGCGTGATCTAACATCTTGCTCGGGTTTTTCATCACTGTTTGCCCTAGATGTTGAAGAGGTCGAATGGGGCGCACAACACTATTTTTCTGAAATGATATTCACCATGGCGCCCTTTTTATTTTCATATAGTTACACAATTGATAGGATATTCATTATGGTGCCATAGTTAAACATTTGAATATTTATTATTATTTAAAAATATTTTAAATTAATGTTACACATAGGATATTCATTATGGCGCCATAGTTACACATTTGAATATTTATTATTATTTAAAAATATTTTAAATTAATAACATTAATTAATAAGAAAAATAGAATCTTATATAGATTTGAACGTTAATTTTATTTTTAGTGAATTACCAAATTAAATATTTATGATTATTTACATATATTTTATTTTAAATTAATAATACTTAATTGGAAAATAGAATTCTTTATAGATTAAATTGAAAATAGAATTCTATATAGATTAAATTGAAAATACTTAATTGGAAAATATAATTTTATATTGATTGGAAGGTTACTATTTTTAGATAGTTAGGAAATTGAATATTTATAATTATTTTCATATATTTTAAATTAATAATGCTCAATAGTAAAATATAATTTTATATAGATATGTTTACGGTTCTATATAGATTTGTTTTGGAAATTTAAAAAAAAAAAATGAGAAGTGAAGTGGACAAATTATTTACTTGATGGGTAGTAACCACTAATAAAACTATACATTTATAGTTGTACTTTTACACAAGTGTTAAGGAACACATAAATAATTATGGAAGTAATCCTAGTTAAGTATTCATATCCATTTTTTATGCAAAGATTTACTCAAATTATACTGGAAATTAAACTATGGTAAATATGTTATTAACTAGAGTATAAGCTATCTTCAAAGATTTTATTTTTAAATAATTTTCCTACAAATCTTAAGAATAAAAGATCAGTGAAAATATATTTTGAAATCATGAATGAATATTGCAACCATATCCACGAATTATATATATATATAGAGAGAGAGAGAGATAATATTAATAATAAAAAGTTTCTTATAGTTAAAATATGTGGGTTTGTGAACATGACTAAGTGAACATGGGCTATGAAAATGACTAGCAGTTAGGGTTGGTCCATGCTCCTTTCCTCAGTCCGCCTCCGTGACAGGTCCTGTGGGTGTGATACGACTAGCTGGGGTCAGGGCTCACCGCTCGACCCTTCCTCCCAACGCGCCCATACATGTCGTTCAAATATAAGTGGCAGACATTATGGTTGAGAACCACCTATAGGTGAGATGGTAAGGCTTTGGAGTTTGTTATGGCAGGTCATCAGTTTGATTCCTGCCAAGGCCTTTCAACCTTTAACAATTTTTTAGCCAATGTGGAGGCGCCACGTGGTGGCCTCTAGGTGGGCCACGTGGAAGCTTCCCATTGGGCCACCAAAATACACTGCAACCAATAAAATTCGACCAAATCACACTTCAATATCAAAATTGCAATATTTCATTTCTAGAGTGACAATTAACAATTACTAACATAAATGACTAATTCATACACTTGTTGTACTTATTATTTGGTCATATATTTTAGTCCTAGATTAAATTAGTCATTTTAGTTAGTCGTTTTTAGTTTGTTCACTTATTATCTAGTCATATATTTTAGTCCTGGACTAAATTAGTCATTTTAGTTAGTCGCTTTTAGTTTGGTCACTTATTATATAGTCATATATTTTATCCCTAAACTAAATTAGTCGTTTAAGTTAGTCATTTTTAGTTCTGTCACTTAAAATTTCTCAAATTTAGTAGTAATTCACTTGAAATAATTGTGGTGACTAACTTTTTTAGTCACCTAGTCACTAATTTCATCATTTTCTACTAGTGGCTACAGTACCATCTGTAACTTGTTGGAATGATTTGGAGAAAGCTAAAATTAGGCTATGATACAGATTACTAAATTCATTAAAAACCAAGTTCATTAAAAATTGTCTAAGGTCACCAGCTTGTTCTGTTATAAACTGTTTGCATCTCTGGGGAGAGGAAGCTGATCAGGGAAGAAAAATTTTCAACACCACTTGCAGGCTACCCTGAAGAAAATCCAGCTCCCCCGGGTTTGGATATCTCGTGCCCGTGACTTTTTAATCTTATAAACTATTTCCTTACATGATGATGATAACAAATAATTTGTATTTACATAAAAATGTCTTTCATGCATCCGAGGATTCATTGAAGAATGGTATGGATTCACTTGCAATTTTTCACAGGATGATAATCACAAATAATTTGTATTTACATTAAACTGTCTTTTCATGCATTCGGACCTGTAAAAACACAGCAGAGAGGAATGAAAGGATTCATTGAAGAATGGTATGGATTCAATTGCAATTTTTCACATTGATGATGATCACAAATAATCTGTATTTACATTAATGTAACATTCAACACTTAACTCATTGAAAAAAAAAATTGCTTTATAATGTTTTGCAACTATGTACTCTAAATTACATCTAATGCTTCTCAACGATACACATATAGTTACCACTATACACACTTACTTTACACACTTACTTTGGCATTATCTTTACAATACATTCACATTAGTTATTAGACTTAATAATAACTCTACTAAACTTAATCGGTGATGTTGTCCATTCCGCATTAAGGTTTTACATTTATATGACTATCATAATACACATTTCTCTAAGGTTAGCTTTTTGTCTCGAGTCTCTAGAGGAGAGCACCTGTCAAACTGTTTAATTTGATTTAAATGATTGGCAATACTAGTACCTTTGGCAATCAAATCTCCGCTTAAAGGGTTATCTTACCTGCACGGTATATCTTGTATCGATTTATTGCTATTCAATACGAATTTTCGTAAACATCGCTTCTATGTTGTCAACAACTTTACGGTGGACAAGTGGAGGTCTCCTCCACCATCGACCTGATCTACTAAGAATCCAACGGTGGTTTGGTTTTTAGGGTTACGGGTAATGACCTCCCACCCTAACCGCTTTCTTATCATTTCGAGCATTTTTCTCGTCACTCTGCGGAAGATGTTTACTGCCTCTGTAACAAACCCTTCCAGGGTTCCTCCGGCGTTAACAGGGCTTCGACCTCCGATTGCATGGTAAGTCATATTAGTTGTTGATTTTCCGTGAGGTAGCATTTACGGTATTTGAGATGTTTTTTTTTTACAATGGTTCTGCACAGGATTCATAGTTATAGTGCCAAGTGTTAATTCGCCTCGACCGGATCTTAAGTCTGAATTGTTTCTGTTTAGGGCCAGTGTAATGTTTATTGAAGTTTCTGCAGATGGATACTCCACCCTTCTTCCGTGCGGCTTCCGGTGAAAACCAAGGTGCAGACCCTCTGCTACCTCATTATTCATTTGTTTCAGGTTTTGTAATTGAATAAATAGGGTTTTGTTGACATACTCCCACTGGCAACACATGCAGAATGACTCTCCGTGTTCCGGCGATGAACCCTTAAAGGTAAGTTTCTTGCTTAACTTATTAACCGATTTCATGTACCTTTCGGCTTTGACACTTGCTTGTTTACCCTTATCTTCTTGAATGGTTGCAAGTAAGCTCGCTGGTTGATACAGTGACGGTTGTGCTCCTAGGGAACTCGTTTTTTGAATCCTCTAACCTCTTCTCACCGGCTCTGTCACGTACCGTATTTGCTGTAAGGATCTTGGGCATAGATATATCACGCTTGCAGGAGATTTTCGACTTGCTATGGAGTTATTCAGTCTTATTTTAGTTATTTAAAACTTTAACCCTCGTTCTTGGCCAGTACCCTCAACTGGGCACCCGGGGTTATTTATATGTAATAGAATGTCTTAAATCATCTCCTATGTCAGGATACTCATATTTGAGCATGTTTAATCTAAGCTTCGGCCTCTAAATTACAGTTTTCCCAAAATCTTGGTTGTATATTGTTATGGATTTGTTCCGAGGTTTTCTTTACTTTCCGAGGAAACATTTCTTGATTTATTTATGCATGTGATATACTTGTTGTGTCTACAGTTTCCTAGACTGTACAATATCTTCTTAAAATTCAAAACTATAAATAGAAGTAGTTCCCTTCAACATTGATTTACGATTTCCATTGTTTTATTGTTGTGAATTTTGGGTTTAAGTGCTGACTGTGCTAACTCCAAATTCCATATATATATATATATATATATATATATATATATATATATATATATATGCAGTAAGACTCATATGGATATTTTTCAGAGTGTATTTGCTTTAGCACCAGTAACATAAATTCTATATTTTCTTTTCTTAAATGTATAGTGCTTATATCAAATTAGTAATACTCTACCATTCTAGTGTAGTCAAAGGGAACTTCCGTATTCTTTCGTTTTCAATTACAAATTAAATGTACAGTGCTTTACATTGTTTATCGTTAAATATTTTGGGTATGTTCTTCTTGTATTGTACTCTGTCCATAGAAAATACTATTTACCACTTTAGAGAATAAATTTCATTCCCACATAGTTTTGTTTGTTTTTAAATTAATGTCAGCATAACTTTACTTCTTGACTATATATCTAGTAGGAATTTGTTATACTCTGGTTATCTACAGAACATCTTTCTTTTAAGTTAAAGGGTTTTGTCCCTATTTTTATTTTCCATTGTCCTAAACATGAAAATGGTCGGACCATTCTGTCTGTGATTATACTAATTGCAGGGAACGACCAACTCAGAACCTTCTCCTCGAGGGTTCTGAGTTAACAGTTTCCTGTATATCTTTTATTATAAATAAATTAAGAAATCAATACTAGCTGTCTTTTTTTCAAATAGAGCATTCACAGAACCTATTATTACACAAATTAAGTACTGTAATTTTCTTCAGATTTCACACTTAAATTTGTTAATTCCATTCAAAAACCATTAATATGTCCCATGGTGATATTATGAGGATCGAGTGTTGATTGCACCGTCACCTATAAGGAAAGGATGCCCTAGTTTTGGACACTAAAGTACCATCGTCCCACATGAGAATTTGAGTCTTGAGCCTGTTGGTAATCAGTTATCAGTATCGAGCACTAGATCGGTCAGGTAGCCCCAAATAGTACTGCACGCACTGGGCCTCAGACTAACCCCTCTAAAATGGGTCTCTGTAGTGCTCAGGTATTTTTTCGTGGGCGAATAGACAGATTTGAAGCTCCCTAAAACATCAACATCTATGTTTCAAAATGTATTATGACCACAATGGCTTATTGGATGCCTACCCCCAGTGGTCCCAACCTGAACTATAATTTTATTTTGTGACCCCTCTGGGAAGAATTTAGCGAGTTCAAATAATTGTTGTTTTTAAAGAGTCTCAATTTTATTTAGGGTGTGATTTTGTGAAGCAAACGTAATATAGGAACAAAGGTCCGAAAACACTAGGTGCCTTTTGGTTCAAAACTTATCGATGTTTCATGTGTGTTTTTGAGTGAACGATCAAGTGTGTGATGATATTTTGATATGCAATGATCCTTTACAATACTCTTCTAATTACACTACGTTTGATTGTTCCTTGCGAAAACTTGAAATGATATGCAGATTAGGGGTGCTTACACTTTGCCTAATTAAATTATGTTGCAGTAAACGGAGATGGTAGTTCAAATTGTCTTAGGAAAGCTTTCATATGCATGCCCAGGCTCACCAAGAGGTGCAAGGGAAAAAAATATTAGTCGCTTTCATTATCAACACTTTGATCCTCATCTCGAATCTAATGTAAAAATTGAAATAACTTAACTAGTAAAAAGATGCGTGGATTTAGTTGGCCACTTACTTTTTTGGATAATTAAACTATGTGTTTTGTATTTCTATAAGAAAATAATTTGTTCGGAAATCATCTGTGGATTGTGGCCCCTTTCTTTTCTCATATTTAAATTATGTGTAATTTGCGAATACAAAATAAAATTAAAAAAACCTAATTTCTATGCTAATTGAGGTTTAGTGCAACAATTAACTGTCCTAAAATATTTTAGGAATATTTCTTCTGTGATCCATAAATTGTTAAAAAATATTTCGGTAAAAATCACATCCAAATAAATTTGGTCAACGCGTTTCGAACCAGCCAGTGTGGTTCATCATCAGGACTTGATGAAAAATTTGATTAGGAAACCCAATTAAATAGATACGAGAAGCTCCAACTAGCCGTTAAATAGTAAAATGTAGAACAACAGTGATAGAAAGTCATTAGGGGTTTCCAATCACCTTATAAATGGAAAAAAAACAATGAATTTTGGCTTGCTGGTGTGTCGCACGAGTTGTCTTCCCACAAACACGGGGTGCACGTCTATTAAAGAGTAATGCGAGTTGCTGCGCAAGATATTTTGTTTTTCAATTCTTTTTTGTTTAGAATGGACAATGAATGTGATAATAAATTCACAGAGAATGCCTAGATGTTTTGCAGCTATTTGAGCAGGGAGAATGACCTACAAGGACAACCATTAACTAAAGAAAAGAGTCCAGTGTGGTCACCATTCTTGTGTTGGTGATTTTGCTACACGAGTGTACCAAAAGCACCTCTTTAGCAGCTGGTTGCTACCTATAAAAGGTCACAGAGAAGATGATGCTACTGTTAGTGAACATAATAAATAATGTAATACAAAAATTTATAATACAAGAAATGCATACAATCATATAAAATAGAACAAAAATACAAGATACAAAAGCTCAAATGGAGCAACAACCCAATAAACGCAAGTGGATAAATCTCCCTTTATTAGGTGTTGATGGTATGAAGAATACAATGTTGACTCTCTTGTGATGAATCCTTTAATATATGGAGATAAAATACTCAAGACAAGGTGGATTCCTTTCCTCAATTCCCTACAAGTACTTCCTCCCTCTCTCAAAAGGATGGTGATCACTCTCATATGATGAATCTCTTTACTTGACTATGGTGTTGGGTGGCCAACATGATAGTCTCTCCAATCCTTCTGCTGCTACACTTACAAGCTAGTTTTCTATGGAAAAATTTGGCCAACATAACAATGTGTCTCCATTTTCTCTTCGTATGGCTAGTTTATATAGAATTTTTTTGAACTCTCTTCCCTCTCTTGGCCCAATATTGATAATGACCCAAGAGTAGGACAATAGATTCCTTTGTGGGTTACATTCCTCCTCAAGGTAGCTCGAATTCGACCGTCCTTGACTAAAATTGATAGATAATCATCTATACCAAGTGTGTCAAGTGGTCTCGGATGGTGACTTATCACCATCCCCAAGACTGCGCGAATATTGAAGGAATAAGCACGCTATGTGTAAAGAGTTTTTATTACTGGTGCGTTGTCTGCCAATTTCTGACTGAACCTTAGGAATAATTAATTTTTTTTCCTTCCTAATGTATTTCTCGAAAATTTTCATTTGTACCGTTTTCTTGACATTTTCTAATGCCTTTTTCCTGTACGATTTTCTGGTGTTAACACCTATTGATACCATCTCTGCAAAAATTTCAAACTCCTCCCCTTCTCCTTTGAACAACTACTGCTAGACTTTACACACTCACTGCTGGAGTAGAAAAATATGCTCACAAATACTACTACTCTGCAGTGAGAAATCAAACTTCTAGACTAGAAGTTCCTCGAGGAAAGAATTCCCTTAGTTTGTGCTCTTCCTTCCACCTGGCGCTATTTTTCTCTAGCAAACTGCGATAAAATAATTACATCCCAGCTGAAGATTTGATTTGCAAGGAAAATAATTCTGCTCCCTCTACCTCTGGTAATATTCGACCTGGAAAATTTAATTTCTTTGTCGACTCTCTCAGAGAAATAAAATTTTACTCAAAAACTGACCCTCCTGGCCAAAAGGACTATGTTCCCTCTAGGGTTTCGAGCAGCTGCTTACGCAGTGATTCAAAGGTCCCTCTTCCTATTTGAAAATGAGCTCTTTGGATTCTATCTACGCTCTAATACCATGTGAAAATTTTTAACCCAGAATCCTACTACAACAACTGATATGGTTTCTTCTATTTTATAAGTAAATTTAGAAAAATATTTACTTTGTTCTACGTTAAATATCGAAACTAATACACTGAAACCTTCACAAAATAAATACTACGAAATAAAAATAATGCTAGAAGAATATATGCACACACACTCAAATACACAATTATTTTTGGACTAAGTTCTCAGAAAAACTGAACTTCGGAAAACCGGTGCAGCAGCTGAGGGTTTTATGCAGTAGTAAATCTGAGTACAAAGATATGGATGCTTAAGTCTAGCAATCCATACAGAGAAACAACTGACAATAAATCTAGTGAGAAAAATCTCACTCCCACTGGCGATCCGACACTGACCTTAGCTCAAGTTGAGTTGCTCTTTGATGCCTCTACGAATCTAGTGCATCATCCTACGCAATGCTGTCTCCCCACAACTCAAAAATACTCTTGATCTCGTTATATTATCAACATTGTCTGGGAAATGGATCCTCCTATCCTCCATACTCTCTCTCCGACTTTTGGCATTGAATCAACTCTTCTCCCCAGCAAAATACATAATCTCCTATGAAGCACTGTGCTGCCTCTGCGTGGCTCTGCACTGTCTCTCTGTGGCACTCACTACCTCCTACAATGCACTCACTAGATCTAGAAAATATTCCTCCAGCCTTACTATCCCTGCCCCTCTCTCACTGCTTCGAGCTCACTATCTTTCTCCAACAACTCAACACCGCTACTCTGGAAATCGATCTGCTCAAGTGTGTTCTCCAAGCCATATTGAGTTTCTTCTTATAATCTCTCGTTTAGACATTAACGACCATGATTAAATCTTAATCAATGACTAAGATTAACTAGAACTCGATCTAAGTCACTTTCTAGAAGATTCTCACCATGACTTAATTAATTCCTTTTAATTAATCATATTTCCTATGTTTAGACTTGGGAAATATTAAAAGCTGACTAATTAACATAATTAAGTCGTTTCTAGGTGGAATTTATAGAAACAATTTTTGGGTATTGGAAAATACATGTATTCTGACCTCTCTGTCATATCTCAAGGCTAGAACACATATGATGCTACTAAAACTAACATTCTGTTTCACAAACTCCCAAATATGAAGATAAAACAAAAAAAAAAATTGTCTTTCAAATATACTTAATTGCACCTTAATCCTTTAAATGACAATAATGAAACCCTCTAACTATTGGTCCTTAATTTTGACAATTGATCTATTGTTGTAAGTCCTCAAGGATATCAATTAGAGACTTTTCTCTGATACCATGTAAAATTTTAAGCCCTAGATGACTATTTTCCTGTCTTTCTCTTAGTTAAATAAATAATATCCAATATTATTTAATCACATAAATAAATATTTATGAACATGCTACAATCACACATATGGCTAAAAATGGATAGTGAAAGCATAAAAATGATACACCAATAATTACACCCTCAAATCAACTTTCCTTAAATATTCCAAGCTTACATGGAAGCCTCCACAAATTTTCAAAGTAGCAATTGTATTATATACACAACAACATAGGTCTACACTTACTGAAACGAGTCTACCTTTGGCCTGCTTCTTGACCTCAACTCCTCTTTTGTGCCTTGAATCTGATCAACTGATCTCTCTTGATCTCGAGTCTTTGTGGTGTACAAAATGTGTGTATCAACTTCTCGTATCTTGTCTTGTTTATGCTTTGAGAGAGATATCTAATCTCCTCAATCATAACAACTAATTTCCCAAATATTAACAACTGATATCCCAAATATTATCAATTAATATTCTTAATCCTAACACCCACTTTTTATCAATAATGAGGTGTATCACTAAGATTAGAAAAAATATAACTCACTAATATTATAAAATATCTAGGGTAGTTCATTTCGATTTCTAATATTACAAAAATATAAGAAATTTGACTTCACTTCTATTTATTTAAGTGAAATTACTTGTGTATTATTTCCCACTTTTAGTATGTGGTTACTAGAATTGGCCTCAAATTACTTTTTGCACATTCACACCTAAATTGGGAAGGGAGCTATTGCTCAAGCTATATTTTTCAACACATGAAGTGTTATGTTCAATTCGTGCACACAACTTAAGATCACAAAAATATGGTTCTTACTACTTTAAACCGATATTCCAATTGATGAAAAACCTTTGGCAACATATTTGTTTTAATACCTAGACTATATTTAGATTAGAGTAGTAACTTCACAATGCAAAAGATTTAAAACATACATATGAAAGTGTGAAGCATATAAAAATAGGTCTTATGACTATGGAATGAATTCAAGTTCTACCATGGGGTGCATCATAATATAGACCATAATAAGTTCCTTATGGCATTATTTTATTGGACACCGCAAACATACACATAAGCCACACATCTCTAAGTCTGCCATAACAAAGGAATTACAAACACATATATTGTTTTTGTTTTATAAATATGACCATTATATTTCAAGACCTCCCCTAACGTTCAAAAATACCCTCATATGTATTTTTGTTTATTTGTTAGGTAATGTGATTCTTGAGATGAATGACATGCCTAACTTGTGGCTTGAGTAACAGTGACCTAGGGACATCTAAGGCATCAAAATGACTCAAGGATCAGAGTTGGTCTGGGTCACACCAACCCTTAGGATGTCTGGATTTTTTCCCATGGAGTTTTGAGTTGGTGACCTTTTTAGCACGGGGTGTCTTCACATAACACCCCGTCACCATCTATTCTATACTCTGTGGGCTTAGTAAATTGATTTATTTACTAGAAATTCTACCTTTTTTTTTTACATTACTCTCTTAATATAGTAAATGTTGTAGTCTAATCATCTACAAATCGACTCTTTTCTATTTGCTCAAAATAATAGGAAAGATAATAGACATTTTCCCCTTGAAATCTTGTAAGAGCCATTTTTTAAGAGTGAAAATTTCCACCGTTCATCATCATGGTAGTAGGGCCTTTTGGAGTATAATTTGTTTAAATGATTAGAATTCTCCCAATGTTTTGAGTGGATTCTTTACCTATCATTAGGGAAACATTTTTTGTAAATAGAGAAGAGTTAGTCAAAAAAGGATTTTGTAGGTTTAAAAGTAGAAATTAGTTATTTGTAATACATAAAGAAAAAATATAAATAAATAATATCATAATTATAAAAATATATGGTAGAATAAATCAATTTGACTAAAAATAAATGAGTTAAATGAATAAAATAAAACTTTATGGGAGAAACCTCATAACCAGAACAAAATGAAGTATGTGATATATTAAAGAAAAATTAGAAAAAAAGAGGTTATATATATATGTATATATAAAATAAAAATAAATAGGATTATAATTAGTTAAGGAATAAACACAAAAGATGGGAGTGTATAGATAAGAACAAAATACTTAAAAAGGATGTTAGAATTTAGATGGGAGAAATTACAAGAGAATTTTGTAGATTATTGACTTCAAACACTATATAAGAGTAAACATATTTTTTCAATTAAAATTGTTAGGATGTTTGTCATTTTTTAAGGATTTTTTTGATAATGTGATATGAGTAATGAGGAGTAGATGTTAATATTTGGTTTTGTTAAAGAATATTAAATGTTTAGTGTTATGAGAGTGTGCAACAATCATATATTTAGATAGGCATTTATGAAAGGTGTCAACAATATGATCCTTGAAGTGAGTTTGAACTAAAGTTTTAGTGCAAGATTTGCCACAAGAGTAAGGAATTTAATAGAAATCTTAGGAGAGAAAGGGGTCATATCCATCTTTGATGCTTTTCAATAACCAATTTTGGTTTTTTGAAGTGTAAAGAAATTTTTGTTATTAATTCTGGCTAGGTTTTTGGATAATTGATCAATGAATATAAGGAAGAGAAATTTAACCTATGAAAGGAGAATCAAATATGATGTTCTTCATTTCAAGTTGGAGGAAAACATGGAAAGTTTTATTAATATGGGAGGGAGAGAAGTCATTTAATTGGAGCACTTTATTGAGATGAGAATATTCTCTGTTTAGATGTTGAGGGACAAAGATGTGAATAACTCTATAAACTAGATATTTTAGGACAACATGTTTTTGAGTTGGGTGGTGGTGGTGTTGACAATGAAGGTATATGATCTTTTCCTTGAAAAATGATGGGAAATGGAACCATCAAGTTGACGGGTAGCTACACCATTTAAAAATGGAAGAGATATGTCTTGTTCAATTACCATTATAAATTGAATGCGAGGGGATAAGCTATTAAGATGGTCACAAAATAAGTTTAGGGTAGGATGGCCATGGGGAAAAATGATGAAGGTGTCATCAACGGACTAGAACCAACATTTTGGTTTAAGATAATAATTGTTAAGGCCAAGGCTTACAATATCTCCAAGTTGTTTACAACTATAAGGGATAGTGGAGATCATCATCGGACTAGAACCAACATTTTGGTTTAAGATAATAATTGTTAAGGCCAAGGCTTACAATATCTCCAAGTTGTTTACAACTATAAGGGATAGTGGAGATCCCATTACAATGTCTTTTGATTTTTCACAGTTTTCTGTTCTAAAGCTAAAAAAGTTACAAGTGAGGCAGATTTGAATTAGGTTTAAGGTTTCATAACCAATAAATTTAGCAATGGTAAAAAGAGCTTTGGGGATAGGGATTATGGTAAAAATGACAACTACATAAAAAAATACTAATATGTCTTGGTCATTAAGGTTGAAACAATTGAATTTTTTTGGATAGAGTCATTGAGTCTTTCATAAAAGTTGGGAGGAGGGGAGGTTCTTGGTGTATTTCAATTGCTAATATTGCAAAATTATGTTGCATTAGGGTACTCAAGTGAGATAAATCCATTTCTACATTAAAACCATGATTTTAACAATCCAAAATTGTGATTTCAACATATTTTATGGTTAGATATCAATGAAAGCAAACTGGAAAATATAAATGTTGTAGGATGTTTATCCTTATGCTTAACCTATACTCTAGTAATAGTCACACCTATAGTCATGTGTGACCTATCTATCATTAAGAGGTATGCATCACAGTCTGTATTAAGGGCAACTTTGACAACTCCTCATGAGAGACACGCCAAATAGTTTTCCTAAAATCCTCATTCCCTATGTCTCCTCTAATGGAAGGTTGATTGTCATCACCTACTCTATAGGTTATGGTCAATTATCTATTCATTTTATACATTAAAATCATTTTGTACATTTCTTTACACTTTAATATTACCTTCCAAACTATTTTCCTTTCCATTTACTAAGTTATATAATTAATATTTACCTTATATTATAAAATACTCTAATTTGATTTATTCTATCAATATCATAAATGTCTTTTAACTCAATTTGATTTATTCTATCCGTATCGTAAAAGTCTTTTAACTCTCTCTCTCTCTCTATATATATTCCAAATATCTTTACTCTCCTAAGGAACACACAGCCTTTCACCTCGACCTAAGTGACACTACGGTAAAAAATTTCTTCGAATTCAAGCTTTAAATCATCCACATCCGAAACTGTCAACGTCCTTGATAGAATATAGAAAATTCACTTGAAGAGCTTTTTGTCCTAGTCCTTGTTGGGAAAAGTTACGTGGGGATCAGTCTTTGGCCAGTCATGACTAAGCTAGAGGGATAGACGTCCCGTTGGAGTTTGGGATCTGGATCTAGGCTTTGTACTAACCATGGTCTCCGGACGCCTCGGTCCTTGCGAAGTCATGAGTTACTGGTATATATGGCTTGCTGGCTGTTGTATATACCCTTGCAACAATTTTCAGTTAAAAAAAAAGTTCAATAGTTCTAGATTCAACGATATTAGGATAGTAGAGATTGCATTCACAGTCATTATTTTGTTTTGTCAAATCTCTATTTACACACTTATTTTTACACGATAAACCTAATGGTAATCTTAATATTTTGATGTTTTGTAATATTATTTCAATTTTTTATTTCTCAATTATTGGATTATTTTATTTTATTTTTTAAATTATTTTGTTTTAAAAGTAATTATTTCATTATTAAAGTGTATTAGGCAATTTTAAATTTGTCAAAAATACTCTTAACTATTCAACCTAACATTAAAAAATAATAAATTTTATTTTCACAAAACATCGTGGTAGATTAAACCATTCTCTTAACCACTCCATATAAAATAACTTTAAAAAAGGAGTTATAATAAATCTATGTTGAATATAACAGCACGACCTTGTACCTCCGGTCTTCAAAATAACAGCAAGGCCGGCTATATCTTTGCACATGAAGCTAATGTTGGCTCCCACCTTGCTGAGTGGTCTTCAAATGCAAAGTTTAAAACGATTATTAGGCTAGGTCTGGTTTTACAGGTTTCATACAAATTCAGAGTTTTTGTGTAGGTGACTTTATTTGGGAAATTAATTGAAGCAAAGAATAAAATCACCATTAACAAAAGCCTCTAAAGAGGAGACTATTTAAGATATACTAAAATCACTAATAATAAATGTTTTTAAATTGTAGGCTATTAAAGAATATATAGTATCAATCAATAGAATTTTACATTCATGGTGAAGGTTTTATTTATTGAGAGTAATTTTGGTTTTTTAAATGGTTTTGGTTTTTTAATTACACTGAAGGTGTTTCTTTGCAGGGTTTGGTTAGACAGAATCAACCATTCACATAAGTGTATTTGTGTTTACCTCTTTCTAATTAAAATCTAGCATGTGGCTAGCACCTCAGCACATTCGAATGCACCGTCACCACCCGCTCATGTTTCCGCATGGGAGTTCTGGGACACGTTCTGGGCATCTTCGCTACCTGTTGATGAGCAAAGGAGGGAAATGATGGCAAAAACAATGTCGATGAGGTTTGTTCTTGAAGGAAATCCAGTGCAGGGCAATGCTGCAGTGGAAGTTAATGAGCAAACACCAACCCTCCTTGTTGACGACGAGCAGGAGGGTACTGTTAGGGGACATAGCAATCTGCACCACATTCTTGGTGTTCTTACAGGGTAGCATCATAGTCTCCAAATTTACGAGGTCCATGATGGTGATGCGCTTTCCCAACATCTTTGACCGTTATAACCAGACACGTGACATAAAATTTCAAGCAAAAGAAATGCCTTGTATATCAAACAAAAAATTTCTTCTTGCATGATTTTTCTAGGAAAAAATCCGTTTTTCCAGGATTGAACATTGTATCTGATTTATGTTTTGATCGTTGATACTGGTGCTGCTCATGGCTATGGCCGCTAAATTTCTCTGCCTATTCCATAGTTGTTTATCTTCCACAAACAAACTGTATACAAAAATATCAAAGAAAATAAACTTGCAATTGGGAGGTGGTGGAAGAGAAGTATGTATGAAAATGGGGATATATTGAACAGAGGCTTGAGGGGCTGATTGAAATGCTGGAATATGAGCAGCGGAAACCTATGTGACTTCTTTAACTTCTTCGGCTTCAGGAGTGGGATGCAGAAAGAAGCTCGTGGTGTCTACCGACTCAGCCTCATCTTTTACTTCAATATTTTCATGGGAGGAGATACTAGAAGTATAATCAAGGGTTCTTGTAGTAGAATCAGGACCTTGATCTTGAGCTAATTGAGAGGAGGATGGAGAGTCTTCCAGGGAAAATCTGGGAATATCTGTATAGGCTGATTGTCTTTCTCTCCAACCTCTCTTGTGAAAAATCTTCTCAGGGTTAGACACTGAAGGTGTTCTCAACTAGGATGTATCTGACCTCAGGTGTGGCTTTCAGGAAGCCAGGACTACAAATAGATTTATCCTTTGAATGATAGTGGAGTCGCCAAGGTGAGGGATCTACAACTCCCAACCCTTCCTGCTCACCTATTCTGAAGGGTGGATTAATATTTGTCAAGGTCCAGGGATTTAGCTCTTCAAATTTTTTCCTCGGCAACGGCGCCAAAAAGATGTTGTAGCTCCTAGAGACAGCCTTGAGTTATATAAAGACCAGTGCCTAGGACATCTTAAATGCAAGGAGCATATGACTTAACTGATTGCAGTTGACAATGTTAGGCTCTCATGCTATTATCACTCAGATGAATGGTTTTAATAAGAGTGGAACCAAAACCCCAAAGTTAAACACAACAACTAAGAAAATTGCAGAAAGTGAGTACAAACTACAATAAGTAAATGTATAAGACAAATTTAAAACAGAATGCTGTAAATGGGGTCGACTTCTAAAATGGACACACAACTATCAAGTAATATATGAGAGATGCGATGGCCGACAAGCGGAAATGGAATGCGCGATGGCCGTTGGATCAACGGAGATCAACAGTTAGGATCTCTTCGGAGGATCGACCATCTGCGAAATAGAAAACATGGAAGTGGAACTTAGAAAGAGCGACGTGCGATCGCCGATGGGCTTAGCGCTCAGTCACAGGGCCCAGTCTCATGGTGGAAAAGGGGCTCGGGCTTAAGCAAAAGGGGCTTAAAGGCCTGATGTGTTAGAATGAGCGCTTTTAAAGCCAAAAGGTGGATTTTAAGCCCTTTCAAAGGTTCCGATAGGTGAAAAAGGGGCTGTGACAGTCTATACAGTGCTTGCTATATTTTATTTGCAGAATGAAGCTCCTTATCATTAGCTTTCCTAGCCCTGTGAAGGATGTCATAACAACAGGAGGATTAGAGACTTTATTCCTTGGTTTTCCCATTTGTGTTCTAATGATAAATCTTCAAGATGTTAGGATTTGAGTGAAGGTACTAGCTCTGATACCAATTGTTGGAAATATTGAGAGGGGGGTGAATCAATATTTCTTTCCAATTGTTATTTTTACCAGTTAGATCACTTATATTTTGAACACAAATGAACAATAAGAATAAATTATTGTATTAATATTCATAAATTAAGTACAATATTTGTGTAGGGCTGCAATCTTAAATGAAGACACCAATCTTCAATCTCTCAAGCTCCAACCTGTATTATGTCAAGCACCAACTTGGACTTCCCAAGGCTCCAACCTTGTCAATTTGAGGCACCGACCTCTAGGGCTCCAACCCTATCTCTAGTACAGGCTCCAACCTAGTCTCTTGAGGACTCCTATCCTCTAGGGCTCCAACCCTATCTTCCAAGGCATCGACCTTGTCTTTATGAGGCTCCAACCTCTTGGGATCCAACCCGAAACTTCACTTCGTCAAAATATCTTTGGTTATTTTTCATGTCTCCTAAATTCTTCTTCAACGAGCCCTAAAAATCTTCAGCAATGCCTTCACTTAGTCTCCACGTCACTGCATCAACGACAACCTTGTTCTTCACATGAAGGTGTCACCACAACTCTTCATGGTTCCCAAAAAAAAATCTCCAAGGTCACCTTATGATGACATCATGGTCTATAATAGGCTTTTAAATGGCTCTCCGAGGTATTCTCAAGATCAGATCCAACTTCTCTTCAAGATCTACAAGATTCCAAGATGAGCTTATATTATGCTTCTAATTCCCTTCAATGGATTTTCAATGTCATCTGTAAGACACTCTCCAAGACTACTTCAAAATCTGCCCCAAATGTCATCTGCAAGGTACTCTCCAAGTTTGCTTCACACAAGCTCCAAGATCTGATCTGGAAAACCTTCAAGATTTTCTTAGACTATTATCAAAGTCTTCTTTAAATTGTCATTACAAGAAGCACTAGAAAAGTCTTCAAAACAACACTCCAAATAGTTTCTCAAACTTATCTCAAAAACCAAAAACCAGACTCTGCTATAGCTTCAGGAAGCTTCACAAAAATGATGATAACTACTGAAATATGATGCCCAAAACCACTGATATAATTCTGTCCTCCAAAAATTTCCAAAGAAGAGAGCTCCAAAAATAATTGCCTAAGGTATTAGGATTGCAATCCGAGTTCCATGAATCTGACCTAACACGTTTATAGTATAACTCAGCCTCTACAACTAGTGATCCGAGCTCTAAATGAGCTTCTACAGGTGGTTCCCTCTCCACAAGTCGCAACCTCTCACAAGACTTTCTCACAAGTTTTGCTGCAATGAAGATTGACCTAGATCCAAGCTTGAGGTAAATAAAGTAGATCTGACTTATGTATATTTAGCTTTGAGTGATAACCCAACACAAAAATTAGCCCAAACATTAAACTTTTATGTCCTTTCGGCCTCTTGTAATTTTTGTGCCTCCTAGCTATGTTCTTCACCGAAATTTTTTGATCAAATGAAGTGTTTTAGACATCTATATATACTGGTTTTGGAGTTATATGAATAGACATGTCGGTTGGATGAAGGAGTATGAGCATACACAAGTCGACTCAAGTCGGCTAGGCAAAAATATATATTTTTCAACTTAAAAATTCATATTCTCACAAACTATTGGGAGTTTAAGGGCAAGTAAGGGCTCGTTAGAAAGAGGAAAAATTCCTCTTTAAGATGGTGTAGGATTCATTTGGAAAGGATGCCTCCAAGATGTCCAAATTTATTTTTCTTTCTGACTGCTTCTGAAATAGTTAGTGCAAAAGATGATTAGGACAATATGGCTACTTTGTTTGGCTTCTCCATTGTTTGTCTTCTCTGTTATTTGGTTTCTTCATCATTATAATAGTTTCCAACAATGAGTGTATCATCCATGTCATCACATAATTGTGCAGTGATATGTTATAATGCAACATCATTAGGAGAACTTCAAAATAATCTTCCAACCATCAAATGATATCTTCCACGTTATCATCTAGTCTTTCAACCTTCATTAAGTGCCATAATCAATTGTGGTTATGCATTTAGTGTATGACTCCATATGTCATCAAGGGTTAATGTCTAGATCATTAAGGCACATGCAACATTATAGCTAGTTCAAAGACTTCTTAGGACTTCTTCATTAGTGGTTTGACATCTTCATGGGTTGACCTCTTCATTGATGGCATCCTTGTCAAACAACAGTCATGACATCATCATCTAGTACTAGACATCTCAATAATATTGGCATATCGATCAATTCCATATTGACATCAGTGAAAACCTTGATTAACAGTCTCGGTGTGCCAATTTTTAGCACACACTGGTGAGTTTTGCGTAAAACACACCGGTATGGTTTATGATGAGAAATGCACCACAAAAAACCAATCTAAAAAAACCTCCACCCGCCAACCTCCTCTAGAGACCTCCGCTACAAACAGATATCTGGGATATTTTTATAGGGGGTTCCTCAAAAACATTCGCTAGAGGGCCTTTTCCTTGTACTGATATTATGTCACTTTCCAGAGCAATTTATATTTCCTCCATTTGCAACCATCACTTGACACTCTGGTGCTAGGTATAGGACGCAATTCAATTCCTTGGCTACCTTACAATGAATAAAATTATGGGTACTACCTGAATCAATCAACACTATTACATTTTTCTTCTTGATATGTCATTCTATCTTGAGAGTTTGAGGAGTGGTAATTCCTGCCAATGCATTGCAGGATATGGTCAGATTCATTTCTTCTTCCTCTAGGGTTGGTTCTTGGTGTATATCCTCTTCTTTTGAAGTTTCTTGTTCCTTTTCTTCCTCCTCTTCACAATCTATGTAAAATAATTTCTTCTCAACACACTTATGGCCTTTAGTGTATTTTCTATCACAACTGTAGCAAAACCATTTTGTACTTTTCTCCTCCAATTGTTTTGGTGTCAACCTTGTAGGTTGTGGAAGTCTAGGAGTAGCAACACTTCCATATTTATAGTTGTAAGTGGTAGGCTTCCTTGTCACCATAATTTTGTTTTCAATTTTTCTTGCCAACCTGAAGGCCTTCTCCAATGAATCAGGTTCCCAAAGGCGAACCTCATGTTGGATGTTATCCTTTAAAGTTCCTATGAAGACACAAATCTTGTGTTACTCTTAGTTATCCTTACTATATTCAATTTTTGGAAGTCCTCAATGTGCTCCACTATTGAACCCTTTTGTTTGAGATTTATCAATTGGCTAAAGAAGGTGTTTCTCTTTGTATCCTCATAATGTGTCATCATTTCCTCCATAAAAATTGACCAAGTGACAATTTTTTTACGAGAGAAAAGCCATCGATACCATACAAATGTATTTTTTTCTAAATATAAAGTGGCGATGCGTACCTTTTGTGTGTTTTTCATATTATGGAGATCAAAATATTGCTCCATCTGTAGTATCGATGTTACCATATCCTTGTCATGAAACTTCCTCATATCTATCTTTGGAATATGGCGAGTCTTAAATCCAACATTACTGTCTATGAAATCATAATCAATATTTATTTTGTTCTCATCATGAGTTTCCTTTTCTACCTTTTCGCCATTAGGAATCATTTCTTGTAGCAACTTTGTCAAACCTTCCTTCAAACTTTCCATGTCTGCTTTTATACCATCGATCTTAGCTTCCATGCCATTCTTCAAACCATCCATCTTAGCTTCCACACCTTTCTTCAAACCCTCCATCTTAGCTTCCATTTCATTTTTTTTACTTTTTGCGAGAGCGAGATTTGTTGCACTTTGTCTGGTAATTTTGATATATCATGTTTCACTTCTTCCTCTTCATGCATCATAGTAGAGAATTTTGAGTACTTAATGGGTGTGGAATTATTTTTGGGGGGCATATTAGAACCCAACACTGATATCTATGCTTCAATATGCCCTTGGAATCACTTCAAACTGATTTTTCAAACAAAAGTTACGAAATTAAAAGAAAAAAATACATACCTTTTTCTTGCTTTTGAGGAACTCAATATTGAAAATGATGTATCTATGTAATTTTGGATCCCCAATATTTGAACTCCGGTCCTGCAGTAGCCCTTTGAGTCTTCTTTCTAATGCCACATGTCAGACCTGATTTGGATTCTTCAAGGCAAAGTTATTTCCAATCTCCCACAATTACAAAAATATCAAAGAAAATAAACTTGCAATTGGGACCTCTAGGGAAATTAGTGAAATCATCTTTGAGAATGTATTCTACATTTGAATGGCTAGATGTGACAACTTCAAAAATTTGCTTGCTTCCAAAAGGCCCCTTCCATGCAAATGTTCCACCATTGAGAATCAATATTCCTATTCCCATACGTATGAATTGCTCAAGTTCCATAGCAACGAACGCATCATGCCCACATCTTGCTAGATTTCTTTTGTTTTTTCGCAATTTGATCAAGTACCATATAATACCCGCACTCATGATGAGCGCAGCGATGAATCCATTAGAGTAACTTTCCATCTTTAACTGTAATAATTTTGATTTCAAGTGGCTCACTTGTGGAAAAAAAATCTATGTTGCAAATGAAATTGAATTTTTTGAAAACCACAAAATGCACCTAAACAATGAGATATGTGATCCGTCAATTGAAACTGTCCAAAAGAAATAGAAATCCTTCAAATTAAAATTTCTTGAAGAAACCTTATTTTTCATACTGATAGGAGAAATTGAACTTGCACTCTATTAACGTAACCTGAATAAAAGTGAAAACAACATGAAAGAAGAAATAGATCCATGTAAAGGATGGCCAAATTCACCTCATACCTCACCTAAACAGTACTCCAAGCATGAGCAATACCTCACTTGCCCAATATACGTAGCATGGGCATGTGTTGTATTTTGTAGAGGGAACATTGATTGGTGCCTTGACATATAGTTAAAAGTAAAACAAAAACACCCACATCATACCTACATACTACTCATTATGGACATGTGTTGCCATTTAAAAAAAAAAGTATTGAAATTAGTAGATATGTGTTAAAATTAAAAGTTGGAGTTATACAATTGGCATAATCTAGGCATTCAAAAAATTCAAAATCTTATTTTAAACAATAAAAAATCACAATTTCGCTCCACAAGATTGAGTGTAGATGTTGAAGCCCATCAATAGTAGCCCCAACCACGATCTTGGTTCTGTGAAAGAAGGTGACAACTTGTTGTAGATTCAATATTTTGTCTAGCTCTTTGAATTTTTCCTCTAAATTGTATTGGCCCAACTAGTACAATTGAGGAAAACTAATCCATCTTGAAAATTTTACTGATTTTCTAAAATATTATATTCCTTCAGTGTACCTTTGCACCTTTAGAGACAATTGCTAGTAAATAGTGTAAACTTTTAATTTGAATTGAAAATTTAATGTAATAAATGGTGTAAGAATTTTATGACGTATATTTAATTTGGGCGCAGTAAAAACAAAGAAAAATAAACCAGAAATAAATAAAAATAAAAAAAATAATTTAAAATGAAATTTTATGTTGGAATTTGTTTTGTTGTTGTTAATATATTTTTCCTAAATTTTAATGCTTTATTATAAGTTTAAATGCAAAGTTGTTGTATGTGGTTTCCTTTCCCCTTTTAACATTGGTATATTATTGAGTTTTTCTAATATATTTTGAGTTTTTATATAAATGAGTTATAAATAGTAATGGGTTTAATTCAATATTGACCAGTTGACTTATTGTTTGTAAAATTGACTTGTTAACCGAGAAACATTTTTCATTATTTTGAGGATTTTGAATTTAGATGTAATAAATAATATATGATTTTTTTATTTGTTATACCTCATTTACAAGTATTCATGGGTTTGACTTATTGTTAAAGAGATTTACTCATTGATATAAGTCAAAACTAATCAATTTTGATAATATTTGTAAATTTGACTTATGATAGATGAATAATTAACTTACAATACAACAAATGTTTAACAAATATTTAATAGTTTTAAATTTTTAATACAAAATTGACTCACTAACAAAATATAACTCAAAATTGAGTTAACAACCAATATCAAAATTATTAAACCACTTATATACATTTTACAATTATACTTTAATATAGTGTAATAATAATAGCAAAATACAAATGCTTATATCATCATACAAAATGTTTTTTCTTTATTTAATATAGTATATATAAAAATCCTAATAAATAACTCATATCCAACCTTTCTTATTTTTTTTTTAATTTTAAAACTTCATCCAATACTTATCATTTTGGATGTTTAGTTTATTACTTCTTTTCTTTCTTTTTATTTATTATTTATTATTTATTTATTTTTGTTTCAGCAGGCACATTATAGTTTAATATTATTAAAAATAATAAAATACTATTTATATTAATAAATTAAAAGATAGTAATAACACAAAAATATTTCAAAACAGATCATAAATACAATACTTTAATTTTCATCTTAATTTGATATCAACTTTATGTAAAGTTACTTGAAAATAGAGAAAACAATTCTAATTTTGTTTATAATTTCTTTTTATTATAAAAAATATGTATAATTTTATTATTATTTAATATGGAGTTGATATATAATATCTAAAATAATATTGATATTATACTAATGTAATTCATTTTATGTTTAATTGACATGTCTTAATTGAACCTTTATATTCAATTTGTATTCTTTGCATAAATTTATAATAAATCTTAATGTGACCTTAGTAAGAATTGATAAAATTAGCTATTGATCAAATAGCTCTCCAGGTGAGAACCTGGAGAGTGTATACACACATACACACACTTTGATCATTGAATCAAATGAGCCTAAATTATATAGGCTTTCACACTAACGAGATGGTTTCAACCACTCCCTCAATATCAGGATATGAGATCTATGATTAGAATCTCAATCTTATCTCTATGATAACAACAACCTAACTATGAATTTCTCCATTAATTCCAACACTCCCCCTTAATGGAGAAAGGGTACTGAACAATTACATATGATAACATACGTCTGCTAGTCTAGTCTCAGCTAGGCTTACAATGGTAAAAAACATAAAAAACTTGGTAGCAGAGTTTTCATCTTAGTCTTTATGCTTATGAGACCATATTTTTTCATTCGTGGATGAGGCTTCATCTTCACTTTCTTTGTCATGAGATAGTGATGTATCTTCGCCTCATTTCTTCCCTAGTGATGGAAAGCTTGAATGCTTATCCTCGCTCTTTTGAAAATTATAACAGGCTTAATAGGAAACTGTTTTCTCTCAGCATTTTTGGCATCATGCGTGTAAATTTCAGCAATGTTGTCATCTGCACACACATAAATATTGATGAGATTATCACATTTTAAATTCTCTCTAGCTCTGTCTTCTTCTGCCACGTCTTCGCCATCAGCTTCATGTGGCTCGTCGAATTGATCTTCAACACTTTTTTCATCTTTACATCCTTCCTGAAGATCAACTTGCGACTCTTCAATATCAGGATCTTGCACAATGGACTGTGCGTCTTGTTTCTCGTGGTCATCAACAGAACCACATTGTTTTTCTGAAAAAATTCCAGACTTAAAAATACTACTCATGCTAAAGCCTCCAAATGCCAACATGAGAATATCATCATCATCATCATCAGAATAAAAAATGTCTAAAAATATAGACATGTTGTTAAAAGGTCCAGCTTATCTGGTTTTTTCTTGCTTCCAGATTTCGACTCCACTTGGTCCTCTTACGAGCTCCAATAACCCTGTTACTACACAGGCGGGAATCCTCCCTTTGGCAGCTCTTCAACAGTAGAACCTTGTAGACTGTGGCTTCTATGCCACACAGGGCTTAGTGCCCTCAGCTCTTGTGATGAGAAACAAATGACCTCTCAACAAACTGGAAATGATATCGCCATCCAATTCTGATGCATGTGATCTCTAATGATACATATTTCTGAAGATGGGTTTAGAAAAAAAATACTTTGTGGCATATAATAAATTAGACAAAAATTTCAGAATCAAAAATTTCTGGAATACGCAAAATAGATAAAAGTTTTCTTCAAGCTAATCTGCACAATCTAAGAAAGCATGTGAAATCCCTGCCACACGGGTTGGGAAAGCTGCAATCAGTCATAGGCCGATTGCAGTACCACCGTCCTCTACTATCCCAGTCTGAAGGCGCAAGTCCAAAAGGGCACTATAGAGATAACGATCATTTGCAAATGTGATCTCTGGGTCAATAAAAAAAACTGATGTTAAGAATGAGCAGCTTGAGACAAACTTTTGGTATAGTTGGCTTTCCTAGGCGCATCAAAAGTGAACACGATGCATTTGGTGCTGGACATAGCTCTACTAGCATTTCTGCTGCCGTTGGTACGTGACCACTGATACAATGTTCCAAATTCTTGCGACTAATGTCTAATGTAAGCACATGATCATTTGGATAAGAAATCACATGAAATGGTTGCACACTAGGGAGAACAGAAAGCTTGATTTGCCTCCTGATAATGCCCTCGACTTCAACAAACTTACTGTCATGGTCTTCCCAACTACATACATGCTGTAAGGTATGCAAAAGATTGCATGTTTCTACTGACAAAAATTCAGGGCATAAAGCCAAGGCTTGATGTAACTCTTAATAGAAGCTTCCAACTTTACCGTTTTGTCAGCCGACCTCTCGAGAAACCTCGAGCCTCTCCTTGTCAACAAACACGACCAGTTGGATTTCACGAGAGAAACGAGAAAGAGAAGATGTTGCAGATGTTAAAAAACTAGATTGTTGTTCCCAAATACAGGTATCGTATCCCACACCCAGGTAGCAGGTGTTATTCCACCGACATTTAAGCATTCAACTCCCACTGCGTTCCTCTGTGGGACCATCTAGGTTTTGGGTTGATTTCATGGAGGTTGCAGACAGTATTTCTAAGCTACTTCCCTTTTCAACAGCTCTGTCAACCAGGAGTTTAGCCGTTGTATCCAGATCCTTCACCTCCTTAAAAAAAATACGCTAGCTCTTGACTAATAAATCCATAGAGCCACACCGGAACATAACCTGTTTGCTGAAGCCAAGATTAAAATGTCACCCTCTGTGCGAAGGACAAACGAAATCTAGTCACAGCTAGGCATTGTGAAGCATCAGTAAGCAAAATTACTTAGATGTTGGAGTTATCAAAACGAAATCGCCATGGAGACCCTTTGTCAACTGCCGTCTCTCAGCCTTCCTGCCAGTCAATCGGCTTAACGCCCTCCTTCAACACGCAGAAGGGAATTTTCTGCACACCACAATTCCAGTGGCAGCGCTCCCCTCACTGTTTACACACAGCACAGGTCTTTTTAGCTTCGACCTGAAGCTCTGATACCATGATAAAATTAGCTATTGATCAAATAGCTCTCCAGGTGAGAACCTGGAGAGTGTATACACACATACACACACTCTGATCATTGAATCAGATGAGCCTAAATTATATAGGCTTTCACACTAACAAGATGGTTTCAACCACTCCCTCAATATCAGGATATGAGATCTATGATTAGAATCTCAATCCTATCTCTATGATAACAACAACCTAACTATGGATTTCTCCATTAATTCCAAAAATAATAGATAAAAAAATAAAGATATTACCGTCACATGTTTACTAAAGTAGATTTTACTAGGGAAATGCCTTGTACATTGTAAACACATTGAAGTTCAACCACGATTTATAGCATTATGAAATGTAATACTTTGCCCAAATTAACTTTAATTTTAGCTCAGATGAATGAATTATTACCTACATTGTAAATGGAAAATGAATAAACATGTGATGTGGATTCAAGATCCTCAAAGCACAAAAAACACACATATGTTGGGCCATTCCAATATCGTTTTATAAGATTTCAGGTAAGAAAAGTGAGTTTGTATTTTAGAGGGGTTGGAGACATCTAAGCTATATCCCATCACCATTCCTTTTGATTTGTGACTATGTATATGTATGTTATGAGAGTTGTATCCTACTTTCGTGAAGAAGCACCATTATGAGTTTTTTTTTTAACTAGGTTGATTAGTCCCAAGTCTCTTCCCTTAATTTAATGTAGTTTGTAGTAAGTAAGGTAGGTCTTCCACTGTTTGGGGTGGGGATAAAAGTAAATATGTAGAAAATTTCCATCTCTCACTTTTCATGGTTGAGGAGAATGTGAAATGACGTCTTATAAGTAAAAGAGTCCAATTTAATATAAACAATTCTATATATATATATATATATATATATATATATATATATATATATATATATATATATATATATATATTTATTTATTTATTTATTGAGAAATGTTATTTTTATGTTAAAGATTATAAATATTATATAAAAACACAGAAGGACTATTTCATCATTTTTACATGGAAAATATAATTTATAAGAAACATATTTTTTAATTATTAAATTATTTAATTGAGATTCGTTTTAGTATTTAAAAATATATTTTGGAAACGTTTGTTTTAGTATTTAAATTATATTATGGAAAATAAAGCAAAATATAGTTATATTAAATTTCTAAAGTAATTTTTTGCCGGTATTTGATGTTATCTCCTACTTGTTATTCAACAATAAGCTATTTACCGAAATTGTTTCGGTAAATATTGAAATAAATTTAATTGTATTTTCATGATAAAAATGCTTTAGAAAAATATAAATACAAGAACATGAATGGCACAATTATTTGTGGAAAATTGTCTGAGAAAAACCCAATGTGGGAAAAGCTGGTGCGACAGATGAGCGTTTCTTTTATTATTCTCTCTCTTCCCCAAAAATGCGATTGTACGAAATCTGCAATGAGAACAAAAGGGAAATACTATGAGAAATTACAATCAAATTCCTCGCTTGATTTTTAGTGAGTTTCGACCCCGAGAGAGCCTTTGCGTCTCCTTGCCTCTAGCATTGTGTAGTGGACTACCGGTGGAACGTCACAACTCTTAACGCTATCATTGCTGCGCATCACTTTGCCTCTACACCAGTCCTTCCTATGTGTTGCTTCTCTCTCTTGAATTATGTATCATCATCCCTTGTCGATCCAACTCTCTCCCCACCACACGCTCTCCTGAATAACCCTGCGAATCGATTTCTTGTGTTAACTTCATCCATTGAAAATCGATCTTCTTGGGAAAGCGAATCGTCACCACTCAACGTGTTTTAATCACTTTCTCAGCCTTCATGCCAGATCTTCTCATTGAGACTTCAACTACCGAGATTAGATCTCCCGATCGATGAATAAGATTACATTTTTGAATTGATACTCTTTTTATAAGATTCACCCACAGTTTACATTAATACTGATAATTATTTTAATTTCCCAAGTTACACTTAGGGTCCTCATTAAAAATATTTAATTTTTCTTATAAAATTGTTTCTGCGTGGAATTTCCTAAAAAAATTTATGGGTTATTTGTAATGCATGTGTCTAAGTCTTTCCACAAAGTTTGAGACTTCGAGCACATCCAATGCTATCAAAATCAACATATTTCGGTCAGATGTTGATTTACGATTTGGTGCAACTAGATGTATGATGTATATTAATTTCAAATTAATTAGATTAATATTGTGCATTGATTTCATTTGTAAGCACACTGATGACATTGATGACGTGCATTGAATTACCAGATTACAATAGCTCAACCATAAATACAATACTTTAATTTGTAGAAATTATATAAACGATATATTATTCACCGATATTCTCTTGATCACACACTATTTTAACTTCATGCACAATACAGAATCTCTTCTACCATTGATCATTACATGCGGAAATAAAATCAATTGCATGCACACATTAAAACCATAAACAATCACACACATGAACACAATATTTCATGGGAAAGCTTAAAGCTGAAAACCCCCAACTATCTGTATATTATATGTCATAGAGATCATGTAACAATCATTATACAAAGCTCCTCACAAGCTCTCAGTACAATCTCCAATTGCTACACACTAATCGGGTCCGAACTAGCAAATCTCATGCTCCAATCTTTGTCACTTGCTAGCCTGCCTCTACTGTGCAATCACTACTGAAGAATGGATCTGAATGAACTCGAATTGGTCCAGCCTTGCTCACGCAATCCTCATTGGCATCTCCAACCACTTTGCGTTGCAAATCATGCAACAATATAGTCACAATTGATAGTCACACTGCTCTTTCACCTACCTCTTCACTAGTCTCCACGCGAAGCGTCACATGCCTTTGTAGTTAAGCGATGTATTCTTCAGTTGATTAATGAGTTAATATTTAGAGAATTAATTATTAATTAATTCACACCACACTCACTAGTGTATCAATCAGTTAGACTACATACAACTATCTCAACTATGTCTAACTGAGTTAAACTGAACACAACTCCACCAACTAATTCTACAACTCCACCAAACTTTTTCACATGAGTTCTGACTGAAGTCCTCCATGCAATAGCTCCATTAAACCCTCAAGAAAAGTGCAATTCCTTCTGTCGGCTCTTGTGCCACATACGTGCACTTAACTGAAGTGCTCCAAGAGAATAAGATAATGTTTAGAGTTCAAATATTATTAAGAGCTAATAATATTCGACATATCTATTTTTAGACTGGAAATCTAAAATAGATTCTGCCCAATATGTCTAAAAATAGAAGTCCATGTATTTTTCCAACTTGACCAACCATCCACAAATAGCATCCTGCAACTCATAGAATATGATCGACATGTCTAAAAATAGACTTTGCGACAAAAATCACCTGTGTGGGCCCCACCTAGTTTAGGTGATCACTTTCCAACTAGGATCAGGAATGATGTTTCAGGATGCCTCCTTCACTGTTTCTTGTTGCAATCTTAAATAGAATTTCCATCCTAAATAAAATGTTCACTTACCTGAAATATTTGTTTTCTGAAACTGTAAACTATTTGTCATTGGCTTCTTTCTTATTATTCCCATTTTCCATCATTCAACAGTGTTAATCACTTTTCATTCAAACGAGGTAATATAAACAACTACCGTTGAAAATTATTTGGGGTTTAACACTCCGTAAGTCAGAATGATTGACTTTGGAGAAAGCTACTATTAAATAGTGGAAAGGAAGAGAGACAAGGAATGATGTTTACTATAGTAGCTCGACCTAAATATTTGAATGGTATATGATTTCAACTGCCCTTTTCATATTATTGATAAGAAAATATGGCAAAACTAGTAGGTGTGACAATGATGTTTACTATAGTAGCTCGACCTAAATATTTGAATGGTATATGATTTCAACTGCCCTTTTCATATTATTGATAAGAAAATATGGCAAAACTAGTAGGTGTGACAATATGAACAATAGAAGAAAATAGCTAGCTTGAGATTGATCAAAGTAAAGATTGCTTCTAATTGAATACATTCTATTATTCTCATTTTCTATCATTCAACATTGTTACATTGTCACTTTTCATTCAAAATTCTTATTTCATTATTTTCCATCATTCAAGTTACTAACATTCTTTCTCATCTCAACAAACTGAGTTAATTAAGCAAATATAAAATTAAATTGACCAAATTAGTCTTAGACATATTTAACATATTTAAAATTATCAGAATAATTAGATGTTCAACAAATTTTGTATGACTGTGCATGACTGAAACCAACCTAGATCCATCTTAACTCTGGATGTATCAAGCACCGAGAGGGATCAAATCTCTCGTGGTGCAAACATTTCCTCTAGTTTTACACTAAAGAAAAAGGTTTGCACCTCGAGAGATTTGATCCCTCTCGAGGTTTGATAGATCCGGGGTCAAGATGGATCTAGGCTGGTGTATATAGACATGTATATTTTTGTAATGGGTTTTTTATACTTTTAATTTGATTATCAATAATTTAGTTAGTTTTTTTTCTCTTTTAATTAAATTGATTAAGTGGAAAAAATGTCATATGAGTGAGTGTAGTATAAAGTGATTTATGATTTTTTAAGTGTGTGTCGTATTGATAAGCCATGATATTGTCTCTTAATATTGTAACATAACTTATTTATATATTAAGCATATTCATGGTAAAATGGGGCTAAATATCCATAGTTAACAATCTCGTTCCATATATTTTTAAATTGTATATATTTATAAATTATATATTAATAATAATGATGATATTTTTTTGTGAATAATTTTTTTTTATTTTAGCAAAACAAATTACATATAAAATAATTCTTATGATGCTTATTAGTCCTCGCCAAGGCAAAACTCCACTAATCCATAATTTTGACCTAAATACTATATTTAAGGTTTCATTTTACAATGAGATATGCTTATTTTTCAATTTGATAAAAAAAACTATTTTTGAAAATATGGTTAGTCTATAAAATGAACATTTGATTTCTTATAATGGCATATAGACTATACAAAATATTTATTCTTTATAGATTATTCTTGGGTAATTTTAGTGGTCTACAAGTGTGTAACCGTTATCTAAAATCACCTAAATTCACCATCATATTGATTAGATTAATCCCATATAGGTTCAAGAATCTAAAAAATGTAGGTAATAATTTATAAAAAGAAAATAATTATTTCTAAAACATATTATTATTTTTATTAAATATTTTTTTTAATTAATTAAAAAGAATACAAACACTTTTATCATCTGATGAAACTAGATCAAAATTCTCTACATATAATGTAATAGAAACTACATATCATGGAAGCATAGGCAACATGTAATATAGTCGATAATAAGTTCTTAATTCACAAGAAAAATAATTGTTTTTTTAGTTTTTAATTTTCCGGAAATGTAAGTGGAATGTAAGAAACAAGTATGCAACAACTGAACCTTTGAATGACACAACAAAGTAATCATTTTTGCATAATGCTCAGCATCCATGGATCTTGGTGCAAAGATTTGGATTGTATGCTTCATTAGACTATCATAATAATTTTATGAGCATTTCTTATATCTCTCATGGTTCAAGTTCATTTAATTTTGTGTAAATGAAGTACACAAAATCACTAAGATAAGATCATAAAGTTTCAATTCAAATAAATTCATACATAAATTGTTTTTTTTTTTTTGTGATCACTTAGTTTAGGCTAATAATTAAGTAATATCTTTTTGTAAATATGTAATAGCTTTTTGTAAATTTTTGGGACAAGGACTATGCTTCCATGCAACCTTTGTTGTAGATGCTTTTGGAAATCATGTGTTTCATACTGTATTGTATCGAAAGAATTATAAAAGGTATTAGCTATTTGTATTTTTTTTAAATATTAATAATGTTGAATAATTAAAATGTTAGTAATTTATTTGTTATATATTTTGTATCTTTTATGGATATATTTTTCTACAAAATTTGTTTGTATCTCGCAAAGATTTGATTGAATCACAAGTTCTGAGCATTCTAGGAATTTTTTAGGGCGTTGAATTTAAATATTTTGTCAAAAACTCTTTTTAAACAACAAAAGATAATGACTTGACCCAAAAATCCCAAATGTATAATAGTTAATGTATATTGAAAATACAAAGATTTTAGTTCAAGTGGTTAATTGTTTGGGTGTCAATTTTTTTAAGTTACCAATTATTTATAAATTCTCATTCTCATTAAGAAATTATTTATATTAAGTAAAATAATTAAACTAACGTATCATAGTTGTTATTAGTTGTAATAATTTAAATTTTAAAAAATTTAAAGTTTCATTTTTTTATATTTAATTATCAATAATTATTAGATGGATGATAGGATTTAACCTCCACAAAATATTTTAAAATATTCTTAGTAATATACACAAATTAAAGTTTGAGATTGATCTCCAAAGTAGTTATGTCATTTTTTCTTTTTTAATTGAATTAATTAATTTTAAAAATGTCATATAAATAAGTCTCATATGAAGTGCGTTATGGTTTCTTGGGCATGTGGTAATGATATGCCATGGTATTGTAACAAAGAGCATTTACAAGTTAAGGATATCCATGACAAAGTGATAGTAAATCTCCATGATTAATTATTCCATAATTTTTTAAATGTATATATGTTTAGCTTATATGTTAATTATTTTTAACAATTAATAATAATAATAATAATTTAAAATGAATTATAATTTATTTTATTTTTATAATTTTATTAATTCCAGAGACTTGATATTTATAGTTGTTTGATGTGTATTATGGGTTGATGCCTATTAATATCTACCATTCATTTAAATTTTTTAATATTAATTGTAGAATTGAAACCTATATATATTTATAGGCTATTTTGAATAAATTTAATAATTAAAAAACAACTCCATTTTTTTCTTAGCTTCCCTTAGTAGATACAAACAATTCATAACAAATAAGAACCTATACCATAATCCATAAATTCGTAACATAACAAACAAGAACCTATACCATAATCCATAAGTTCATAACCTAACGAACAACATACTATACCATAATTGATAATCCATGATTCACATTGTATTGAGAAATCATAACAACCCCACTTTTCCCTTAGCTTCCCCTACCAACTACAAATAGTTCATAACATAAAAAACAAGAACCTATACCTTGTTGGAAAGGCAGAGGATATAAAACATGAATAACACAAATAATTCACACACAAAAACACACATGAGCCGCGTCTCTTCTATGGATCACACAAAATTCAATATAATAACAATCAACCTGGTGAAGGGTATTTAAATGTTTTCGACTAACGACTCACCTAATATAACTTGACATGCACACACTAACCAAATTCATCTATCACATAACTCGACTAACTCAACATTCACTTAACTCACTCTCTAAATCTTCATGAGGGAGTTAATTATAGAAATTTAATACAAAATACATGTATTTCCCGGATTCTCCTAATCTAACAATGTATTAAAGTTAAATATTGAATCACTTCTACAAATATTTTGAGGAATTAAAAACAACATAGTTTCCAATCACATGAAGCAAAGAAGAATAGATCAAAACCACAACACCAGATATTCCTAGGGAAAGCTTGTTGCTCAATACCCCTCTATCATATATTGTATATTCCACAAGGAATCATGAAACAATTACATACAAAACTCTTCTCACAAGAGCCCTCAGTACATCAACTAATTGTCTCACACTGTCATACAAAAATTGGCAAATCCCTTAGCCAATTTACTGCATCCAGACAATCTACCTCCACTGCGCAATCCCTGATGGTAAAGAAACCCTGAATGATTGATTCTAGCCTGTCTTGACTGCACAATCCTCATAGGCACATCCAATGTGTGTGTGGTTTCATGTGGGCAACTGATAATGTCACAACTGATAGTCAATTTGTCCCTTTCACCTACATCTCAATTGGGTCTCCACTGGATCTAACATGCATGCAGTTAATAGTAGTAAATCTTCAGTTGTATGTGAGACCACTGAGTGTGAATTAATTAATAATTAATTCACTTTATCTGTCACTAGTGTATATTCAATTACAACTAGCACAACTGAGTTTAACTCACTTAACTGAGTTAAACTACTTTACAACTTTCATAACTACACTTCCAACTCTGTTACAACTAGAATCACTCAGTTACAACTAAGTCAACCTGCAAGTCCGACCAACCAACCTCTTAACTTGAAATTCCTTTAGGCAACTGATTTTCCACTTCAGTAAACTATTTTCAAGTGCTCATTGAGAATATATTATTGTTTATTGTCCAACTAATATTAAGGGATAATAATAGCCGACATGCATTTATAAATAGACATGCATTTATAAATAGACATGCAATCTATAAATAGAGCTTGCACATACATCTATAAATAGACCTCATCTATAAATAGAATTTTCTCATGCATCTATAAATAGACATCCACCTAAAAATAGCCTGTGTGGGCCCCACCTAGTGTATGTGCTTAATTTTCACTAGGATCAAGGATGTTGTTTTCGGATGCCAATTTCACTGTTTCTTGTTGCAAACTTCAACATTAAATAGTTGTTTTAACACTCCCCCTTAATTACGATCGCTAAACTAAAACATGATTCAAGATAACTCAAACATGTCTGTCAGTCAATGTCTTGGCTAGGCTTACAACACCAAGTTTATTTTGTGAAACTCAAGCACATATTTTTCTCATGACTTAGTAAATATATCAACCAATTGATCTCTATATTTACAATGATTCAAGTGAACTTCTCCATTGCTCACAAGTTCTCTAATAAAGTGATATCTAGTATCAATATGCTTGCTCTTTTGATGAAAAGCAATATTCTTGGATAAAATGCAATCACTAAGGTGTTGTCACAATATATTGTTGTTGGTCATTTTTGTTTCTGCTTGAGTCCATCCAATACTCTTCTTGACCATATTGTTTGACATGCTATTGATGTTGTTGCTACATATTCTGCTTCTATTGATGATAGTGTCATAATGGGCTGCTTCTTAGATGCCCGTGAAATCACACTTGAACCAAGATGGAACATAACTGGAAGTGCTCTTCCTATCATCCAAACTACCTGCAAAATCACTATTTGTAAATCCAATCAAATCTTTCTTTTCTGTACTTGCATACATTATGCCACAATCTCTAGTTCCTGCTATGTATCTCATAATTCTTTTTCCTGCACTCCAATGTGTGTCTTTTGGAGTCTCCATAAATCTGGAAATCAAACTTACTCCTTGTATAATATCTGGGCTTATAGCTATGAGATACATGAGGTTTCCAACTAATATTTTTAGTAGAGTTTGATTGACATCTAATCCTTCATCATCCTTTCTTAACTTTTTACCTGTTGCAATTGGTGTAGGGACAGGTTTGCAATTTTCCATCCTGATTTTTTTTAGAAAATATCTAGCATACTTATCTTGGAAAATAAAAATTATTTTTTTAGATTGCTCAACTTCTATGCCAAGAAACAATTTCATGAGACCAAGATCTGTCATTTCAAATTCTTTCATCATGACTTCTTTAAATTCATATAACTCAAGATCCCCTATAAAAATCATGTCATCAACATATAAGCAAACAATCAAAATCTGTCCATGCTCATTTACCTTTTTGTACAAGGTAGGTTCAATGTTGCTTATGCAAAATCCATTCTTAATCATGTAGTTGTCGATTTTGTTATATCATGCTCTAGGTGCTTGCTTCAATCCATAGAGTTCTTTCTTCAACCTGTAAACTTTATCTTCTTTACCTTCAAATTCATAACCTGGAGGTTGTTGCACATAAATTTCTACTTCTAGAATTCCATTCAAGAAGGCTGATTTCACATCCATATGATATACTTTCCACTTGTTTTGATATGCTATGGATAGAACTGCTCTTACAGTATCCAATCTGGCTATCGGGGAAAATATGTCTCCAAAATCTATTCCAGGTTGCTGTGAGAATCCTTTTTCTGCAAGTCTTGCTTTAAATATCTGATTTCACCTTTCTCATTCAAATTTTTCTTGTACACCCATTTCACACTAATGAGGTTTTTATCCTTTGGAAATTTAACGAAATCCCATGTATCATTATTTTCAATAGCTTCAATTTATTCATCCATGGCTTGCATCCAAATTTCATCTCTAATTTCTTTTTCAAATGAAGAGGGTTGGGATGACAACAATGCGAAATTTTAACTAACATCCAAATCATCATAAATATCTTTTAGACTTCTTGTATTTCTGTTACCATTGCTTGATTCATCACCTGGTTGGCTGCTGGGAGAATTTTTGTCTATTGATATGCTTGAAGATCCATGCTACTCTGAAAATCTTGGAGTCCTTACTATTGTGACTATGTTTGGTGTTTTCTCTTTTGATTCTTGCAGCTCATTTTCTGCTACATCATCCTCTTCCATCAATGGTGCTTGTGCATCAACTGTTTTGTCTACAGTTCCATTCCATGACTCTTGTTCTTTGAACTCAAAATTTCTGCGAATTATGGTCTTCTTGGTGATAGGGTTATAATTTGTAAGCTTTTGACTACTCACTATAACTAGTAAATATGAATTTTTCACTTTTATCATCCAATTTTCCTCTTATCTTCTTAGGCACATGTGCATAGACTACACATCCAAAAAATATGAGATGAGATACGCTGCGTGGCATACTTGACCATGCTTCTTCTGGTACTCTATTCATCACACTCTTTGTAGGTGATCTGTTTATCACATCAACAACACATGCAATTGATTCTACCCAATACTCATTAAACAAGTTTCTTCTTTTCAACATGTGCCTTGTCATGTTCATAATTTTTATGTTCTTTCTCTCTGTTACACTATGTTGTTGCAGTGTGTATCTGGTTGTAAATTGTCTTCTGATTCCATGTTGTTTAAATTAATCATGGAATGCCTTTGAATCATATTATCCACCATGATCTGACCTCAATACCTTGATCTATCAATCACTTTGGTTCTCGACTAAGGCTTTGTATTCTTTAAAATTTGCAAATTTTTCAGACTTATGCTTCCAGAAGTAAATCCATGTCTTTCTTCTATAGCCATCAATAAAAATGAGGAAGTAACAACTTCCACCAATCGATTCTATCCTCATAGGTCCACGGAAGTCTGTATGCACCATCTCAAGAGGTTGTCTTGCTCTGTATGAAACTCCCTTTGAAAATATTTCACGGTGTTGCATTCCCAAGATGCAACACTCACAAGAACTAGTAGGTTCTTTGATGGGAGGTAATCTTTTGACCATCTGTTTCTGCTGCAAAAATCTTAAACCAAAAAAGTGTAAGTGTCCAAACCGAAAGTGTCGTAACCAATAATCATTAGAACATGCAACTGTAGAAGAAATGACCTGATCACTGTAATTCATAATTAGAGGAAAGAGTTTTTTCCTCGTCATCTGCATCTTTGCTATCAATTACTTGCTTGGAGGTTTGTCATAAATAGCACACTCTTGTCCTTGAAAGATAACTTTGTATCATTTATGCGTCAATTGACCAACACTTATCAAATTTTGTTTGAGACCAAGAACATAATATACCTCTGAGATTGTTTTTGTCTCCCCTTGCTTGGTCATAATGTTGACCACTCCTTTTCCATCTACATCCATAGTCTTGTCAGTCCCCAAATTTACCTTTGTCTACACAAATTGATCCAAATTTGCAACCAAACTCATGTTGCCTGTCATGTGGTTACTGAAACCACTGTTTAATAGCCACACATTATCAAAAGGTTCATGCATGGTGTTGCAAGCTAGGAACATGGAGTTAGTATTTTATATACTAATATTAGCTCTTTGGTTTCCTTGATTAATTATATTCTTCCTACAATCATGGGCATATTGACCAAATTTATTACAATAATAACATCTCACCTTTGATTTGTCAGATCTTTTATTATTGTTAAAGCCTGTGTTGTTGCTTCCACTTTCATGTTCATGTTCTTCTCGACCACCTCTCTCACCACCATGTCTTCAGCCTTTCGATCTAACTCTGTCTCGGCCTCTTGAAATATTAAATTGACTTTTGAAAGTAGTTTCTAAAGTGGAATCCTTAGTTTTGTCTATCTTTGCCTCATGCAATAGAAGTGCTCCCATAAACTCATCAAATTTCAGTGTTGTCAAATCCTTGGCTTCTTCTATGGATTCTACCACAACATCAAATTTGGTAGACAAAGATCTAAAGACCTTCTTAATCACTGTTTGATCTTTAATTTATTCACCTTAAATTTTTAACTGATTTATGACATACATGACCCGATTCATGAAAGAATCGATGTCCTTTATCTCTTTCATCTATTTTGCAATTTAACAATATTGAATTTGGTCATACCTTGATAGCTTGTCGCCAAAGTTTCCCATGCTTCCTTTGTTGAAGACGTGATCATAATCTTTTGGAACAGTGCTCAGTCCACTCCCTTTTGGATAAGAAGCAACGTTTACGAATTCTTCCTTTTGTCTTTCTTCCATAGTTCCCTCTCTGGATTAGTGAGATCTCGTTATTATGCTTCATTCAGAGGTTCTATAAACCCAAACTTTACATGATCCCAAACATCATGTGCTTTTAACATAGTCTCCATCTTAATGGCCCACACATCATAAATTTTCCCTGTAAAAGAAGAAAGTTGTGACTGAAAACTTGATGTTGTCATCTTTCTTCAAAAAATATATTTTCTAATAAAACGCTAAATTTTTCTTTTTAAAAACTTTGCAAAACTTTTTTTAAAAAAACCTTATTTTATAACTCTTCTATTGATCACACAAACTTAAATCTGATTACAATAAACCTGGTGAAAAATGATACGTTGTTTTAACCTACCTTAACTCATAAATTCATAACATAACAAAGCAACTTGTAACATAAAAAACACCAACTTATGCCATAATCCAATCTTCAAATTGTCCAAATTACGGTGATTAGCCTTAAGTGAATACGTGGCTAGTTGAAATAAACACTCTGCAATTTGAATCCATCACATATTCACATACATGTGGGAAAAAATACACAGTCCGCTTACCTACCATTTATATCCTTCCACAAGACAAGTCGATACAAATAGATTTTTCCTCAATCAATTATATCACAAATCAAGTTTTCTAGTGAGTGACATAACAAAATAAGTCGATCAATAGTTTTTTTCATAATCCAGTAATTTGTTTTTCAAAAAATCAAGTAGTTGTAGTTGGAGTGTTTGAATTGTTTTTTATACTGAAAATAAATTTAGCACCATCAAAAACTCTTAAAATACCCAAATTTTAAAATTTAACAGCTATAAAACAGATTTTCAAAAATTTATACAATTTTTTTTCATAATCTTACTGAAATTACTAAATTATTTTATAATTTTTTTAAACTACACACAAAGTGACTACTAACGTTACTACTATTGATTGGTTCAAACACTGCAAACATTATGCTTTCAACCATTCAGCGATTCTCATTATGCTTATTTAGTAAGCTAAATCTGAAATGCTTATATATACAGTACAACCATTATCCATTGAACATTCTCATTGTGCATATGCACTCAGCTAAATCTGAAATGTTTTTTTTAATATATGTTAACCGGCCATATAATTATGCAAACATAACCTTTACTAATCAAATGAATTACAGACTTTGTCATTAATTACTTCCAACAAGATTCATCAATGAATCCACATATTATGCAATCCACCATTCATCAACATTGTCATTATATAATGAACTATATATAAAAGGGATAGAGAATATTCTTTCTTATATATATATCGCAACCATTCGTGCAACAATAAATATACAGAGATATATAAAAACAAAATACACAAATCCTAATAAAAATAGCACCCATTCCCACAACAATAAATACAGTAAAAGTTTAGGAAAATCGAGTGTACTTCAAATCCTATTTGTATGTCCTACTATATGCATGCATGCCGAGATGTATATAAGAAAACATGAAATGTTCTAATTCTAATTTTAATATGGCAATGTATTTTAATATTGTTATTTTTAATGATAATTTGAGTGGGTTTAATGGTTAAAAATTTGTATTTTTTTTAGAAGTCTATTGCCTATCACCAAGCTAGAGAAATAAAGGCCTCTATCTTTACAAAAATCATAAATTTCTAGTATATGTGGCTTACAAACTACTACATATCCCCAAAAAAAATTTACTATTCCCTGTCTAAAAAAACCTAAAAAAACATAGCAATCCTTAATAGCTATTGATTCCCTCCAAGTACAACACATCTTTTGAAAAAAAAAAAAACCTGCAGACAAGGTCTAATGATTACAAACCCTTCCAACAAAAAAAAAACTATGTCTAAAGAATTGAGATATGATCCTGCTATCCCAGAAAATACTCCTGAACCTAGAAGCCGTCTTCGCATGTCGAGCTGCACTCCATGTCCATTTCTTTGTGATTAGTCAGCCTCTTCAAGGATTCAGGCACTAGTTTCTTCTGGTTGCACCACTTCCTTTTTCGGAAGTACTTCAACTTTGACATGTCTTTGCAATAGCAGGGGCATCTGTTTCTCTAGGTCGCAGTTGTTGCAGTTCTTCATGAGAAAGTGATTCAACATTGGCATTGCTCCCTTCTGTAGACTCGGAAAAATTTCCAAGGAATTAAATTCTTCTATCATCGTCTTTGCCAGCTTGGGAAATGCCTCAGATTTTTCAAACTCCTCTGGAAACCAATTGGAGCTTTTTCAAATTTGGAATCTTGTGTAGCCCCTTATAATCTGTAGAAGCGTTGTCGCCTTCTATGACAAGCACCATGAGGCTCTGAAGCTGAAACATCCATGTTGGCACCACGCAGTTGCAGAGATGGACCTTCTCAAGGCATTCCATGCGTTGTGTGTCGTTGGGAAGATGGAGGAGGCCGCCGCAAGCGGAATTTCGGAAATAGAGGGTCCGAATGTCTGTCAAACCCCCAAAAGTGCCGTCGAGGCCAATAGTACGACCTTCCGAAGCTTGTGATTCTGGTGCAGATGCTAATGAAGATGATTGAGCGTCTATTAGCGTAATTGTTAGGTGTTACAGACGGATCAATCCTCTTAGATCCGTCCATTGCATTAAATCCGGCGCTGTGGCGCCTGTACTTGATTGACTGCTGTTCATGAATACTGGAGCGCCTTTCAACGTCCTTAAATAGATGATCTTGGATATTCCAGCGGGCAAGGACTTCAGATTTTTGCAGCCCTTGACATTCAAATGTAGCATATATTTGTGCCCACCTATCCCCAAATGCAGGCTGCTCAGATTTTCGCACCCACTAACGTCGAGGTACTGGAGGTGCTTTAGACCGCTCAAGTACTCCGGCAGCTTCCTGATTTTCGTTTCGGACAAATTTAGTAACTTCAAATGCTTTGCATTTTCAATGAATGTGGGCAATGACTCGATGCAAGTCTGACATTAATCTAACACGACCAGATATTTCAAGTTATCGAAAAACTTCTTAGGAATGGATTCAAGCTTGGTGTTGTTCCATAGCAATAGAGTGCGCAGCCCCGCACAAGGAAGGGGCTGATTTCTGATTGTGGAGATATCGTTCTTAATCAAAGAAATTATACGTACGGCCTTAATGCACTTATCCATTGGTACTTGTTTCAATTTCTTTCCAGGCTCTAACAAACAGTTCTTAGACTCCTCGCTGTTGGAGAAATCACAGCGGAAAACATTGAACAATTAACACACAGCAGCAAAACACATCACATAAGAGACATAGGAGTTTTACGTGGTTCACCCAACCATTCTGGGCTACGTCCACACAACAGGGCATTGGCAATCTTTATTAATCAAACAGGAGATTACAAACTCTCACACCCACACACCCTCCAAAACAAACGTATGGATACCTGTTTTATAGCAAGGAGAATCTAACAGCCTCATAAATCCTCTCAACTCAAATTTAGGATGCATTAACTCCCTCACAACAAACTGGAGCTAATCTAGGAACTAATTCCTAATTTTTGTCACCTAATGAGATTTTTGCCAATTTTACTAAAACTGAAAAATCTCAACAATCTCCACCTTGACAACAATTAGCCTGATGCCCTGTTCTTTATTATTGTTATCTTTTCTGCAAGCCAAGAGAAGCCAAACACCAGCGTAGCTTCTCCAACAAAACTGGTTTCGTGAACATGTCTGCACAGTTCTCCTTTGTATGCACCTTTTCAAGAGAAACTCCCCTTTCAGTGATAACCTGTCTTACAAAATGATATTTGATTGGAATATGCTTTGACTTACTATGATAGGCCGGATTCTTAGCCAAATGTATTGCACTTTGACTGTCACAAAGTAACCTGATGTTATCCTGTAACCTACCAAACTCACCAAGCAAACCTTTCAACCAAACCGCCTCTTTGCAAGCATGAGAAGCAGCAATGTATTCTGCTTCAGTTGTGGACAAAGCAACAATGTTCTGTAGCTTTGACATCCAGCTAATAGCTCCACCAAAATGAAGCGATACCACTGAAGTTGACCTTCTCTTATCTAAATCACCTGCCAAATCAGAATCGACATATCCGCAAACAAATTCACTACTCTTATTGTAAGTGATACAATAACTACTTGTGCCTCTCAAATACCGAAGAACCCATTTCACTGCTGCCCAGTGTTCTTTCCCTAGATTTTCCATATACCTAATGACAACCCCAACTGCATGTGAAATATCTGGTCATGTACAAACCATCGCAGACATCAAACTTCCTACTGCATTAGCATATGGTATTCGAGACATATATTCCTTTTCTTCATTTGTATTAGGACATAAACTTGAAGAAAGCTTGAAATGGGAAGCTAAAGGGACTGAAACTGGCTTCACATTGTTCATACCAAACCTTAAGAGTGTTTTCTCAATATACTTATGTTGTGATAACCACAGCTTACCATTGCTCCTGTCTCTAAAAATTTCCATGCCCAAAATTTGTCTTGTTGCTCCTAGATCTTTCATATCAAATGTCCTAGCCATCTGAGCGTTTAACGTATTGATCTTACTTATGCTTTTTCTTGCTAAAAGCATATCGTCAACATATAATACTAAGATAATGAATATGTCATTTTTCAATTGCTTGAAATACACACAATGATCATATTCACTTCTAACATATTTACGACTCAACATGAAAGAATCAAACTTCTTATACTGTTTTGAAGGCGGCTTGGCAAGGCCATATAATGCCTTCTTGAGCACTGAGACAAATTTCTCATTGCAATGCTGAACAAACCCTTCCGGTTGTTCCATATAAATTTCCTCATCTAAATCTCCATGTAGAAAAGCAGTCTTAACATCTAGTTGTTGTAACTCTAAATCAAACAAAGCAACTAAAGCTAACACAATTCTAATTGAAACAATTTTAAGCACTGGTGAAAAAATCTCATGAAAGTCAATACCGGCTTTCTGAGAAAACCCTTTTGCAACCAGTCACGCTTTGTACCTGTCTTCCGAATCATTCACACCTCGTTTCAGCTTGAAAACCCATTTGCATCCCACAGTTTTCCTGTCTTTCGAAAGCTCAACCAGATCCCATGTGCCGTTCTTACTTAAGGCCATCATTTCTTCCTTCATAGCTGCTTTCCATTTGTCACTTTTCGAACCTTCTATAGCTTCCTGATAGCACAGAGGTTCATCATCGTTAGCTGTCAAAGCAACTGAAGTAACATAATCATCATATCTTCTCGGTGGCCGTTTGATTCTTGTTGACCTCCTTAAGGATGTTTCTGGTTGACTACCACAGGAACATGATGGTGTCAGGGCATGTGTATGATCAAAAACCTGGTTCTTCTTCTTCTGGTCAAAGCCATTCCTTCGTATCTAAACTATGGTCATCATGACTATCATTAAGTGTATCAGGCGAATGTCTTGAAAATCAAATACATCATCTGTTTCAATTTTCTATCTACATGTTGTACAAGAGAGGATTCATCAAATACTTTACATCTCTGTTGATGATGATTTTGCGGGTAGTAGGATCCCACAATCTATATCCTTTGTTCCAACACCATACCCAACAAAGATATACCTTTTGAACTGGATCTAACTTAGTTCGCTGATGTTTAGGCACTAGAGCATATGCATCACAACCAAACACTCTGAGTTTAGAATAATCACAAGGGTGTCGTTTCCATACCTCTTGCGGAATTTTGCAGTCTATCGCCGTCGATGGAGATCGGTTTATCACATAACAAGCTGTTGCCACTGCTTCCGTCCACAACTCCTTCTGCAACCCGGCGTTACTCAGCATACTCCTTGCTCTCTCTAGAAAAGTCTGTTCATGCGTTCAGCAACTCCATTTTGCTGAGGAGTATAAACCGTGGTCTTATGTGGAGAGTAAGCTCACCACCATTGTCAGTTCTTAAACATTTTATTGTTCTACCAGTGTTGTTTTCTACCAATGCTCTAAACTGCTTGAAAACTGTAAACACATCAGACTTCTTTTTCAACATGTAGACCCAAACTTTCCGAGAAAAGTCATCAATGAATGATACAAAATAAGATGAACCACCAAATGAAGCTGTAGGAGCTGGACCCCACACATCTGAATGGATATAATCAAGTATACCTTTACTAGTATGTTTGCCTGTTTTAAACTTTTGTTTACTTTGTTTACCAAACAGACAATGTTTACAGAAATCCAATTTTCCAGATCTTAGATTAGGAAGTAACTTCCGGTCAGCCAAAATTTTCAATCCTCTTTCACTCATATGCCCCAATCTTTGATGCCATAAGTGAATGGAACTACTATCATGTTCAGACACAGACACATGATCTGACCCAGTTCTACCTTCTAACTGAAATAGATTTCCTACTTTCTTAGCCTTCATCACTAGTAAGATACCTTTATAGATTTTCATAACTCCACCTTGAATTATAGTTTTATATCCATTTGAATCAAGTGCTCCTAATGAAATCAAATTTTTTCTTAACTCTGGTACATGCCTTACAATACATTGTAATTTAGTTGTGCCATCAAACATTTGTAGTTGTATGATCCCAATCCCCACAATATTAGATTTGACATCATTACCCATGTACACGACTCCATCATTAACTGATCTATACGTCTTAAACCATTCTCTATGAATACACATGTGGTTTGATGCACCGGAATCTAACAACCAATGTTGATCATGATTTGACATATTAACAGACAACACTTCGTCGCTCATACCTGAACCAGATGCCGAACCTGTATCTGTCATGTTTGCTTCCTTCTTCTCTGTCGAAGAGTCTCCTTTCTTTTCTATTTGCTGTCTCTTCCAGCAGTCTTTCTTCAAGTGCCCCGATTTGCCACAAAACCAGCACTTCACTTTTCTCTTCTTCCCTTTCGACTTTGAACGCGAATCGCTGTGCTTACCGGAGCGTCTTTCTCTAGAACGACCTCTAGCCATCATTGTCTCTGATGTAGAGGTGTCAGCATTCGACCGCTTCCTAGTCTCCTCGGACAACAAAGCTCCAACCACATCGTCAAACTCAAGGACGGCTTCAGTACTAAAGCTTATGGAAGTAACAAAGTGATCCCACGATTCGGGCAATGAACACAATAGAGTTATTGCCTTATCCTCTGAATCAAATTTTACATCTAGATTTTGTAATTGTACCACTAGAGTATTGAAAACATTCAGATGGTCAGTAATCGAGGTACCTTCCTTCATCCGCAAACCATAAAGCTGCCGCTTCAAGAGAATCCGATTTGTCAAAGATTTCGTCATGTAGAGCTTTTCAAGCTTTATCCACAAGCCTGCGGCGGTCTTCTCTGACACAATGTTGAACAGAACGTCATCTGCCAGACATAACCGAATTACGCTCAGAGCTCTGTCATCCAACTCATCCCATTCATCCTCCGTCATGGAAGAAGGCCTTTTTCTTTTCCCCAACAGTGATTTCGCCACGCCTTGTTGTACCAGGAGATCATGCATCTTTACCTTCCAGATCTCGAAGTTGTTTTTGCCATTGAACTTCTCAATTTCAAACCGAGCATTTTGAGTTTTCTCCATCTTGTTTCAGCAAAAAAATATCCAAATCCAAAAAAAAATAAAAAAATGAAGTTTGTGTTTAAAAAATGCCTTTGCCTTTAAAAAACAAACAGATATCTGCCCTTTGTACTTCACATACAAATTTCTGCAATGTGCACTTATATGTCTGTGCTTTCATACCATATGCAAATGGTATATTCAAATTCAATTTTTAAATGCCACCCTTCACCTTAAAAAGAGGCCTTTCACTCCTTTTTTTAAAAAAAAATTATCCTTGACTTTTCACTTCAAACAATAAAGTGCCACCCCTTTTTTTTTTTTTAATATAATCTATATTACACTTTTTTAAAAAAACCCTCTTTTAAATCGATTTAACATATCGATTCATCATATCCCATATGCACTTAAAACATTACCATTCGATTTTTATAAATGCACATCTTTTATACCATATGCAAATGGTTTAATTAAAAGTCAAATCAATTTTAATGTATATCGATTTTAAAAAAGTCAAATGGCATTATTGTATTTCAATGTATATCGATTTAAATAAAAAACAAATTCAAATCGATTTAAAAAAAAATGTATTGATACCAATCGATACCATTGGTTCTGCGCCAATTCAACGTATCAACACAACGATGGCCACGCACGCAGTCTTCAGCTCACGCACGCAGTCTTCAGCTCACGCAGTCTTCAGTTAAAGAACACAGGTTTTATAACAGAAACTGCAAATCGACCTCTTGCAACGCATTCCATTACGCTGCCAACGCCTTTCAATGCAGTTTCATAAGTAAGAATGGCGCCCCTATCCTCTGCGCTTCACGCTGCCAGTCAACACGCAGGTTGAACAGCAGTGCGCACCAGCAGCTCCAGCTCCAACATCGATTTTTTAATAACTCCACGCAGCCTTCCTTCACTGCGCGCTCCTCCAACACCCTCTGATACCAATTGTTGGAGTTTAACACAGCAGAAAACATTAAACAATTAACGCACGGCAGCAAAACACATCACATAAGAGACATAGAAGTTTTACCGTGGTTCACCCAAACCTCCTGGGCTACGTCCACACAACAGGGCATTGGCAGTCTTTATTAATCAAAACAGGAGATTACATAATTCACACACCCACACACACTCTCCAAAACAAACGTATGGATACATGTTATATAGCAGGAGAATCTAACAGCCTCATAAATCCTCTCAACTCAAATTTAGGATGCATTAACTCCCTCCCAACAAACTGGAGCTAATCTAGGAACTAATTCCTAATTTTTGTCACCTAATGAGATTTTTGCCAATTTTACTAAAACTGAAAAATCTCAACACTTGCTAGATTCACGAAGAGCTAAATCATGTGAAGCCGACAATATTTGACTCGCCCATCAGAAACACGCCTTGATATTTCAATCATGCATAGATTGATGGGTTTGTTTAGATAAGAGCGTCCCACCTCTATTGCGTCTCCTGCATCTCTAGTAGGGGTAGAAATAAAACCTTCAGCGATCCACACATGCACTATGTACTCTGATTTTATATGAGAATGTGGAGGAAAGGCAGAACAGTAAGGAAACAAGGCTTAAGGCGAGCTGGCAAAGCTTGGAAACTTAACCGGAGTGAGTGCATAATGTGGGCTGTGTCTCCTTCTCCTTCATCTGGACGATCCAAGGCTTTGAGATGGCGCAAGGTAGATTCGGACTCATTAGGAACCATCTTTAACTTTGTCATAGACGCTGCTAATGTTTTCACGGCGAATGGTAGTCCCGAACATTTTTCTACAATTTGGCACGCGATGCTCATCAGTGGATCATGCTCTTGGCTCTATTGCAATAGTACGAGGATAATTAGCAGGAAGAGTTCCAGTCAAATTAGCATAAACAAGGAACAATGTCCAGCTGTCATTGCCCCGAGAGGCGCATCTACAGCCCAGTATGACTCCGATGTCAGGTGGGTCACGTCCTCAATGTTGGCTGAAATTTTAAATTAAAATAAAAATAAAAAATAAGTGTCGGCTTAAGTTTTAAATTTAAAAAAAAATAAAAATAAAAATGGCATTGTGCTATAACATATATCAATTTCTAATACAATTATGTATTATTTATATAATTTGAATGCACAGTAAATTATATACGTGAATTTGAATGGATCATAAATTTACCTTTAACAAAAAAAATTACCACATTGAATTTCCAAATTAAGTAAAATTTTAAACATCTTTACTCTTTGCTAAAGTCAATACCATTTTCTAAATCAAAAGAAAAGAGTTAATTCAACACAAACAATCAAAATCCGAAATCTTTTAATATTTCTTTTAATTAAATATTTGTAAAATGAATTTATACTTACTCCAGAGCTATGGTAAATAAATAAATATATATATAAACTAGATGTATGGTAAATAAATAAAAATTCTTTTTATATTTATTCCATAAACCTTTTTATATTTAAAAAAAACTTTAAAAAGAGGTTTTATTTAGATGAAGCCTATGGGACGAATACCATGGGACAAATTAATATTGATACCATGGGCCAAATACCATGGGTAAATAAATAAATATAAAAGAGGCATAACGAGGTAACGTAAATAAATAACAATATATTAAATAGGATTATAAATAAAAATCTAATTATATAACAAGCCTATGGGCCAAATACCATAGTAAAGAAAAGGGGTATGGTAAACAAATATAAATATAAATAAACTAGGGGTATGGTAAGTAAATAAAACCTCTTTTCATATTTACTCCATAATCTTCTTTATATTTACGAATATTTATGTTCATTAGCTTAAATAACTAAGAAGAAATAGAGAGAGAGAGTGATACGGGAGAGATGGAGAGAGAGTGTGTATGTTTAGGGGTGAGATAAAGAGACAAAGTAAGATGTATGGAAAGAAGGGGGGAGAGAAGAAGTGAGAAGGAGAGGGGGAGGGATATAGTAATGTAGTTGGAGAGAGAGAGGGGTGGAAAGAGAGAGAGAAAGAAACGGATGGGGGGAGAGAGAGGATTAGAGAGAGAGAGAGATATGGGAGAAGAGAGAGGATTGGAGGGAAAAGAGAGAGAGAGAGGTGGGAGAGAAAGGGAGAGAGAGGAGGATGAGAGAGAGGAGGAGAGTGATGGGGGAAGAGAGAGTATTGGAGAGAGAGAGAGAGAGAGAGAGAGGGAGAGAGAGATGGGAGAGAAAGGGAAGGAGAGGAAGGAAGAGAGAGGATGTGAGAGAGTGGAGAGAGGGAGGGAAAGAGAGATGGACTTGGAGGGGGAGGGGGAGAGAGGTAAGAAGAAAGAAATAAAGAGAGAAAGGTGAAGAGAGAGAGAGTGAATGAGTGATAAGGAAGATGGAGAGAGAGGGAGAGAGGGGGAAGATAGAGATATAGATGGAAGGTGAAGAAAGGGAAGAAGAGAGAGATGGGGAGAGGAGGGGATTGACAAAGAGATTGATATATATGGATTGCGAGAGTGTGTGTGTTTAGGGGGGTGAGATAGAGAGAGATGGAGAGAGAGAGTGTATGTTTAGGGGTGAGATAAAGAGACAAAGTAAGATGTATGGAAAGAAGGGGGGAGAGAAGACGTGAGAAGGAGAGGGGGGGGATATAGTAATGTAGTTAAAGAGAGAGAGAGGGGTGGAAAGAGAGAGAGAAAGAAAGGGATGGGGGAAGAGAGAGGATTAGAGAGAGAGAGAGATATGGGAGAAGAGAGAGGATTGGAGGGAAAAGAGAGAGAGAGAGAGAGGTGGGAGAGAAAGGGAGAGAGAGGAAGGATGAGAGAGATGAGGAGAGTGATGGGGGAAGAGAGAGTATTGGAGAGAGAGAGAGAGAGAGAGAGAGAGAGAGATCAGGGAAGAGAGAGGGATTTAGGGGAGAGAGAGAGAGAGGAAGGATGAGAGAGAGGACTTGAGAGAGAGGAAGAGAGAGGGATCGATAAGAGAGATGGAGTTGGAGGGGGAGAGATGTAGGAAATAAGAAATATAAAGAGTGAGAAGTGGAGAGAGAGAAGGAGTGACAAGGGAGAGACAGAGAGAGTGTGTGTATGTTTGGGGCTGAGATAAAGAGACAAATAAAGAGAGATGGAGATAAGGGGGGAGAAGGAGATATAAGGAGAGAGGGAGGGATATAGTGACATAGTTGGTGGGTGAAGAGAGAGAGAGATGGGAGAGAAAGGGAAAGAGAGGAAGGAAGAGAGAGGATGTGAGAGAGTGGAGAGAGGGAGGGAAAGAGAGATGGACTTGGAGGGGGAGGGGGAGAGAGGTAAGAAAAAAGAAATAGAGAGAGAAAGGTGAAGAGAGAGAGAGTGAGTGAGTGATAAGGAATATGGAGAGAGAGGGAGAGAGGGGGAAGATAAAGATATAGATGGAAGGTGAAGAAATGGAAGAAGAGAGAGATGGGGAGAGGAGGGGATTGACAAAGAGATTGATATATATGGATTGCGAGAGTGTGTGTGTTTAGGGGGGTGAGATAGAGAGACAAAAAAGAAGAGATGGAGGGGGATATAGATATGGATGGAGGGTGGAGAGAGGGAAGAATATTTCTCACACTAGAAGGATTGATATAAGTGGAGATGGTGTTTTATAATCCTATTTGATTATTTGCACTATATGCATCGATTTTAGTGTAGAAAATTATTTCTAATGATATTTGATTACTTGCACTAGATGCATTGATTTCAGTGTAGGTGGTGATTTCTAATACAATTTGATTTCTTGCATTGAATTTGTTGATTTCAATTTAGATGTCGATTTATAATTATATTTGATTACTTGCACTAGATGAATTGGTTTCAATGTAGATGATTTCTAATCCTATTTGATTGTTTACACTAAATGCATTGATTTCAGTGTAGATGGCGATTTCTAATCCTATTTGATTTATTTGAGTAAATGCATTGATTTCAGTGTAGATGTTGGTTTCTTGAGAGAGAGAGAGAGAGAGTGATAAGGAAGATGGAGAGAGAGGGAGAGAGGACAAAAGGAGGAAAGAGAGATATTAATGGGGGAGAGGGAGAGAAGGGGAAGATAGAGATATAGATGGAAGGTGAAGAGAGGGAAGAAGAGAGAGATAGGGAGAGGGGGTGATTGAAAAAGAGATTGAAATATATGGAGTACGAGAGCGCGTGTGTTTAGTGGGGGTGAGATAGAGAGACAAAAAAGAATATATGGAGGGGAATATAGATATGGATGGAGGGTGGAGAGAGGGAGGAATATTTCTCGCACTAGATGGATTGATATAAGTGGAGATGGTGATTTCTAATCCTATTTGATTATTTGCACTAGATGCATCGATTTTAGTGTAGATATTTATTTCTAATGATATTTTATTACTTGCACTAGATGCATTGATTTCAGTGTCGGTGGTGATTTCTAATACAATTTGATTGCTTGCACTGAATGTGTTGATTTCAATTTAGATGTCGATTTATAATTATATTTGATTACTTGCACTAGATGACTTAATTTCAATGTAGATGATTTTCTAATCCTATTTGATTGTTTGCACTAAATGCATTGATTTCAGTGTAGATGGTGATTTCTAATCCTATTTGATTTCTTTGAGTAAATGCATTGATTTCAGTGTAGATGTTGGTTCCTAGAGAGAGAGAGAGAGAGAGAGAGTGATAAGGAAGATGGAGAGAGAGAGAGAGGACAAAAGGAGGAAAGAGAGATATTAGCGGAGGAGAGGGAGAGAAGGGGAAGAGAGGGAAGAAGAGAGAGATGGGGAGAGAGGGTGATCGACAAAGAGAATGATATATATGGAGTGCGAGAGCGTGTGTGTTTAGGGGGGTGAGATAGAGACAAAAAAAAAAGTGATGGATGGGGATGTAGATATGGATGGAGGGTGGAAAGAGGGAAGAATATTTTTTGCACCAAATGGATTGATTTAAGTGGAGATGGTGATTTATAATCCTATTTGATTATTTGCACTAGATGCATCGATTTTAGTGTAGCTATTTATTTCTAATGATATATGATTACTTGCACTAGATGCATTGATTTCAGTGTAGGTGTTGATTCCTAACACTATTTGATTGCTTACACTGGATGTGTTGATTTCAATTTAGACGTCGATTTATAATTATATTTGATTGCTTGCACTAGATGCATTGATTTCAATGTAGATTATTCCTAATACTATTTGATTGTTTGCGCTAAATGCATTGATTTCAGTGTAGATGGTGATTTCTAATCCTATTTGATTTCTTTGAGTAAATGCATTGATTTCAGTGTAGATGTTGGTTTCTGATCTTATTTGATTGATTGTATTAGGTGCATTGATTTCAATGTAGAATTTATTTTCTAATCTTATTTGATTGCTTGCATTAAACGCATCGATTTCAATGTATATGTTGATTTATGATTTGATGTAATTGGATATATGACGGTACATTAATATTAAAGTGATTGGATTAACAATATGCATTGATTTTAGTGTAAGCACAAAAAGTTATTAACAATGTAGATTGATTTTTGTGTTATATTAATTTAAGCTATTAATGTTGGAGAGCAAGAGAGACAAGGTATCATGTTTACTACAATAGATCGAGCTAAATATTTAAATGGTTTACGATTTAAATTTTCTTTTTCATATAATCAATATGAAAAGATAACAAAACTAACAAGGGAGGAAATAAGAATAGTAGAAGAAAATAGTTTGAGATTAATTGTAACATGAGTACGTTCTTATTATTCACATTTTCTATCTTTCAACACTATTATTGTCACTTTGTATTTAAAAAAAAAAATTCATCATTTTTTCATCATTATAGTTATTAACAATAATTATCATCTCAACGAACCGAGGTAACTAAGAAAATTTAAAATTAAAATGACCAAGTCAATCTCAGAAATATTTAGCATATTTAAAATGATTATATTAATATTTGATATATTTACATATTACTGATAAAATTAATCATATCTTTGATAGATTTTCCTTGGCAGCACACGACTGAAACCAACCTAGATCTATCTTACATCTCAAAAATATACAAAATTTTTAATAATCTGAAAAATGTGATGTTGATGCCTCCAACTGGAACCAGCCTAGATCCATCTAACTCTGGATCTATCATGCGCCGAGAGGGATCAAATCTCTCGAGGTGCAAACCTTTCCTCAAGTTTTTCACTCAAAAAATAGGTTTGCACCTCAAGAGATTTGATCCCTCTCGGCGCATGATAGATCCAGAGTTAGATGGATCTAGGCTGGTCATTAGTCAAATGCCTCATTTGGTGGATGTGACGAATTTCCACTAAAGGAGTCCCTAATCCTACGGCCCAACTGATACTTGAAGATAATGTTTAAACAATTAAGCTCACGATCTTCGCATTCCTTTACTAAGTATATGTTGGAATTTCTGATAATTCCAAAACAGTAACTGAGAGAATAATACTCTCCTTCTAACATAGAGAATATCTGGACAAAGATTTCAGAATAAAACTTTTTCTATTTTATTAACAAAACAAAATCTATTACAAAATGATAAACTTCTCTCTCTGAGAGATTCACAAAATATGATTAAAATTTCTACAGACGCAGTGCTCTCAAAACTTCTCTCTCTATCTTTCAAAACGCAAAAAACAATGCTCTTTGGTCTTACTGTATTTTCTCTTGCCTGTGGGCTATTTTACTACACAACAATACAATACATTCATTCTATTACAACTACGGGATTTTTTACCTTTTATATGGTGCAGCAGAATAAAAACATAAAAACAAATTACAAATAAAATACATTGTCGGAACATAAAACTTTAACCTAAAATTTCTTTGCGCGATATACGAGTGGAGCCCACATCGCAATCGGCGATCGGCAGAACGGTTGAATAAACAAACTTGCAATGTTGCAATTGCGATTTGCAATTTGCGATTGGTGATGTGCGATGGACCCCATGGCAGAGATCGCATCGGCGCATCGACGATGGCACAAGTAGAAATGGTTGAACAAAGAAATTGCGATGTTGCGATTGCGATTGTGATCACATCGCACCATCGGCATCGACGAAAAACATAATCGGAATGAACTTTTGCGATTGCAATGTGCAATTAGCGACATCGATGATCACATCGGCGGAAAACATATGCAGTAGGCGGAAAACACATTTTGGATGTTGCGATTGCGATTGCGACAATCGCATCGCAAACATTACAATGAATCGTAACATATGGCGGATGGAATTTGGAATTGGCGATTGCGATATGCGATTGTGGTGGGACCACATCGCATCGAAAATATTCAATCGACGGTAACACTTTTCGGATGGTGGAACATAAATCGTTCCTTTGCGATTTGCGATTGCGATAATCGCATCGCATCGAAACACTTCATATCAATAAGACACTTAACACTCTGCTGCTGCGATTTGCGATTGCGATCGGAAATGAAGTGGTGGGGACCACTATGACGTGGCCCATTCAATACTTAAAAGGACTTTGCACGTTTGAACAAAACTTCTTCATGTTTTTGGTTGTCGAGGGCTTAAAAGCCCAAAAAGACTGTTCTTCAATAAAACTCTGTTGTTGCATGGTTTAACCACGAAAATATTCATTTCTTCTGCAAATGCGGCTAAGCCCATACAAACATAAATTCTCCTCTACAATGGTGGCTGCTGCCCATAAACATTAAATTCCATCCTTACGGTTTTCTCCATTCCTCTTGAATGCACAGAAGTGTACACTCAACCTTCTGCTGTTGTTGTCCCTGTTATACTCTGTTTCTACCTGCACAGGGTACGCAGGTGACTTTAATATTTTCAACACTCCCCCTTAAAGTCAGCTGCTGGGTTATCAGTCATACCCAAGCATTTTCTTAAGTATTCAAAAGTCTTCTGCCCCAATGGCTTTGTCAATATGTCTGCAAATTTCTCCTCTGTTCTACAATGCTGTAAAACAATTTCTCCATTGTTCACTAATTCTCTGATATAGTGAAATTTGGCATCTATGTGCTTCGTTCTCTTGTGAAACATAGAATTCTTTGATAATGCAATAGCTGAGCTATTGTCGCAATAAATCACTATGCCCTTTACCTGTTCTTAACACAAATTTCTTAACATTCTTCTCATCCAAACTGCTTGACACGTTGCTGTTGTAACTGCCACATACTCTGCCTCTACTGTAGATAATGCTACAATAGGCTGTTTCTTAGAAGCCCATGAAATGGCTCCTGAACCCATATGAAAAGCATAACCGGATGTGCTTTTCCAATCATCTACACTTCCAACCCAATCACTGTCAGTGTAACCAATTAACTCAGAATTTTCTGAAGTAGTATATAAAATACCATACCTTTTAGTTCCTTTCACATACCTCAGAATTCTCTTCGCTGCTTGCCAATGTGCTTCTTTTGGCCTCTCCATAAATCTGGAAATCAAACTAATAGCATGCATAATATCTGGCCTAGTTGCAATCAAATACATGAGGCTGCCAACTATGCTTTTATACAAACTTGGATCAAAATCCTCGCTGCTGTCATCTTTACTCAATTTCAATCCCATTACTGTGGGAGTAATTGCTGCTTTGCACTCCTGCATATTAAATATTGTCAGTACTTCATTGACATACTTTGCTTGTGAGATAAAAATCTCATTTTCATTCTGTTCTACTTCTATTCCTAAGAAGTATCTCAACAATCCCACGTCAGTCATTTCAAATTCTTCTTTCATTACTGTTTTAAAATTTTCACTAAGGTAATCATCATTACCTGTGAATATTACATCATCGACATATAACACAACAATGAGCATCTTACCATCATTTTCTTTGATGTATAATGTGGGTTCTCCATTACATTTTTCGAACCCATTTTCCAGTAGATAGGAATCTATCCTATTGTACCATGCTCTTGGTGCTTGCTTCAGCCCATAAAGAGCTTTCTTCAATCTGCACACTTTGTGTTCTTGGTCCTTTTTCTCATAACCGAGAGGTTGTTCCACATAAACCTCTTCCATTAACACTCCATTTAGAAATGTTGATTTTACATCCATTTGGTAAACCTTCCATTTGTTCTGTGCTGCTATGGACAGTACTGCTCTCACTGTTTCCATTCTTACAACTAGTGCAAACGTTTCTTCATAGTCTCTCCCATGATGCTGCTTATATCCATTGACAACAAGTTTGGCCTTGTGTCTTTTTATCTTACCTTCAGCATTACTTTTGGTCTTGTAGACCCATTTTACTCCAATGACTTCTTTACCTTCTGGGAGATCAACCAACTCCCATGTTTTGTTCTTCTCTATGGCATTAATTTCATTATCCATAGCTTCTATCCATTTTCTATCTTTTATAGCATATTCAAAACGAATAGAATCATCAACATGACAATACAAAGCAAATAAGGAGTTCATACCTTCATTTGCCGCTTTCTGCTCATAAATCTCATTTAAATTTCTGAATCTGGTTCCTCTTTCATTTGGTGTACTTGTGCTTGAAGAAGCACTCAATTCTATTCCATGTGGTGTGCTTGGAGAATCACTCTCATTTCTTCTCAAGGGTGTTCTTACTCATGCTTGAGGTGTCCCTTGCTGTCCTTGTGTTGGTGGAGGTTGTGCTACTATTGAGGTGTTATTTTCAGCTACATTTTCCTCATCTTCATCATGAGACAAACAACTTTTAACATTGATTGTTTTCTCAATGCTTCCATCCCATGCTTCCTCTTCAATGAACTGCACATCTCTGCTTATCACAAATTTCTTTGTAGATGGGTTATACAATCTATATCCTTTGGATTTTTCACAATATCCAAGGAAGATGCACTTCTCCCCCTTACTATCCAACTTCTTCCTCAACTGATCTGGAATATGTGCATATGTCACACATCCAAAAACTCTCATGTGGGTGACTCCCTGTTTTCTGCCACTCCACGCTTCTTCTGGAACTCTGTTCATTACAACTTTTGTTGGGCATATATTCAAGATGTATGCTGCACAATTTGCAGCTTCTGCCCAATACTCATTTGGAAAGTGTTTTTCCTTCAACATACTTCTCACCATTTCCATTATGGTTCGACTCTTCCTTTCAACAACTCCATTTTGTTGCAGTGTATATCTTGTAGTAAACTGTTTGTGTATGTCATTCTCTCTACAAAAACGCAGGAATTATTTTGAGATGTAATCACCTCCTCTGTCAGTTCTAAGAACTTTGATATGCTGCCCACTCTGTTTCTCTACTAGAGCTTTAAAGTGGCAAAATTTCTCAAAGACTTCACTTTTATGTTTCAGAAAATAAACCCACACTTTCCTTGTGAAATCATCAATGAAGGTCAGCATGTAATTGCTGCCTGAAACTGATGTTGTTTGCATCGGCCCACATAAATCTGAATGAATAATTTCTAAGGGTGCTTTCGCTCTTATGCTCTTTCATGATGGAAAGTTTTCTCTGTGTTGTTTTCCCAAGATACAACCTTCAAATAGGCTGTCTGGTTTCTCAATCAATGGTAGACCTCTTACCATTCCTTTTATGTGCAACAAATTTAATCCTTTGAAATTGAGATGTCCAAATCTCAAGTGCCATAACCAGTTCTCATCTTTCATTTCCTTCTGAAAGACCTCTTGAGTTACAGCTGCTACATTCTTTCCTTTTCCCTTCAAGTCAGTGTTGAGCTTGAGTGGAAACATTCTATTGCTGGTCATTTGTATTTCAACAATAATCTTCTTGTTTGGAGGTATATCCATTATTGTGCACACATAATTTTTAAAAAGTACTTTGTAACCTTTGTTTATGAGCTGTCCAACACTCAAAAGATTACACTTCAAGCCAGGAATATAATATACATCTGGCACAAACTTTTGTTCTCCATTTCTTGCACGAATACTAACTCTGTCTTTTCCCTTGATAGAAATCTTAGTTCATTTCCTATGGTTACTTCTGATTTAACTTCTTCATCAATATTAACAAACATTGCTATGTTTCTAGTCATGTGATTACTACAGCCTGAATCTAAGAACCATACATCATCTTGTCTATCTTGTGCTACATTACATATTAACAACACATTCTTTGGGTTCTTTTCTTCTTTTGCTACTTAGAATTTTGCCTATTATTCATGTCATTTTTATTTTTCCTACATTCATTGGCATAGTGCCCATATTTCTTGCAATAATGACATTGGACATTGGATTTGTCATACCTTTGTCCATGAGCATGTTGGTGTCCACCTTGTTGGCTGTTGCATTGGCCGTGGCCTTGATTCTGATTGTTTCTCCTTCCATGTGAATGTGAAGTGTTGTTCCTTCCTCCTTTGTTTTGGCTTCGGCCTCTTCCTCTTCCTCTGCCTTGACCTCTTCCTCTTCCAAAAGGCGTCTGGGTCTTGAAGGCATGCTCTAGAGATGGGTTTACTGATCTTTCCAATCTCTGTTCATGAGTCATCAGCAATGCATGAAGTTCATCTACTGTGAACTTTGAGAGATACTTAGTCTCTTCAATGGTGGTAACAATAACATAAAGCCTTGAGGGTAGGCTCCTCAATAGTTTCTCCACAATCCTTCTTTCCTCAAGTGTTTCTCCATGGGACCTTATCTGTGTGACCATCCCAATCACATGTGTGAAGAATGAGTCTATGTTATCAGACTCTTTCATACAGATATTTTCAAAATCTCTCCTCAGCAATTGTAGTTTTGCTGTCTTCACTTTCTCCATACCTTGATAGGCTATCCTAAGAGTTTCCCATGCATCCTTGGATCTCTTAGCTGTTGCTATCCTTGGAAACACACTCTCATGTACTGGTTGATACAAATATAAAAGGGCTTTAGAGTCCTCCTTCCTATTACTCTTCAATAAATCCTTTTGTGCCTGAGTTAAGGCATTAAAGGCCTGCTCATCAATTGGTTCATTAAAACCATCTTCTACAAACTCCCATAAGTCTTGTGAGGAAAACAGGGCTCTCATGGTAATGGCCCAATAATCATAGTTCTTCCCATTAAATTGTGGAAGTTGAGAATTTCCAATACTCATACTAGTGCTTGGTCCAGCCATTGCTTATAAACTGAACTCTGAACTAAACTTGACTGTGTTTTTCAAACAAACTATTTTTCCTTCTTTAAAAGACAAAATCTGTCTCTGAGGACTTCTCTTTTAAACAAAACAAAACTTTTTTGAGAAATACCTGGACTTTAACTTCTGCTAAGCCTTCACGCTACTAGAGAACTACTGCAACAAATCTTTCTTCTTCCTTCAACTTCTTTGACACCTTCAAAGAGCTTGGATAAGCTATGATACCATGTTGGAATTTCTGATAATTCCAGAACAGTAACTGAGAGAATAATACTCTCCTTCTAACACAGAGAATATCTGGACAAAGATTGCAGAATAAAACTTTTTCTATTTCATTAACAAAACAAAAGCTATTACAAAATGATATATTTCTTCCTCTCTGGAGGGATTCACAAAATATGATTAAGACTGCTACAGACACAATGCTCTCAAAAATTCTCTCTCTGTCTTTCAAAATGCACAAAACAATGCTCTCTGGTCTTACTGTGTTTTCTCTTGTCTGCGGGCTATTTTACTACACAGAAATACAATACATTCATTCTATTACAACTACGGGCCATTTTACCTTTTTATATGGTGCGACGGAATAAAAATATAAAAATAAATTACAAAGAAAATACATTGCCGGAACATAAAACTTTAACCTAAAATTTCTTTGCATGATATACGAGTGGAGCCCACATTGCAATCAACGATCGGCGGAATGGTTGAACAAACAAACTTGCAATGTTGCAATTGCGATTTGCAATTTGCGATTGGCGATGTGCAATGGACCCCACGGCGGAGATCGCATCGGCGCATTGGTGATGGAACAAGCGGAAATGGTTGAACAAATAAATTGCGATGTTGCGATTGCAATTGCGATCGCGTCGCACCATCGGCATCGGCAGAAAACATAAGCGAAATGAACTTTTGCGATTGTGATGTGCGATTAGCGACATCGGTGGAAAACATATGCGGTAGGCGGAAAACACATTTTGGATGTTGCGATTGCGATTGTGACAATCGCATCGCAAACATTACAATGAATCATAACATATGGCGGATGGCATTTGGAATTTGCGATTACGATATCTGATTGTGGTGGGACCACATCACATCGCAAATATTCAATCGGCGGTAACACTTTTCGGATGGCAGAACATACATCATTCCTTTGCGATTTGCGATTGCGATAATCACATCGCATCAGAACACTTCATATCAACAAGACACTTAACACTCTGCTGTTGCGATTTGCGATTGCGATCGGCAATGAAGTGGTGGGGACCACTATGATGTGGCCCATTCAATACTTAAAAGGACTTTGCGCGTTTGAACAAAACTTCTTCATTTTTTTGGTTGTTGAGGGCTTAAAAGCCCGAAAATATTGTTCTTCAATAAAACTCTGTTGTTGCGTGGTTTAACCACGAAAGTCTTCATTTCTTCTGCAAATGCGGCTAAGCCCATACAAACATAAATTCTCCTCTGCAATGGTGGCTGCTGCCCATAAACATTAAATTCCATCCTTACGGTTTTCTCCATTCCTCTTGAATGCACAAAAGTGTACACTCAACCTTTTGTTGCTGCTGTTCCTGTTATACTCTGTTTCTACCTGCACAGGGTACGCAAGTGACTTTAATATTTTCAATAGTATAAAACATCGTACAGAAAGTCTTGAAATTTTTCCACCTAGTTCACAATTGAATTGGAAGCGGTATTTCCTCTGGCGTCATTTAAGAGGGAATTAATGGAATTCACCTTCTCACAAATGAATTCAAAATCATCTGTGAGGTAAACAACCAGCGAAACCTCTTGAAATAGTTTATGAGCTAGCATTGAAGCCATTTGTCCTGCAAGCGTTCCAATAATTGCCTCTTCCATCTTCGGTCTTCCAAATTCACAATTCAAAACTCAATGTCTATAAGAAAACCCATGCACATCATATACACACAAAATCAGAGCCACAATAAAAGATGTTATTCAAAAAAATAAGTTTGTTTTACCGTAGTATTGTAATCAATTTTGAATCTTAATTAATTATGAGACAGAAGAGAATGCACAAGGACTCTGCAAAATCACAATATTATAGTCTGTCCGATAATGATTTTAAGATAACTGGTCTGACCTCTTACACAAAAATCGCTACAACCACCAATTTCTTTGTCCAATTGTAGTCTGCGCCCAATGATTTCTTCAGTTACTCTACATTCAATTTATGCCCAACACTTTGTAGCCTCTACAACACTAATGCACCACCCTCTCTCCGCTACAGCTTCTAATCAATTTCCCAATGATAACTTTTATAAATTCAGGAAAGGAGAGGACAAAATAGTCTGTTGCAACCCAGCTGTTTCGCAAGCTTTTCTCTGTTCTTTCCTGGTTCCTGGTTTGTCACTACATTGTAATTCGGTTACATTGTAATTTTTTTTCGAGTTCTTTCCTGGTTCCTAGTTTGCCACTGCATTGTAATTTCAGTTACATTGTAATTATTTTTCAAGTTGTATTTAGTGAAGACTTTTTTTTGGATGTTTTTTTTGGATTTTATGGGTCTAATTTTTTTTCCGGTAGAAATTTATTGAAATCACTAGTTTGATGGGTAACCCATGCACAATCTAAATGTCTTAGGAGTTTTTTAGGGTGCTAAATCCATATATACATTTGAAAAACCAGTTTAAATAACAAAAATCAAGATTTCACCTCAAATTCCGACACGCGAAAGTCCAAAAAGTCGTAGTAAATTATGAATCACATGGACTAATCCCAATTAACATTTTGATATATAAACAAATTCAATATTTTAAAAAATTATAAAAAATATAAATTATATTAAATTAAATTATATAATTAAAAAAAAATTGCTTGCACTGGATGATTTTTAATTTTATTTGATTTCTTGCACTAGATACATTGATATCTGTTTAGAGGTTAATTCCTAATCTTATTTGATTCCTTGTACTAGGTACATTGTCTTAAGTGTAGATGTTGATTCCTAATTCTATTTGATTGTTTGTACTAGATGCATGGACTCCACTGTAGATGTTGATTGATAATCCTATTTGATTCTTAGCACTAGATGCATTGATTTGAGTGTGAATGTTGATTCCTAATCTTATTTGATCGCTAGCACTAGATGCATCGATTTCATTGTAAATATTTATTTCTAATTTTATTTGATTGCTTTCACTAGATGCATTGATTTCACTCTAGATGTTGATTTCTCATCCTATTTGATTTTTTTCATTAGATGCATTGATTTCAGTGTAGATGTTTATTTCCAATTTGATGTAACTAGATGTACGGTGTAGTAATTAGATTAACATTATGCATTGATTTCAATGTAAGCATAAAAAATTATTGACAACGTGCATTGATTTCTATGTTACAATAATTCACCATAAATAGAATACTTCAATTTTAATCTTAAATAAAATTCTCACTTAACTAAAATGTTTGTTGTTTGAAATTGTAAATTATTTGTAATTTACTACATTCTTATTATTCTAGTTTTCCATCATTCAATATTGTTAGTCACTTTGCATTCAAATGAGGTAATAGAAAACAACTACCATTGAAACTTACTTCGGGTTTAACATTCCATAAATCACAATGATTGACTTTGGAGAAATGTACTATTAATATTGGAGAGCAAGAGAGACAAGGTATGACATTTAATATAATAACATGAGTTAAAGATTTGAATGATTTACAATTTCAACATCCCTTTTCATGTGATTGATATGAAAATATTGCAAAACTAATAGGTGTGATAATAAGAGTAGTAAAAGAAAATAGTTCGAGATTGATCACAATGAATACAATTTGTATTTGACTGCATTCTTATTATTTACATTTTCTATCATCCAACACTGTTACATTGTCACTTTGTATTCAAATTTTTTATCTCATTATTATTCATCACTCAAGTTATTGAAAATCTCTATCACCTCAACAAACTCAATTATTTGGTAAAATTTAAAATTTAAATAACCAAATTAATCTTAGACATATTGAACATATTCAAAATGATCAGAAGAATTAGATGTTCCACATATTTTTTGTGGGTATGCGCAACTAAAACCAGGTTAAATCTATCTTAACCATGGATGTATCAATCACTAAGAGGGGTCAAATATATCAAGGTGGAAATCTAGAGACCATGTGTGTTTGTAGAGAGTGAGATAGGGAGACAAAGAAGGAGAGATGGAGGAACATATAGATATAGATGGAGTAGGGAGAGAAAGAGAAAAAAATTGCTTGCACTAGATGGATTGATTTCAGTGTAGATGTTGATTTCTAATCCTATTTGATTTCTTGCACTAGATGCATTGATTTCAATGTAGATATCCTATTTGATTACTAGCACTAGATGCATTGATTTCAGTGTAGATGTTGATTCCTAATCATATTTGATTGCTAGAGCCTAACACTAGATGCATCGATTTGAGTGTAGATGTTGATTCCTAATCCTATTTGATTGCTAGCAGTAGATTGCATTGATTTCGATGTAAATGTTGATTCTCAGTCCTATTTGATTGCTAGCACTAGATTGCAACAATTTCATTGTAGATGCTGATTCATACTCCTATTTGATTGTTAGCACTAGTTTTCTTTGATTTCACTGTAGATGTTGATTCTCAATCCTATTTGATTGCTAGCACTATATTTCTTCGATTTTAGTGTATATGATAATTCATAGTCCTATTTGATTGCTTGCATTAAATGCATTGATTTAAGAGTAAATGAAAAATTTTGTAATACCCCTTAATAATATAATATTAAAATATAACTAACTAAATAATAAAAAATAAAGAAAATATAATAATATTAAATAAACAGTAAACCATAAATAAAATATAATAATAGTAAATAAATAATGAAGAGAATATTATAACAATAAATAAATAAAATAGTAAATAATAGACTTGAGTTCTAAATAAATATATATAAAAATAAAATGTAAAAATAGTAAGAATAAGTAAAGTTAACAAAAAGTAAAAAGGAATAAAATAAGAAAGAGTTAAATTAAGAGAAATATTAAATTAAGTAAAATTTAAAATCGAGAAATAAAAGTTGGCATGTTGTCACATAGAATGTGTTAATGCGGATCTCTTTCCATTTTTTGATTTATTTAATGTAAAATGAGGAGGATGAGATTCATTCATTCCTTCATCCATTCTCTTGGGAGAAAAGTGTTCTGAGACGAAGGATTCACTGGCAGTAGCATGTTGATTGATGGTTCAGGGGTGGTCAGTTATAGAAAGATTATGTGTATTTGAGCCTACGGTTGGGTGGAGAGTCATCCCCAAATTTTTTTTTGCAGTTAGCGAAATTCAAAGAGCATTCAACTCCAAAGACGCAAGAAAGGAATATCATAATTATAGTTAAGTCGACTCTACTCGTAATTTATAAATTTTATGTTAAATAATTATGTATTGATTAATACATAAATTGATATAATTATTTGTATATTTTAAATTGTGGTTGTTACATCTGGTATAGGAGCAAGTTTCCACTCTTTTTGGCCGCTAGGTAAAATTTTGAGAAAAATACTCATTAAATTTATCAATAATTTTTTCGCGATGAAATTAAGATCAACCCAATTTCAAATTTTAGTGTTAAAAGTACAAAAAAATACTAAACTCATATGTTATAGAAGACATTCACGACAATAAATTATTTAATCCCTCTAAAAATTTATGTCTAATCAACCATATTTCACTAGGAAATACAATAAATGATAATAATAATAATGCTCATAGATACTCTTTTTTTATATACCTAAATTTAAATATGATTATGATTTAGTAGTTCTTGTTTAATAATCTAGTTGAGAATATTGGTTTAAAATACATGCACTTTATATCCACTCACCGACTAGCCATATACCCTATACATATATCGATTATTAATCAGAATGTGTTTGTTGTTTCATAATCTTGTCAAGAAGATAACTTTAGTATATGCCAATTTTTTGGATCTTTTTGTTACAAAATAATTTAGCATACCCATTTGTAAAATTAATATTTTTTAAATATAAATAAATATTAAATTAATGAGTAAGTGGTCGAGAGTGATGTGGCCTAAGGCTTTAGGTTATAAATATCAATTCGTACATGGATATATTAAAAAAAACAAAAACTATTTTTCCCTTTTTAATGATTTTATCATCATGACTTAGCATTTGGCACCCTGGTTTTTAATTTCTATGTTTTCTTTCGTTTTCCTACTAATATAATCTTCCCCACACCATATTTGAGATTATTTGAAAATAATATTTGTATAGTGACTTTAAATCTAAATGGTTGGGTACTATGAAGTACCTCTACTTCTCTTATTGCATGGGCTCATGTGATGAATCGAACTTAGACCCTCTTCTTATGGGGTCGCATTAAAAATCATCATTCTATTGATGACCAAATGGATAGCCATGAATGTTACCATTTGAGTCGGTGAGCCTAATGGACCAAAAGGAATTGGAAATAGTCTTGTCTAACTCCAACATTGGAAATCACTTCTATAGTGATGCCATATATTTACTAGAATTTTGAAGACAACATATCTGGAAAAATTCCAATGGAAATATCTATTATATCTATACCAAAAAACTTGTCTTATATTTTTATGGATAAAACCCTTAGAGATTTGACTTATTCTTAAACCCGCTAATCTTAACCTAGGCTAAGGGTAGAGAAACCGTCTTCTATTGTAGTAGTGAAACCTAATAGAATAATTCTATGTAATCTGATGCATCTGTATTTACAATGCATGCAGTGGTCATCAACGTATGCTTGTACCACGGCCCATCCGCATCTTCTTCTGAGTTCTAGCTCACGTTCACTATTTTTTAAGGAGACAGAAGAACTGATGCATGCACAAGCACATGCATAGGCAAGGGTTTCAGCTACATAGATGCTCCTCCTCCCTACTTAGATATTACTATAGGTCATCAATGACATGAAATCCCTATTCTCTCTGATAGTCACTGTCACTATTAAAAAAATAAAAAACATAGAAAAAGGGTATGTCTCCATGGTCACATGCCTTATTTCACCTCATTCCATACAGAGTTTGGAATATTCTGGGAAATCGATGAAAAATTCAAATGGAAACCCTTGCCAATAAGATTCTTTTGTATTTTGGTTCAAGGGTTTTTCAAGGTAGGAAAGGTTCAGAAGGCATTAGATGTGTTTGATTTTATTTTGGAGAAGAAATTAATTTATCAATTGTTTGTTGAAATTATTCATATCTAACATGGCACAAGGTTTAGGATTTTTTTTTAGCAAAGAACTCCAGAGATGATCTAGAATACTAGCATGTTTACATCAATTTTCAGCGGTCAGGATTACACAAGGTTGCATGAAGATATCCAGTCTTCATGTGTAGATGTTGTCAGCTGGATTGTTTCACATAATGATTAGAATACGATAACATTGAACAGTGCAGGTGGACAAAATTTTGCTACTTTTCGCACGAAAGATTATCAGCTCATACATCATCTTCCCAAGCCAAAAAAGCTCATGGACTCATACATTTATGCCAAGAACAACTACATGAGTACAATAAATATTGTCAAAGTCTAGGTGAAAGAGAATTAAAATTTTTGATAGAAACCTACCCATTTACACAAGACAAAGTCTCTCAGGAGGTCCTACTAGCTCATGGTCATCTTAGCTTGCATAATTCATGGTCAGCAGATCACAAACACCTTTCCTAAGGGTGGGAAGTCTTATTGAACTAGGTTGTGAATGAGGGGAAGCCATTCAACTCATATTTTTTGGCTCAACAACTAAGAGCCCATGTAGCACAGGCCTGATATCCTACTAAGGATGAGTAAGAAAGGTTCTATATGTTTGCATATCTTCTGGATGTGATCTCTACACAAAATCATTTCCATGGCATGAACTGGACATGGACACCACGACACCCTACCATGTATGTTCATTGTAAGCTACTTTTGGATTGCATCCATAGAGAATTTATGGAACAACTAACTGATCATTTCATCATTCCACTATACAAGTTTATCTTTGAAGAGAATCCACCTTGCATGTCACGAGTAGCAATGGAGGAAATACCAGAGATTGCTAATTGGTTTTCCTTACCGAATGACACAATTCTTATGGTGTTCGATGGATAGAAGTCGCCTTATATTTTGGCAAGGTATGCCACTGACAAGCTTGTCATGCAAGAAGTGTCATATAATCTCACCACAGGGTTGCCAGCAACATTACATAGGAAGAAGAAAGCACCATGGCCCACTCTTCCTTTTCAGTTCAGATTATACGAGATCAGGAATCTCAAAGTTGTGGATAACGAAGAAAAAACCATAGAAAATTTTAAGTTTGGTACAAAAGACTTCAATTTGTATGATCCGAGGAGAATTTTCAAAGACCACTATAGCAGAAGTAGCAGGTAGAAGGTGGCAACATAGTACAAGATAAGGGAAAGAGAAAGGTTGCTGAAATTATTGAGGGAGACAAAAGATGCAAGATGAAATCTGATCCAATCCTCATGCAAGAATATTTGGCAGCAGAAGAAAAAAGGAAGCAGAGATGCAGAGAACATAGTGGAGGAAGAGAGAAAAACAGAGCTTGTAGGAAGCAAAACTAAGGGTGCAACAAGTAGAACAAGAACTGAGGGAAGAATGGGAACAAAGGAGGAGAGAACATGAGGAGAAGGAGAAGTAGGAAGAAGAAGAAAGGCAAGGTGCAATAGCAGCAGAAACAACACAAAAGCAAGTAGAAGAGAAAGAACATAATCAACCAGCAACAAAAGAGGAAAGCGAATAGATGCAGGATTGGGAGCTTTCTTAGCAGATTGAATAATTGATTGAATTTGTGGACATGGAGTTGGAACCAGAGCCACGGGATGAATATGTTGACCTGATGCCCAACGCACCATAGGTTACCATTCAATCTCCACCACCTCTAGCCACAGAGTTAGCCCTGAGCGAGGAAGGGGGCATAGTTCCTCTTGATGATGATTCGATAATGGATGTGTACAATCTGTCGTATGATGATTTCCAAAAGAATATTGTACAAGCGAGAAGAAATAATTTTCTGGTTGGTCACGCATTGCCTGTATTTGTCAAAGAAAGGGAGATAGTGGTAGAAACCAACAAGAATCCAGATGCCATTTCCGAAGCCAACTTGGCCTTTGCAGGTGCATTAAGGTCAAACACTCAATATTTTATGGCCGAGAATAAGCAATTGGCACAAAACTAAGCCACGATGTGAGAGTCAACCTTCTTGGAAATTCTACTCCTTGTAAATATGGTAGAAGTTGATGGAGAGAAAACATGTTCACATAGACGAGATCTTATCTAACTAGTGGTGGAGAGACGGGACAACCAGAGAGGATTTCTCCAAGGCCCAATCAATAGTTGCCTTCAATTCTCCAGGGACTAATATTTCCTCCAACCCAAGCCACAAAGCACATCTGAGGGTACCCCATAAGGCCAATACTTCATCCCTCGTGTTAGTGATAAAACCTGCAGACTGATAAAAGTTGTAGCTCCAAGAGGATGAAATGGATATGACAACACCACAACAACAACACCCATCCATCAATGCCCCGTTGCAGGAACCAATGGGGAAGGTCTGGCTAAAGTCTGTATAGGATGAAACATGTCTATGATTCGGGGGTTTAATGGGGCCAATCTCTGAAAGTATGCAACAATTTTGAGGGAAGTAGCACACAAATCAAGGCCAACATTGTCAAAGATTTAGGCATTCTGATATATCCATAACCATAGACAATATAAAGTGGAATAGCCTAAAAATCAGGGTGGAAAGTGGACCAACTAAAAATCAAGAAAAAATGGAGGTGAGATTCATATCACAGTTGAAATTTAGGGCAGAGGAGGCATCCGCCAAAACAACGATGACAAAGGGACAATTACGAAATAAATGGGATCCATCCTTGGATTTTTTTTTTGCAAAGGAAGCAACATCTAGGACCCATGAAGCCTCTCTTGAGAAGGTTGTCCCAAGTCAAGATGCGGTTATGTACAACCAACTGAGTGAAACATTTGAGTTTTAATGGCGCCTCCCACTTCCACATCTAAGCCATCCATCGAGTGAGGGGATTAGGTTGTGGATGAGTTAAGATATGTAAATAAGCATCCTTTACCGATATGTCATCACCCTGAAAAGTCCCACCCCAAGTCAACCTATCAACATTATCAGTGAGAACAATTCCAACCATAGAAAGATGGGAACAAAAGGTCTCTCATTCAAAATGAAGCTCCAAACGCAACTCCAACTCATCAGCCCTATACCAATGGGCATAAGGGAATCCCACATGTTAAACCAATCCAATTTTTGACAGTTGTTGAATACCTCGATTGTGTAGGTGTGTTAGTGTACATGCACATAGTTAGCCTTAATTAGCTTTAGTTCAACTCTAGTTATTGCATGCGATGTGCACTTATCTTTAGCTAGTTAATTCGATTGCTTACATGTGGTGTGCACTTGGATTTAGTTAGTTAACTCTAGTGCTTGCATGTAGTGCATTTTCACATTAGCATAAACATAAATCACACTTAGCTTCAGTTAGATTTAATTATCCATAGTTATTGCATCTATAACCAAGCTTAACTTAGTTTCTTTATGTATTGATTCTCAAACTAATATTGATGAATCAAATTCATTCTCAATTCTAATTTTTCTTTTTTAACTCTCGCAAGTTTGTGCAATTATTCTTCAGCTAGATCCGTATTTGTGCTCTAATAAAACTACATGGTATCAGACTACATGTGTTTTGAGAAGGTGCATGAACAATATTTTACAGGTTTGAAGAGCAAAGAATTGGAAATTGTTCGAAGATTTTATTTGCAGATAAAAATATTGGAGAACTCTCGCATTTGTTGGAACATCTACAAGGTGAAAAAATGGAGTTCTCATCTTAAATGATTCTTACTCTGTATAACTACTTCCAATGGAAGCTAGAGATTTTGCTTCACCTCAGAGGCAAAGGCTTGTATCGGATAATTATGAATATGGAAGCTGAACCCAATTCCGCAGTTGAAAAATCCAAATATTTCAACAGGATGGACGGAGCTTTTGGTCTTCTATTGTTGTCCATATCTCGAAAATTTCATTTCCATGTGGACACATGCAACACTCCGAATGAGTTTTGGACAACCTTGTATAGTTTATTTGGAAAGAAGGATGAGATGCGGGCTCATATTCTCAAAAATGAGATAAATTACTTATATCCAAATAGCTTTTAGAACATTGAAGATTTATTTACGAAATTTAAATCATTGCTTCTACAATTACATGATTTTGGGATCGATAAATCCAAAAAGGAAGGTCAATTGATCCTTTATACTTTATCTAAATTAGGCCCTGAATATGTTGTTTTTGTTTCTACATGTCATACAGTTAGACTTGCAACTGGAGTAAAATGGAAAATTCCCAAATTTTATGCATTCATTGAGTCTCTTATTCATGAGCAGGATAAGCTCATCAAAATGGGTTCATTAAAGTCTCCAAATGCGCATGCACTTGCCATGCATGATAAAGGAAAGTCCAACTTGAAACCAAATCAGCAATACAAAGGCAAAGGAAAGGCAAGAGATCTAGATCCAAGAAAGGGAGGAAATCCAAAACCTCCAGATGATTCTTCCAGCTCCAAGGGTAAGAAGGGAAAGAAAGGAAAATCCAAGTGTCCTTATTGTGATATAGGTTATCATCTTGAATCCTCTTGCATGCATAAGACTATTGATCTGATGGAAAATAATCTTGGTCATCGCATTCCATAAAGTGTTAAGAAGAAGACAAAGGAAAAACCATCAGAAACAAGGAGTAATTGGCATTCTTTGATTGCTCTTCGTTCTACACCACAAGAATGGAATATCGATTCAGGAGCTTCGCATCATGTGGCTTCTTCAAAGGAATCCTTTTTGTCTCTACATGCATACTCATGAGCTCCTATTCTCATGGGGGAAAATTGTGTAGTTGAAGCAAGTGGACAAGGAAGAGTTCAATCCGAAGATGGAAGTTTTGAGAATGTATTGCTTATTCCAAGGCTTTTTGTGAATCTTATTTCAGTGTATTAGATGACACACACAGGAAGCGAAAGGAAATTGGAATTTACCTCGGATTTAGTGAGAATTTATGACATGAAAACCAACTTCAAGATTGCATCTGACAAGGTAAATGATCAATCTTGTCTGTATGCATTTTCTGATTTTGTTCCTCAATCAGATTATGTTTTTCTACTTACGCATGCAAATGAAGAAAGTAGGATTTGGAACGAGATATTTGGGCACTTGAATTTCAGATATATGCAGCAACTTAGCAAGCAAGGGATGGTGAAAGGATTGTCAGCCACTGAATTTTCAAATGGTGTTTGTAATGGATGTTATCTTGGAAAGTATCCACAAGAAAAGTTTGAGAAGGGGCATGCATGGAGAGCCTCTTCACCTTTGGAACTTGTACATAGTGATCTCATGGGTCCATTTCCAGTACTTTCAATGAGAAAATCAAGATATGTGTTGTCATTTATAGATGATTACACTAGATTCACTTGGTTTTACTTATTGAAACTCAAGTCTGAATTTTTTCAACATCTAAATATTTTCAAAGCGCGTGCAAAAAATCAGTCAGGAAAACACATCAAGATACTCCACACAAATAATGGGACAAAATATGTCAACAAAGATATCAATAATCTTTGTAATGAAGTAGGCATACAGTTGCAACATATAGTTCCTTACACTCCACAACAAAATGGGGTGGCCGAAAGGAAGAATCGACTTTGAAAGAGATGGCCAATTGCATGTTGCATGCAAGATATCTTTCATCAAAATTGTGGGTTGAAGCTATCAATTGGGCCTCATACATCCAGAATAGATCTCCTCATAAATCTAATACTGGAAAAACACCTTTTGAGGCTTGGACTGGCATGCAACCTGAAGTCAATCATTTCCACATTTTCAGATGTCGAGCATGGGCCTGCATTCCTATAGAGAAGAGAAAGGCTTTGGAGACTCAAAGTAAAGAATGCATGTTTTTTGGATATTATAATGAAGTAAAAGGGTACAAATTGCTTAATATCAACACTAAATAGCTCTTTATTGAAAGGAGTGTAAAGTTTGACGAAGATATTTTGCATGCATCAATAGATGAACATGTTACCAAGTTTCCATCACCACTCATTGATGAGTATGCATATGAAACTTCAGATCAGAATTCTGATGAAGATGAGCCTTTTCCTCTGACACATGTTAGACCACCAATTATTGAACATCGAGATCATATTTCCTCATGTAGTTTGGAATATTATCTACCATCTTCAACACAAAAATGGTGTAACATGAGTGATCTCCTTGATGATCTTGCCTCTATACCTCGGTTTGAGGAATATCCACAAGCACTCTTAGCTATGGAGCCATGCATGCCCATGCATGCGTATATGATGCATGCATCTGATCCACAGAGTTATGTAGAAGCAACTAGGCATCCTGAATGGGAAGCAGCATTGGATGAGGAATACAATTCTCTCATTGAGAACTAGACTTGGGATTTGGTTCCGCTACCTTCCAATCATAAACCTGTGAGGTGCAAGTGGGTTTACCAGACCAAGAAAGCAACAAATGGCCAAGTTAGTCGATATAAGGCACGGTTGGTAGCAATTTTTTTTCAGTAGGTACATGATGTTGAATGTGATGATAATTTTGCTCTAGTGGAAAAAATGGATTTCATTTGACTATCTCTCTCCATTGCAGTAGCAAGAGGATGGGAGGTGCATCATATGGATGTGAAGAATGCCTTTCTTCATGGTGATCTCGAGGAGGAAATCTACATGGATCAGCCACGAGGATACATGTAAAATTCATCTCTGGTATGCAAACTAAAGAAGTCTCTCTATGGCCTCAAGCAGACACCTAAAGCATGGTATGCAAAGATGGATTCCTATTTGTAATCTCAAAAATTTGTACACTCCAAATTTGATTCCAATGTTTATTTTTTGAAGAAAATTGACTCCTTGTTGACCATAGTACTATATGTAGATGATATTTTGATAACAGGGAGTTCAGCTTCTAGCATTACAGAGATTAAAACTGCATTGCATAAGCGGTTTTCTATGACATACATGGGCTTGATAAATTTCTTCCTTATCCTAGAGATCAATCAGAGTGGTTATGGGATTACCATTTCTCAACCAAAGTATGCTAGAGATATTTTGGCACGATTTCACATGAGTAACTCCAAACCATCATCCACACCTTTCTTATCAAGGATAAAGCTTGAGAATGGCAAAGACAGACCATTAGTTGATTGCACATTGTACCATTAGCTTGTGGGAAATATTATTTATCTCTCTCACTCTCATCCTGATCTCTCATATGTTGTAGGAGCAATTTCCATATGCATGCAGGAGCCACATGAGTTACACTAGAAAGTTTCAAAGCGCATCCTTCGATATGACCAGGGGAAAATCACCTATGGGATTCATTATGCAGCAAATTGTTCTTTTGATCTCATTAGGGTCACGGATTTAGATTGGGCTGGTGACAACATTGGTCGCAAGTCCACCTTTGGCTATATACTTAGTTTGGGATTTGACCCATTTTTTTGGTCAAGCAAGAAGCAGGATGCCATTGCTTTATCACCAACGGAGGCCGAGTACAGAGGAGGAGTCAATGTCACTATTCAGGCCATTTGGATACAACATTTCCTATCTGAGCTTGGGATCAATGTCCATCATCCAACTGTCATCTGGTGCGATAATCAAAGTATGCTAAAGTTTTGCAGAGATCCAGTGCAACATCAGCGGACCAAACACATCGAGATCCACATGCACTTCATTAGAGAAATCATTCATGATAGGATCATTGATCTTTATTATTGTCCTAGTTCCGAGAAGGCTGTTGATATCTTCACCAAGGCTTTCACTGAGCAGAAATTTTGATTTCTGCAAGATTGTCACGGGGTGAAGGACACGAATGCCTAACAGTTGTCTTTTATCCAATTTTTTCATTATATTTTGAGGGGGGTTTTCTTCCCACTGGGTTTTCCCTTTTTCCTCTTTTCATGCATTGTATATGGGTACCTAAAATGGCCTTGTTGCCGGGACATTCATTTTGCATCACACTCACCTAAGTTATGCTTAAGGGGGGGTGTTGGTGTACATGCACATAGTTTGCCTTAATCAACTTTAGTTCAACTCTAGTTATTGCATGTGATGTGCACTTGTTTTTAGCTAGTTAACTTGAGTGTTTACATGTGGTGTGCGCTTGGCTTTAGTTAGTTAACTCTAGTGCTTGCATGTGGTGCATGTGCACATTAACATAACATAACTCACACTTAGCTTCAGTTAGCTTTAATTATCCATAGTTATTGCATGTAGAACTAAGCTTAACTTAGTTTCTTTATGTATTGATTCTCAAACTAATATTGATGAATCAAATTCATTCTCAATTCTAATTTTTCTTTTTAAACTCTCACAAGTTTGTGCAATTATTCTTCAGCGGTATCCGTATTTGTGCTCTAATAATTTTACAAGGTGGAGAATAATTGGCACATATAGGGAATGAAAAACCTCCATGCCCACCATGGTGTCAAGACCAACCAAAACGTTATTTCCTCGACCCACAACCCAACCAAGATTGTTGCACAACCACATACGGGCTTGCATCAAAATATGTGAAACTGAGGATTCCATTCTCATAACAGAGGCACCAACCCCAATCCAATCCTCCAAGGAAGCTGAGCTGAGATATTTATCTCTTATAAATTGCTTTTGGTTCTCCCCCCACATCAATGCCTGCCAAAGATTAATTGTAAGATATGCACCATTAAAGGATTTGATGTCCTTGATACCCCAACTACCAAAATCAAGTGGCTTGCATATATTAGTTGGTACAGTTAAGTGAAAATTTGTCTTTTCCCCTGTTCCAGACTAAATAAAATCCGTTATGATTGCATTGATTTTGTGGATAACTTCCATGGGGAGATGAAATCTGTGTATCCAATAGAAAAGTACTCCCTGGAGCACAACCTTTTCCAAAATCATCCTACCACCCAAGGATAGCCACTTATGCTCCCACTTAGATAACTTCCTATTGAATTTGTCAAGTATCCAATCCCAGTCTTGCCTCCTATAATTGCATGGTTTCAAATGGAAGCTAGAGTATTTAAAACCATCCACCACAAGAATAACTTTAATACAAAAAAAAATTGCAGTCCTTTGAATTTCAATATCTTCCATACAATCTACAATTAATTCAGTCTTTTTCTTGTTCAATAAGAGTTTGGATGCCCTACCAAATTTAGCAAGTACTAAGGATGGATATTGTTATTCAGCCAGCTTGGACTCTCATCCCCAACAAATCATCCATAAACATAATGTCGAAGAGTTGTAAGTTTTTTGTTATCTTTCATCTTGTAATGCGACCATCTTCCCTTTCAACCTTGATAGCCCGACTTAGCCCATCCATCACTAATATGAATAGTAGTGGGGAAAATGCACATCCTTGTCAAAGACCTTGATATATTATGAAGAAATGTGTAGGAGTCCCATTTATCAGTACTGCAAGGTTAGCGGTAGCGACACATGCCATTATCCAGTTGACTTGTCTCCGAGGTAAGCCAATCTTGTGAAGTATAAGCCTTAAGAATTCCCAGTCAACTCTATTGAATGCTTTGATGAGGTCTATTTTTATCAAGCAGGACTTTAGGTTTTTAGTTTTGATAGAGTGGATACACTCCTGGGTAATCCCCACCGCATTTTGTATCCACCTTACTAGAAAACACATATATAGTTTTAGTATTTTGCAATCGTGTATTAGATAATTATGGCTCGATGACTGAATTCACATTCTTGACCTACACTTGTTAGTGGGTTCCTTGAATGTAGAAAAATACACTATATAGTTGTTCCTTGAATGTAACAAAAGACACCATCTAGTTGTTCGTAGTTTCCCTAGTTGCTCTAGTTTTATAACAGGTTCTAATAATAAATCTTTGTTATAAATTTGATTTAATTGAATACTATGAATTTCCAACTCAAAAGATAATATATTAAGTATAAGTATAAAAGAAAAGAATAATGGAAACCACCCAGTTTCCAATCTATTTGTTCGTAGTGATTTATGGACCTGGAAGAGAAAAATCATAGAAAAGAAAAGTCCATTAAAAATCAAATTACAATAGAAAATATATTAGAAAGATAAGTGAATTGGAATGAAAAGATTATAAAAAAATATAATATATTAGAAAGACAAGCGAATTGGAATGAAACAATTATATATATATATATATATATATATATATATATTATAATTTGTTTTGTTTTATGAAAAATAATATATATAGTTTGACTATTCAACTTTAATTTTTTTTATTTAATATTGATTTATGATTATATACATGAATTCAACATCTTAGAATATCTATAATTTAAATGTGCAATTATTTATAATCGAAGCAAAATCCTAAACAATTTAAACCATAAAATATATCAAAAACTTAAAACAAATAAACTACAAATTTAATAAACAAATAAATGATCACTTTAATAATTAATCATTATATTATTAAAAATATTTTTAATTTTTATATTTTAATAATTAATTATTATATTATTAAAATATTTAATTAAAATAAATCTTCAATAAAACTTAAAAGTTTAATATTTCAATAAAATTTAAAATATTACAAATATAAAACTCTCAAAACCATTTTAAAAAATCACATGAAATTTAATACTTTGTAATACACAAGAGGATAACAATGAAATGAAATGAAATGCCAACCGATGATCCTAGGAGCTTTCACTCGATTCGACAGCAAGACTCGCCTATTAAATTAGTGCTCATATTTATCCTAATTAAAACAATTCATGTTTTTTTTGGGTCATCTAGAGGAATCCAGCGGCTTCTCCGACAGGTAACTATTAAATTTTTAGTGGCTTACCGACTCTCTCCTTAAGCTGAGCTAGGTCAAGGGAATTTAAATCTAAATCTCTCAAATTTCAACAATTTCACACATTTAGAAATCACTAATTAAATTCAAGTCTTGAAAGATACAATTTCTGTGATATAACTGCAAGCCGGTTGACAGGACAGTTGTTTACTGCTATTGGTGGCTATTGTTGAATCATAATGCTGGAACCCAATGTGGACAATTTGTTGTCGCTTTTGGTGGCTATTGTTGGATCATGAGTGCTGCTGTTTCTATCGTTAGCATACATGGTGAGGTGTGGTGATGGCACAGGGAGGAGCTGGGTGTAGGTGGAGGTGACGTGAGGTGCGTAAGTTGAGCAGCATTGAGTGCTGGTGCCACGGGGGTTGGGGAGGAGGCAGTGTGTAGGAAGCCCAAAACAGTCTCAAATCTACACGAGCATCTTGCAAAGATGCAGAAGGTCAACCGTTAATTCAAGCTGCTGCCATGAGGTGTGGGGGCTTGGGGTTTCATAGCCAGAAGGTGTGGGGGCATGGGGTTTCCCTCTGTCATTGGCGTGGACGATTTGGATAGATGGGTTTCTGGTTATGTTTTGCTCGGGAGGACATCCGACCAACATGAGGTTTCGAGGAGCTTGCAGACTTGAGGAATCTCCAAAGGTGTCGGATTTTTTGTCCGAATTGGTGGTATAATATTTGGATTAGATGAGCTGATTCACTCATTATATCACAATCTTGTAAGAGTTTCGGAATCCATCTTTGCAGGAGATGGTGGACATTCCCAGGATGCCATTGTTGTTGCTGCTGCCAATTCTGAAGGCTTCCTGGTTTTTTTCGATTGGTCTATCATTTTTTTTATGTTATTATTGAATTGTTTTCCACGGCATTGGCACATCATGGTTAGCAGCTCAATACAGTCTGACATTGGCAACGGTATAGATTTATTGGCCCAATTCCGGAAGGTGGACACATTTATTGGTTGCATCGTTTATAGCTGCCCTATTTATGATTCGTGGTGGATGACTGATCGCAAATCTCTCTGGATTCAATTACTCTCATTTGATGGAAATTTTTCATCACTCTTTCGTCCTTTTTTAGGGTCCGCATCTTAATTGGAATCTGATCTAGGTGCCTCTATTAATGATCTGTAGCAAGTATCCGTTAGACGCTCCTTATCCGGAGATCTTCCATATCCATCTAGTAATTTTCCCCACTTAGATTTTTGGTAGAATTTGGGATTCAGGCGATATTTCCAGGATTATCTGTACTTGCTTTGGGTTTATGGATTTTCGTTATTTGAGCATTGTGAGGTACTATAGGATGGTCTAGTCATTACCTTATATAGCATCCATACTGCCGTTGAACCTACCCGTTCCATATTATTAATCTTCTGCACCTGTCTGACATCTTGTGTCAGATCTCTGGATCTACGACCAGACTGCCATTATTTCCTATTCCGATGTTCCTTGTATCTACGATGGATCCCGGAATTAACAGTTTTCTGATAATTCAATTTCTGATGCATCGGGTATAAGCAAGGACCCGGAAGTCGATGAGCTCATTATTCGACAGGATATCTCAAATCCATCAGATCCTGGAACTGATGGGCATGCCGGTCATGGTTGGAAGAAGAAGGGTGGCAGGGGTAAGAAATTGTACGCAGTGTATAAACATAACATGGATATTAAGGAAGTATTTTTGGATGTGGAGGATTTCAGTGGCCGGGATCAATAAAGGGTCTTCTGGCAGATTTTGAGAATATGCAGGATTCACGTTACTGGGAAGGAATTTTGATTCAGGAATACACTATTCTCTGTTTTTGTTTTTTTTTGGTCCCCTTATGATTATCTCCCTGCTTAGACTAATCTTTTTTTATCCACAAATCAAGTTTTTATGGACGTGTATATTGAAGCATATCAGCTGATCTCCCGTCTTTCAACCTATCAAGCGAGCCAGCATATAGTCCAACAAGCGAGCCGGATCATTCCCCAACAAGCGAGGCTGCAAAACAATGACATTCGGCGCCAAATTTTGGATTGCACAGTACCAAATGTGCATGATTCTATATTCATGCGAGCAGGATTTATTAAACTATTTAAGTCATCTATAGACAGAGTATATCCCTTATCAAGCGAGCCGGATTTACACATATCAAGCGAGTCGGATATTATGATCAAGCGAGCCTGTTACTTAGTTACAAGCGTGCCTGCTCATCGAATTACCTCTTTTCATATCAACCGGAAGCTCCTAGGATCTTTTTGCTGCTTTATCTGTTCATCCGTTATTGATTTACCTCTTCACATGCTTAGGTTATTGTTATTATTAAGGGTATATGATGAACATTAACATAACACTGTACATTTCTTGTTTTTTGTATCATTACAGAAATGCAATGCGTCATATGGCTGGGGTTGATTAATTTCCCCCTGAATTTGAATTGCCAGTCAGATTTTAACTTGCTTATTCACTTTCTGAATCAGCAGTTTACAGGCTGATTTTGCAATGCTGATTTTCTTGTTGAACTTGTTCAACTGATAATGTATTTGACTATGTACTGGTATATCTAATATATGCAGCGTTTTAGAATGTATTACAGGTCTAGTGATATTGAGGAAAACATCACTACGGAAGAGGGAGTGCTCTACCTTCCATAGTTTTAGAATGTATTACTGTTTTACTTGTTTTTTGCATTTTTATTATAGATCTATATGAAAGTCTAATATGAATTTTTTTTTAATTATGTTGAAACAATAACATAATACTGACTATTTGGGCAGCAGCTATAAGCTATAAATGTTCAGGCACACCTGTTATATGCTCTATTTCACTGTCTTGGATTCTATCAGTAATATACTATAATTCCAGTGTATTTTTCTTCTCAAAAAATATTTGAAGGCAGGCTGAACAGTCCAATCTCGTTCCTTAAATCTTCCAATTATTGTCCGTTGACATTTTTCATTCCTTGAATCTTATTATTGTCTGTTGACATTTTTTCCTTGAATCTTCCATTATTGAATGTCAAACATATTTTTGATTTATTTGTAGGCAGGTTGGACACTCCAAAGTCTCATTTTTTTAATAGTCTGTCTAATAATTTTGTTGGTACATCTGCAGGCAGGTTGAACAGTCGAAGTTTTTGTTTTTTGAATATTCTATTATGGAGTTGTATAACGAGACTGGGAATTGCTTCGACTGTTAAAATTGATCGGAATCTGGGTAAAAAAATTTAAGAAATCTTAAAGTAACAATGTTTAAATCATGATTTTGATGGTGAAAATAGATTCAACACCATCAAAAACCTCTAAAGCACCAAAAATTAAAGTAAGTTCGAAAATTATACCGTGGATTTACAAAAATCCTTATAAATTTTTTTAAAAATATAAACGAAATTTCTATAATTTTCAGAAAAAAAAACAATCTAATTACAATAAAACATTCCATTATTGTCTGTCAACATTTTTTTTATTATATCTGCAGGCAGGTTGAATAATCCAAGTCTCGTTCCTCGAATCTTCCATTATTGTAAGTCAACATTTTTTTGATATATGTGCATGCAGGTTGAACAGTTTGTGTAATGTCTGAGAAAGGGCAAAAGGAAAGGCGCAGGGGAAGGATCGTGGATAGCTGGTTCGTTGGGAATCTTTTTCTGCATCTATGTGGAGTTATTAATAACTGGTTTGTTGGGAATATTTTATTTTTTAATTTATGGTAAGGTAATGTACAAGAAAAAAACGTGAGAAACAGCTGGGTAGGAGGAGACTATTTAAAAACGCATGAAACCGCATGAAACAGCTGGGTCGCACGAGTCTATTTTGTCCTCTTTTCTGAATTCAAATAACTGCCACTGAAATTGATGAGATGTTGTAGGAGAGAGTTTGGGGTCATTAGGATATGGAGTTGTCTATCAACGCAATAGAATAGTTTGGATGATCGTTTTTTTTGCAAGAATACTGTAAAAAAAAATTCAAAAAATCAGGGAGTTGGAGTGTTTGAATTGCATATTTTTTATGGTGGAAATAGATTCAACGCCATAAAAAACCCTTAGAGCACCCAAAACAGTGAAGTTAAACAAATGTAATCAAGATTTTCAAAAATCTTTGCCTGAATTTTTTATAATCTTCCTGGAATTTCTGGGTTGTTTTGTTTATGGGTTTTTTAGACTACCACCTAGGGTATTAAGAAAATATTTAAGATAATTTTGAAGTAAATTGTCTTTGAAACAAAAAGAAATTTATATATTATTTTAAATATTGTATTTAAGGAGTGTCTCAAACTATTGTCTTAAAAAAAATGTTTCTATAAAGATAATATTGAAGACAAGTATTGTTGCCTAAGCTTTTTATTTCAACTTAATGGGGGTGAAGATATGTTGACTTTTTTAAAAGAGTGCCTAAACTGATTTTCAAGCTAATATGATTAGCATATGTTTGGTCAAAATGTTTATCAACTATTGTAGTGTGTTACATAGTTTGTTAGGTTGCATTGATTTTTAAGAAATTTAAAAAATTAGATTCCTGCTAAGTGGTTCCCCACCAATTTTTTAAGGATTGAGATTATTCCAATTCTAATAAGTTCCTCTATGATAAGTTCTTCATTATTATTTATAACATTCATTATAAATTTAAAATGTTTATCAACTATTGTACTGTGTTACATAGTCTGTTAGGTTGCATTGACTTTTAATAAATTAAAAAAAATAGATTCATGCCAAGTGGTTCCCCCACCAATTTTCAAAAGATTTGAGATTATTCGAATTCTAATAAGTTCATCTATGATAAGTTCCTCATTATTATTTATAACATTCATTATAAATTTAAAAAATTATCATAATGGATGTTATAAATAATAATGAGGAACTTATTATGGAAGAAGAGTTGTCTTTAAGTGCAATTTTTTAAAAAGTTTTCCTATTTAATTTATCTGTGCCTTAGAGGTTTTCATGGTCCATATATGTAGTCTCAAAAACCAGTTTAAACAATACGAATCAAGATTTCATCACAAGAGAAGTTTTCATGGTCCATATATGCAGTCTCAAAAACCAGTTTAAACAATATGAATCAAGATTTCATCACATGAAACTCCAAAAAGTCGCACTTAAAACAAATCCTCAAACATTTACGTAATTAACCATGTAAAAAAAGGTTATGGATCAACTTTAACTTAGAAAAAAATGAATTACACATTTTATTGTAAATCTCAAATCTCTAGGAACCCAAATCTAATTTTTTAAATTTATTAAAAGTTACAAACCATTTTGCTAAATAAAATTTTCTTATATGTAAATGAATGTTATAAATAATAATGATGAACTTATCATGGAGAAACTTATTAGAATTGGAATAATCTCAAATCCTTAAGAAATTGGTGGGCGGGAGTCATTTGGCACAAATCTAATTTTTTAAATTTATTAAAAGTAATGGGCCATTTTGTTAAATAAAATTTAAATAACAATGAAAAAATTATAATGGAGAAACTTATTAGAATTGGAATAATCTCAAATCCTAGGAAATTGGTAGGCAACCACGAATTTAATTTTTTAAATTGATTAAAAGTCAATGCAACCTATCAAACTCTCTAAAACACTAATCTAATTTTTTAAATTTATTAAAAGCTAATGCAACCTAACAAACTCTCTAACACACTACAACTATTCAGACGAAGCATATTAATCTAGATCATCAATGAAAAAAAGAAGTCAAGAGATACTTATCCACTTTAAATTGAAATAAAAAATATAAACAAATTATTTTAAATACTTTTTTAACTAGCAATTGCACCACATGTTGCAAAAGAAACACCTTAAGGGAATAGCATAGGAAAGAATAGCTTAGGAGAAATAAGATGTTGCAGAGAGGGAACCATCCTGAAGGAATGAAAGGAAAATTTTCCATGCTGAAGGGATGAAAGGAAAACTTTGCTTCCATGGAAGCAGGTCAAGGAGGTTTCAATGTTATTGTTGATAAGAGTTATCAACCAGAAAATTGTCTTAAATATTGAAATAGGCAATTGGGGATGAAAACATATATGTTACCAACATAATATGTTCACATATATAAAAAATTTGCTATAGATATTGAAATAGGAAATTGGGGGTGAAAATCCTTTGGTGATTAATAATCATCCAAAACAAGCATGAAATAAGCATGTAACTCAAATAAGATATTTTTAATACATTCAAGTACAATCTATATTTTATAGATGTAAATAAACAGAATTTTTATTAACAGAAATAGAGTTTACTCCAAGTTCATCTACATATGCCAATTGCATTCACCACTTAAGAAAATTAAAAAAAGTTTACTGAGAAAAAAACTCCAACACATTTGTAGAGAAAATTATAACACACTATCACACTTTTCTTATCAGAGCTAAATGTTCGCTCCTATATGCAACAACCATGGATTTCATCACTTAGGAGAAGTAAAAACAAGTTTATTGAAAAAACATCTCCAACACATTTGTAGAGAAATGGATTTGATCACTTATGAGCAGTAAAAACAAATTTATTGAGAAAACAACTCCAACACATTTGTAGAGAAAATTATAACACAGTATCACAATTTTCTTATCATAAATAAATGCTCCTATATGCAACAATGATGGCTTTGATTAGTTCAAGAGTAGTAAAAACAATTTTATTGAGAAAACAACTCTAGCACTGAGATATTTTTGGAAACAATTGTGGAATTGGTGAACGCATATTGCTCTATGGTGTTGGATATTGGGCATAGATTTCTTGATCTTGTATACAAGATTGTAAATTTGCATGTAGCTTATACTACATTAACCATGAAATTGTCAACATTTAGGGCACACTTTCCATCACATTTGTAGAGAAAATTATAGTAGAGAAACACATTTTCCTTATCATATCTGAATGTTCATATATGCAACAACTACCGTGTGCCTCATAGTTTACATTTGTGCAACGAGGAGGAGAGGAGTGTAAGGTGCAAGCTAGAATAACAAGAGAAGAATCCTGTTTGATACATTAGAATCTTCTTTGGGACTTAAGATGGATTCATTCTCTGCACATCTAGAGTAAAGCTTAATAAAACAAAACTCACCATAGCTTATTCTTAATTGATCAAGAGTATATAATTTTTAGGGTGGTGTTCAATGTGCACTTCCCATGATGTATATCACAATGTATGGGGTTCATTACAACCATGGATATATTTTGAGTTGTTGTGATTTTTTTCTTGTGGCTAAAACTTAGTTTTGGTTGTTGCCTAGTTATCATGATTCAAAACTTTCTTATCATCTCATATCCTTATAGAATTAGATATATTCTATGAGCTAGTGTGATGTTTTGTTTGTCACAATGGTTCAAAAATCAGTTATTATAGCACAATATTGAATTTCTCATTGTGTGTTTTGTTTATGAACCCTTTAAAAAAACCATGGGAACATTTCACGTCTTGTTCTATTGTGTTGGATATTGGGCATAACTTTCTTGATATTGTATACAAGACTGTAAATTTGCATGTAGCTTATACTACATTAACCATGAAATTGTCGACATTTAGGGCACACTTGCCATCACATTTGTAGAGAAAATTACAATAGAGTATACATTTTTCATATCATATCTAAATCTTCATATATGCAACAACTATCTTGTGTCTCATAGTTTACATCTGTGCAAGGAGGAGAGGAGTCTAAGGTGCAAGCTAGAATAACAAGAGAAATAAGAATCTTGTTTGGGGCATTAGAATCTGTTTGAATTTTTTAAATAAATATCTTAAAAATTAGAATATCAGTTTAATACATTTTACTCAATTACACATTTAACAACATTCATTTAAAAAGATACAAATATAGATTACTATTTTAAATAAAAATACTACAACACATTTAACAATATTCATTCAAAAAAATAAAAATACAAATAACTATTTTAAATAAAAATAGTACAAAGAATCACATTAATTACCATGACCCCCCGTGTACCTTCCTCTTATTACTTTTTAAATATTTCATGTTTGTAACTTATTCTTAATCACATAGTGTCAATTTTGTTAAACTATAATATACAAATCTCACTTTTTATAGCTTTGCTGGAAGAATAGAGTATCTAAATTCCCTTACCCTTTAAGAAGCATCCTCAATTATTGTACCACCCACCTCAGCATCCAATATTGACATATTAGCTTATTCTTAATTGATCAAGAGTATAGAATTTTTAGGGTAGTGTTCTATGTGGACTAAAATTCCCATGATGTCCATCACAATGTATGGGGTTCATTGCAAACATGGATATATTCTGTGAGTTGTTGTGATTTTTTTCTTGTGACTAAAACTTAGATTTGGTTGTCACCTAGTTATCATGATTGAAAACTTTGTTATCATCTCAAATCCTTATAGAATTAGATATATTTTGTGAGCTAATGTAATGTTTTGTTTGTCACAATGATTCAAAAATAAGTTATTATAGCACAATATTGACTTTCTCATTGTATGTTTTTTTTATGAACACTTTAAAAAAACCATGGGAAAATTTGACTTTACACTGTGGATATATTTTGTGAGCCAATGTGATGTTTTGTTTGTTACAATGATTCAAAAATAAGTTATTATACCACAATATTGAATTTCTCATTGCATGTTGTTTTTATGAACACTTAAAAAAAAATCACTGGAAAATTTGATTTTACACTGTGATCTCCCCAACATGGGTGGGGGTTTTAAAAATTTGAGAGTAAATTGAGCAGTTATTTATAGAAATTGTTGTATAAGATGGGAAAATTATATTGTTTGTAGACAATATGGATGTCATAATATATATCTATTTTGAATTTTTTAGTGTCTCTGGCCACCATGCATCTAACAGAACGTTAATAGCCATTTTCTTTGATCCTGGATGAGGTTACAAACTAATAACTTGTGAAATCCCTAGTCATTTTCTTTGATTTTTGGATCAGGTTATAAACTAGAATACACTCTCTCTTCAGAAGAATCTACAATATATATTAGATGGAGGGAAAGTTTATGATAAAAATTGTACAAAAAACCCTAAGGACTGAGTGGGTTTTTTCTTTTGTAAGTTTTGTTTGGAATTGAAAAAAAAAATATAAAATATAAAATTATGTAGTGAAAAATTTGTTTAAAATTTCATAATAAAAAGTTTAGTAAGTGTGACATCATATAATATGAAAATTATTTATGATTATAAAGTAAAAAACATGTAAGATTTTTTAGATTTATATTATTTATGAGAGCCCTTTAAATAAACTACATTCTGCATGAATACCATGGGTCAATACCATGGGTTGCTTTTATAGTTTATTATTATTAGACATTTGATCCCTCTTGGCTCTTGGTTGATCCATAGTTAATATTGATGTAGGCCATATTAATTTCCCACTTTAAATAAACTACATTCCACATGAATACCATGGGTCAATACCATGGGCTATTTTTATAGTTTATTATTTTTATTTTTTATTGTATTTTGACTTAGTTAAAATGCCCATTACATTATATCAATATTTTTATCTAATTTACTTTTATTTTTATTTTTGTGTAATTTGACACAGTCTCACCAAGTCTAAATTCAATCTAACTTATTAAAAAAAAAACAACATTATAAAAAACATATATAAAACTATTTACTTGTGGATCTAATGGCCTAAAACATTTCAATAGTCTAACATTTGATCCAATGGCTCAAACATGGACACAATAGCAGTTAGGGGAGTTGTTGCAAAGGAAACATAGACACAATGGAAGCTAGGGGAGTTGTTGCAAAGGAAATTCCTTAAGGCTAAGAAAGAGTAGTATAGAAAGAGTAATATGGAAGAAATAAGATTTGACCAGAGTTCTATATAAAAAATGGGAAATAGGAGGACTCTACCTAGCTAAATAAACTAACAAGAGATGTTTCATTAATATAGGTAATAAACAATAACAACATCACCCTAATGTAAAAAATAAATATGAAACTTTTGAACCTTAGATATATAAAATGCATATTCATATTGTCATTTATATTTGATACTCAATGTGTGTTTTCACTTGACTGTATTTATAATTTTATATTATCCATGGAATTTAATATTAAATAAAATTTCATTTTTTAATGCCACTCATCTCAATACATAAAATGGATTTAAAATATTATAAACCATTCGATCTTAATTCCATTCCAATCAATATAATAATAGCACAACAATAAAATTTGATCTTAATTCTATTCTAATCAATATGATATATTAGGAGAACTATATAACAATATGAATAGGTATCAATTTATGACAAACATCTGAACATTTACTTTGCACTACATTTGAGATTACCAAAGTTAAAAAAAAAAGAATTATCTATATCATAACTTTACTTTATATTATTATTATTATTATTAAAAATAAAAGAGAATTAATATATGAGTTTAATCAATATAGTTAAAAAGAAACATATAACAAGATTCTTAACTATTTATATTCACTCTCACTTTACTTTGTTGTGGTGATTCTTAATTTATGAATAGATTTTGCATAAAAATTATCTATATCATAACTTTAATTTATATTATTATTATTATTATTAAAAATAAAAGAGAATTAATATATGAGTTTAACTTATATAGTTAAAAATAAACATGTAACAAGACTTTTAACTATATATATTCACTCTTACTTTACTTTGCTGTGGTGATTTTTAATCTATGAATAGATTTTGTTGCACTAACATGAGCCAATATCATGATTTATCAATATCAAATGGCCAAAAACCATAACTAATCATTTTTTATGACACTTGCTTGTATGGTTTTTTTATTGTTTCTTATTTAATTAATTTAGTGAAAATGGTGAAAGGACATAACTACTTTTGAGACATTTTAATATGTAACAACGATTAAAAATATTATGAAGAATAAATATCTATCATCAGCATAATAATTAATGGTAAGAAGTTAAACCCTTACTATCCATCTATTTTTTAATAATAAATGATAATTAAATTAAAATTCTAGAATTTCCAAAATAAATATATTAAAATTCTATACACATTTAAAATATAACAATACCAATTGAATGATTTACAATGAAATGTAAACGTGTCACATCTAAAACACTATCATGTATTACAATGTCCAGGAGTTTGCATGCAAAATTTTTACATATATTCTGTTTGAATTTATTATTTTCCTCTGTTTTCTATTTATCTATGGCTACATGTAAAATAAAAACATGCCTCTGGCAAACAATTTAAAAAATTGTTGCATGTGCGTCGGAATCCCTCTTTGAATCTGCATATAAGAATCTTTAAAATTATGCTTTCTAATTTGAGAGGCACTGATTCAAATTTGTTTACGAATGGACTTCGTTGTGGATTGAATTTTTACTTGTACTAAAATCTTTCTATTTTGGAATTTTACTTTCTAAATTACAAGCTAGAAATTTGCAAGAAAAGTTTCAATTGGTAACACGAAAGCCGCAACCACATAGTTGTCGATAAAACCAACTTTGTTAACGATGAATCCCAAATGTACAAAAGATTCCAAATATTTTGGAGGGCAACTCCAAAATCTCGATGATAGTATGGTCTTTTCGCAATATATATTGTAGTTCACATTTACGCAAAGACTGAAATGTTCTTCTATGCAATGCAAGGGAAATGAAGACCAAAATTGAAAATTTAACAAAATAAGGCTATTAAAAATTTAGCTACAGGCTACCAATCCAGTGTTGCACACACAAAAATGAAAATTTATAAATTGAAGTTTTACTCATTCTAACATAAAAATAAAAATTTAAAAATTGAAATCTTACCCATTCTAACCGGGGACTTTTGGTTTCTTGGGGAAATTTGAGATCATTGCATTTTCTTCCACTCACTATCGCAAGGACTAATATTCCAAAACTATAGATATCATCTTTCACTGATAATAGCCCACGCTTTCACTGATAATCTCCCCCGCATTGCATACTTTGGCGCCATATAATTGCTGCATGCTCCATTGTTCAAAGGCGTGTTTCTCTCAACCAATAACCAGGATTTCTTTGCATGCAAGCGATTTATTTAAAATGAATACAAATAAGGGGACATTCTCTGCAGTGCTGCACTGCTCGTGTTCGGTAAACACTGAAAATTTTAAAAAGAAGCCCGCAAGTAAAATAGTGAACCATTTGGCCGATGATTTTTTTTTTATATATATTTTTTAAATTTTTTTCTCATAAATTTGTTTTAGTTATAACTAGCACAATCACATTTATCAATGTTATTGATATACGTCGATAGGCTTATATGAAATAGATTTACAACCACATTCACCTATATGGTTGATATAGGCAAAACCTATATCCACTACCCAACACATATATTTCACCAAAGTAAATATTATATATTTATAATTGATATCACCAAAATATTATATATATTTACTTATAATATATTAATAATATTAACTATATACGTATTATATATTAACTTGAAATATATATATATATATATATATATATATATATATATATTATTCAATAGTAAAATATATAATAAAAATACATTACTAAATGATTTCAATACATTAGTAGTTTTAACTCAAACTATAATATAATTTTATTATAACACAATAGTAATATTTTATTAATATTATAATAACTTTATATCTCTTATCAATATCTCAAGGGACTATTAATATTTTACACCAAAAGAACTAATAAACCCAAGAGTTTAATATTATAAATCGAAGTAATTGGTGAAGCAAAGGATAAATATTAATATTACAAACCAAGAAATAAAAAAACCCTAAGAAAAATAATTTAATCTCAAGAGATTAAAAAACCCTCAGAAATAAAACTTTAAACCCAAAAACATAAGAAAGTAATAAACTCTAAGAATTAATATATTAAACTAAAGAGATTAATAAAGCATATGAAATAATATTTAAAAATAAAAAACCTAAGAACTAATAAACCCAAAGGTTTAATATTATAAACCCAAGTAATTGGTGAAGAAAAGGATAAATATTAATATTATAAACCAAGAAATAAAAAAACCCTAAGAATAAATAATTTAATCTCAAGAGATTAAAAAACCCTGAGAAATAATACTTTAAACCCAAAAACATAAGAAAGTAATAAACTCCAAGAATTAATATATTAAACTCAAGAGATTAATAAAACATATAAAATAATATTTAAAAACAAAAAACCTAAGAAATTAATAAACCCTAACAATTAATATTTTAAATTAAAGATATTAATAAACCCAAGAGATTATTAATAATACAAACCAAAAGAACTCATAAACCAAAGGAATTGGTGAACCCAAAGGATAAATATTATAAACATAAGGGATCAATATTAAAAACACAAGAGATTAATAAACCCTAAGAATTGATATTTTAAACTAAAAACCCAATAAATTAATAAACCATAAGAATCAGTAATTTAAACATAAGATATTAATAAACCAACGAGATTATTAACATTATAAACCAAAAGAACTAATAAACCCAAGGGTTTAATATTCTAAACCAAAAGAATCAACGAACCCAAGGGATAGATATTATAAACCTAACAGATGAATATTAAAAACAATAGAGATTAATAAACCCTAAGAATTAATAGATATTATAAACCTAACAGATGAATATTAAAAACAATAGAGATTAATAAACCCTAAGAATTAATATTTTAAACTGAAAAATCTAAGAAATTAAAAAAGCCTGAAAATTAATATTTTAAACTCAAAAGAGTAATAAACTCAATGTGTGATTAACATTATAAACCAAAAGAACTAATAAACCCAAGGGTTAAATATTATAAACCAAAGGAATCGGTGAACCCAAAGGATAAATATAAAAAACCTAAAGGATCAATAAGGCTAAGGGCAATATTAAAAACAACAGAGATTAATAAAACCTAATAATTAATATTTTAAAATAAAAAAACCTAAGAAATAATATTTTAAACTCAATAGATTAATAAACCAAAGGAATTGGTGAACCCAAGGGAATTGATTTAAACATTGAGACAATTGTTGTCACAATGCGATGTTGGACCAAGTATGACCATGGTTGGCCATGGGTGATTTTCATATTGAGACAATGTTTCTCAGAATGTGACATTTGATCATGGATGACATTGATCGACTATGGCTAAATAAATTAAAAAACACTAATAATTAACCCAACGTACTATTCATATTATAAACCAAAAGAACTAATAACCCAAGGGTTTAATATTAGAAACCAAAGGAATTGGTGAACCCAAGGGAAAAATATTAATAACCTAAGGGACCAATAAGGAAAAGGATCAATAAAATTAATAAAAAAATACTCAAGTTGAAGAAATTAATAAACACTAATAATTAACCCAAGGGATTATTCATATTATAAACCAAAAAAACTAATAAACCCAAGGGTTTAATATTATAAACCAAATGAAATGGTGAACCCAAGGGAATTGATTTAAACATTGAGACAATTATTGTCACAATGCGATGTTGGACCAACTATGACCATGGTTGGCCATGTCTGATTTTCATATTGAGACAATATTTGTCAGAATGTGACATTTGATCATGGATGACATTGATCGATTATTCATATTATAAACTAAAAGAACTAATAAACCCAAGGGTTTAATATTATAAACCAAAGGAATTGGTGAACCCAAGGGAATTGATTTAAACATTGAGACAATTGTTGTCACAATGCGACGTTGGACCAACTATGACCATGGTTGACCATGGGTGATTTTCATATTGAGACAATATTTGTCATATTATGACATTTGATCATGGATGACATTGATCGACTATGGCTGAAGAAATTAATAAACACTAATAACTAACCCAACGTACTATTCATATTATAAACCAAAAAAACTAATAACCCAAGGGTTTAATATTAGAAACCAAACGATTTTTTTGTGAATGCCTGCGCGCGTTTAACCTAGCTGCTGTCTGCTGGTTCACCTTCGCGCGAGGCCGCTGGCCTATCATGGCCTCTCTGAATGCTGCTACGGAGGGCTCTATCGATTAGTCTGCAGCAGATGCTTTTTCAGCTTTGGTCAAATCCTTACAGCCCCAAAGAACTCGCCCTGCGCTCTCCAAGTCTGTTAAGAAGTTAGATGGGTTGCAAGAGGTCGATCTCCCTCCTACACTTCCTCAAATGGTTGCGCTCTCTCTTGCTGATCGGGGGCTCATCGGTCAATTCACTGGCCTATGGCCTTCTCCAAGAAGATTTCAATGATGGATCGAAAGAAATTGGGCAGACAAAGTAAACGGTAAAATCTCCATTCGTTTTTGTGGGAAAGGATATTACACATTCCATTTTGAATCTAGAGCAGACAAGGATTTAATCTTCAGAAATGGCCGATATTTCATGGACTCTCGTGGCTTGTATCTGAACAAATGGACTCCAAACTTCGATCCTGAGCTGGATGTCCCTAATGCAGTCCCGGTTTGGGTCCGGCTTCTGCATCTCCCGCTCCACTGTTGCGGAGATGACTAGGTTCGTGCCATCGACAATGCTGTTGGAAAATACATTGATCGGAGCGAGCCAAAGGATAATATGCAGGCATGTGTGCGTATATGTGTTGAAGTTGATCTCGGCAAGGGACTTCCAGAGACAATCATATTAAAGGTGGATGATTGGAAACACATTCAGCAACTGGACTACGAACAAATTCCCTTTAAATGCAAGGTATGTCACGAATACGACCATTTTTCCAATCGCTGCTCTAAACTAGTTAATGATGAACCTGATCAATCTGAGGAACAATGAGAAACTATTAAAAAAAAGAAGACTACAACTAGCCCGAAATCAAAATATGAAGCGTCCCCTCCCAAAACTGCCCCTCCCAAACCATCTCCCCCTTCAGCCCCCCCCCAAATCTTCTACCTCAGCTGTTCCTCCCTCCTCTTCTTCCCTAGGCCCTCCCATCTTTTCTAACCCGGGCCAAACCTCTGATTCTCCCCTGATCTCATCTAACCCCTTTGGCACCCTCTCTCTCCCTGAAAATGATCCCCTGATTCCCCTCGAAAATGATCCCCTCATCCTCTTTTCCCTTTCTCAATCCTCTCCCTCCCACTCCCTTGATCCCCCCCCTCCCCGAACAACCAGGAGCTCCTCGAAAGAGCATGGAGTTAATCAAGAATCTCAAAAAAAAGGACCTGGCAGGAAATCTAGCAAACAACAAAGGGATGAAAACGCCCAAAAAGATATTGCCATGGGAACTCAAAATCCCATAGAAACTTATATATTGGGTCAAAATAGCAAAGAAACAACACATAAGGAGCAAGGGGGACGAGCATCTCTTCGAATCCCACATACTCAATGATGAAAGTTATATCATGGAATTGTAGGGGACTGGGGCACCCCTCTAAAACTATTGCCCTCAAAGATCTTATAGATCATGAGAAGCCATAAATAGTAATGATTTAGGAAACTAAACAAAGACTGCAAGAGATGAAAAGAATTATGGATCAGCTAAGGCATTATGATGGACACATATGTGAAGCAAGAGGAGCTTCTGGTGGAATCACCACTATTTGGAACAAAAATGTGTGGACATGCACATCCAATACTATCAATCAATACCGGATCAAAGTCACACTAGAAAAGCAAGTAGAGTACAAACAAATAGTCATCTATAATATTTATTCACCGAACCATTTCAGAGATAAAGAGCAGTGTTGGGCCACTCTATAAGAAGACATCCAAGCTGAAGACAACAACAATATCATCCTTGGGGGAGATCTCAATCTTATATTACACTCCAATGAGAAAAGAGGAGGCATCTTTACATATGATCCTTATAGAGCAAAGCTGGAAGACATCATGCAAGAGTGCGATTTAGTTGATATCATTCCAAAAAATCGGAGGTACACTTGGAACAACTACAGACTGGGCAAAGATAACATAATGGAGCATCTTGATCGAATTCTGATAAACACCACTCTCCTCTCTGAGTTCTCCACAGCTCATGCTGCAATACTTCCTTATTTAGCATCCGATCACTACCCCACCAGCATTGTCCTTGAAGCACACTGTCCTTTGGGGCCATTTCCTTTTAAATATAGCTCTCTATGGCGCAACAACCCAATTGTGGATCAGATTGTTAAAACAGCCTGACAGCATCACATAGAAGGATCACCGGGGTTCATTTGGGAATGTAAACTGAAAAATACAAAACATGCCTTGAAGGATTGGGTGAAGAAACATTATAAAGAACCAGAAAACACCAAAGCTGATCTAAAAAAAAAAATTGAAAGAAAATCACAGGAAAATAGAGGAGAACGGGCTCTCCCATGAGGATAAAGCACTAGAAAGTGTTTTATATTATCAGCTGTACCATGTCAATAGAGAAGAAGAGCAGAAGTGGAGAATAAAATCAAGACAGCTTTGGCTTCAAGGAGGAGATAAAAATTCTTCTTTCTTCCATAAGCAAGAAACTATTAGGAAAGTCAGAAATAATGTCACCATGATCAATGAAGAGGAAGGCCCTCCTCAAAAAACCCAAGAAGCTATCAAACAAACTGCCTTAGACTATTACAACACTCTTTTAATAGAGATAAAGGAAGCAGAGGATTATTCAGACCTCCTACAGCACATACCCAAAGGAATCAGTGAGGACATCAATGCAGATTTGACCAAAGAAATCAGTGAAGCAGAGATACAAAATGCCATTTGGGCCCTTCAACTAGATAAAGCCCCTGGTCCAGATGGCTTCCCAATCTGTTTCTATAGAACATACTGGGAAACTATTAAAAATTACCTTGTCAAGATGTTAATATGGACTCAACACAAATTCAAAATAGGAGGGTTTACTAACGCCACCCATATTGCCCTTATTCCTAAAGAAAATCGACCCTTGTCTTTTTCTCATTTTCGACCCATATCATTGTGTAACTCATCCTACAAAATCTTGGCAAAAATATTGGCTACACGCCTAAAACCTCTTCTCCCCTCTCTCATTTCTGAAAATCAGGAGGGTTTTTTGGCCAATAGACAAATATTGGACTCCATCCTTCTTGTCCAAGAGGCTATCCATTCCAGTCAAGCAAGAAATGAGAAAGGCGTCATCTTGAAGTTAGACTTAGCTAATGCTTTTGATCGAGTCAGGCACTCCCTTTTTTCTGTGCTTGAAAAAATGGGATTTGACACAACCTTCATCAGTCTTATTAAAGCCTGCATCACAGGACCTTGGATCTCCCCTCTTATTAATGGTAGACCTGGACCATCCTTCCAAGCTACTCGAGGACTAAGACAAGGCTGCCCACTTTCACCTTATCTCTTTATACTGATGGCTGAATCCTTCAGTAGAGCTCTGTATTTCAACCGTCGTATGGGCCTCATCACCAGGATCAAATTTGATAATGGAGTCAAGAACATCAATCATTCTCAGTTTGTTGACGATACTCTACTAATGGGGGGAGCCTCAAATATCATAGCCAGCCGTTTCAAAGCTCTCCTAGATCAATACATAAGCTACTCCGGAGGTTTGATAAATTATCACAAGAGTTGTATATATGGGTGGAACGCTTCGGCACAAATTCTTCATAGGATTGCTAATACTTTTGGAGTTCCATGTAAGCTGGACTGGGAACATTTTACTTATTTGGGCATGCCTGTGAGTGCCGGCAACCTGAAAGCTATATCCTGGGAAGTTATTATTGACAAGATGAAAAGGAAGATACAGCAATGGGGCACCTCTTGGCTTAACCCAGCAGGGCGTCTAGTCCTTCTTAAAGTAGGTCTCTCCTCCCTGCCCTTGTATTTCTTTACACTCATGCAAGCCCCTGCCAGTTTTCATAATAAAATGGATGCTCTCCTTCGTCATTTTCTTTGGCAAGGAGGGAGAACAGAAGCAAAAAAATACAATTTGGTAAGCTAGAAGCAGGTCACTCAGCTGTACGAGAAAGGAGGGCTAGGAATCATATCTTCTAAACTTCTAAACCTTGCCGTTGCTGGAAAACTTGTTTGGAGACTAATAACTGGCCAGAATGCTTGGTGGAATATAGTTCTAGAAAAAAAATATCTCGGTTTCCCAAGGCATCAGCTTTTGGAACATGAGCTCCCTAACAGAGCATGCTCAAAAATCTGGAGGATGTGTAAGAAAGCTATCCCATTTCTTGAAAAAAACACCTCCAAAGTGCCCAACGGCGGCAGCCACATAAGAATTGGGGAAGATAAAATAATGGGGCACCAGTCCATAAGTCGATGGCCCGGTACACAACAGATTCTAGATTTTTTTAACAGCACAGGGATACAAACTCTGGATCAGATATCTCAATGGGATGCCCACTCTCATACCTGGAAAGGCTGGACCTTCCCACACACACTGGCAGATATAGAAATCAGTCTCAACAATATGCAAGACCATCTTCATGGTATAGCACCTTCCAAACGCTACTTTGCTGATGACTTTCGATGGGATCCTTCAGGCACTATCTATACTATTAAGGCTGCTTATCATCAGATCTGCAACATCGATTTTCCCATGGCTATTTGGGTGCATTGGAGACTAGTTTGGAAGGCAGAATCTCTTCCAAAAATTAAATTCTTTCTATAGATCCTCCTAAGAGGGAAAATCCTCACCTCTGAGAACCTCAAAAAGCGAGGAATAAACAGGCCATCTCGCTGTCCAAACTGTCAATCTGATGAAGAGACAAGCCAACATCTATTAATAGACTGTCCTTTTGCCTCAGCTTGCTGGAAGGAAGCTTTTCGGAGCCACAATCTCCCTTGGGCGCCTAGCACTAGCATCTTTGAAGCGCTGCACATATGGAAACAAAAATACCCATGTGGAAAAAAAACAAACAACATTGCTCGAAGGGTTTGGAATTCCTTGCCCTGTACCCTTCTATGGAACATCTGGTTGGCAAGAAACCACATGATATTCAAAGGTAAAGAAACCAACATCAAAAAGCTCTATAACAAAGCTTGGAGTCTCAATTTGGAAGCTCTGTCCACAAAATGTCAAGGGAAACTCAACACGCTGGATCTACATGTTGAAGAAAGGAATGACATAGGGTATCTTCTAGACAGGAAAAACATATCACAAAACAGAAGCAATCCCAGTAGCAAAACCAACTCCAGGTACAGTTGGAAACTCAGGATGAAAGAAGAGGAATTTGCACGATAGCTCAGGAACTGCAATACCCATTATCTATTTTTCGATGGTGCCTCCAAGTCCAACCCAGGAATGGCTGGGGCTGGAGGAATCATTTGTAATGGTAATGGTGATGTGTTAACTGAATATGAATGGGGATTGGGTACTGTATCCAATAACAGAGCAGAAGCGTTAGCTCTTTACCAAGGTCTGCTTCAGCTTTAGAGACTTGGCATAAGCACAGCTGTAATAATTGGAGACTCAACCATTGTAATAAGTCTGATGGTAAGCAACAGAAAATCACATAACTTGATTCTACAAAAAATCATAGGAAGATGCCAAACTCTTGACCAGCAGATGAAAGACAACCTTTTTTACCATGTCCTTCGATCCCTCAACAAAAAAGCTGATGAAAGAAAACAGAGCATGTTCTCATATTGTTTGCAACCTCCGATGTAATGGCTCTGATCAGCTCTTTTTCTTGCCATGAACAGGTTTATATTCCTCAGTAGATCACTGCTCTTGGTCTCCGAAAACCTATGCCCAACTCCTTTTCAAAGTCTCACTTTTCAACCTTTTTCCCTCTGGCAGCGATTCCCATAGATGTAACTTTTGCAACTTTAAAATATTACTCCCTCTGTGACGCTCCATTAAGCTCTGCTTCTCCTCCTGTGTATTTACCCTCTCATGCTCATTCGACAACATTCAAACATCATTCGACCTCTTTCAATCATCAATCCATCGGCCTCTGTTTCATCCCAGCCAATGCACCACAAAATCTGCGTCTCTTTCTGCCCAGTCAGCGTTCCTCTACTCCAGAATTTTGTCTTTTTGCGCCTTTGTTTATGCCTCTGTCAGCTTCCCAGATAGCCCTACTGACAAGTCAAAGTATGGAAAAGTGTAGATTTTTTGAATCAATTGAGCGACAATTTCTTTACCTCAATGGGCGACAATTACATCACGTCTGCAAAAATCAAATATGACTTGCAAAGTATGTTTTTTGTTACTCCATTTTATTAGAATTTACACTAACTCTGCCTTTCTCATAGTGAAGAAAGCAAGATGTAAAGAAAATAGTGCCAAACGCATCTATAATTGTCCCACCTCTTGCCAACGCCATCTTGTAAATCTGGATCTTAGACTCCTATACTTTTTTTGAATACCAATCAGTAGCCGAATTTGTGTGAAAAAAAAATGAAAAAAAAAATATTAGAAACCAAAGGAATTGGTGAACCCAAGGGAAAAATATTAATAACCTAAGGGACCAATACGGCAAAGAATCAATAAAATTAATAAAAAAAATACTCAAGTTAAAGAAATTAATAAACACTAATAATTAACCCAAGAGATTATTCATATTAGAAACCAAAAGAACTAATAAACCCAAGGGTTTAATATTATAAACCAAAGGAATTGGTGAACCCAAGGGAATTGATTTAAACATTGAGACAATTGTTGTTACAATGCGACGTTGGACCAACTATAACCATGGCTGGCCATGGATGATTTTCATATTGAGACAATATTTGTCAGAATGTGACATTTGATCATGGATGACACTGATCGATTATTCATATTATACACCAAAAGAACAAATAAACCCAAGGGTTTAATATTATAAACCAAAGGAATTGGTGAACCCAAGGGAATTGATTTAAACATTGAGACAATTGTTGTCACAATGTGACGATGGACCAAGTATGACCATGGTTGGCCATGGGTGATTTTCATATTGAGACAATATTTGTCAGAATGTGACATTTGATCATGGATGACATTGATCGATTATTCATATTATAAACAAAAAGAACTAATAAACCCAAGGTTTTAATATTATAAACCAAAGGAATTGGTGAACCCAAGGGAAAAATATTAATAACCTAAGGGACCAATAAGGCGAAGGATCAACAAAATTAATAAAAAAATACTCAAGTTGAAGAAATTAATAAACACTAATAATTAACCCAAGGGATTATTCATATTATAAACCAAAAGAACTAATAAACCCAAGAGTTTAATATTATAAACCAAAGGAATTGGTGAACCCAAGGGAATTGATTTAAACATTGACACAATTGTTGTCACAATGTGACGTTGGACCAACTATCTCCATGGTTGGCCATAGGTGATTTTCATATTGAGAAAATATTTGTCAGAATGTGACATTTGAACATGGATAACATTGATCGATTAATCATATTATAGACCAAAAGAACTAATAAACCCAAGGGTTTAATATTATAAACCAAAGGAATTGGTGAACCCAAGGGGATTGACTTAAACATTGAGACAATTGTTGTCACAATGCAACGTTGGGCCAACTATGACCATGGTTGGCCATGGGTGATTTTCATATTGAGACAATATTTGTCAGAATGTGACATTTGATCATGGATGACATTGATCGATTATTCATATTATAAACGAAAAGAACTAATAAACCCAATGGTTTAATATTATAAACCAAAGGAATTGGTGAACCCAAGGGAAAAATATTAATAACTTAAGGGACCAATAAGGCAAAGGATCAACAAAATTAATAAAAAATACTCAAGTTGAAGAAATTAATAAACACTAATAATTAACCCAAGGGATTATTCATATTATAAACCAAAAGAATTAATAAACCCAAGGGTTTAATATTATAAACCAAAGGAATTGGTGAACCCAAGGGAATTGATTTAAACATTGACACAATTGTTGTCACAATGCGACGTTGGACCAACTATGACCATGGTTATTATGGAGCATTCCATATTGAAGGCAAGTAACATACGGTGCCATTTAGGTACATGATGACGATGATAAATTATTCATATTCTAAACCAAAAGAACTGTTAAACCCTAAAGGTTTAATATTGCGTAAAAGAAATAGTGAGCAATTGATTGAAAACATTAGGTTAATTGTTATACTGATAAAGCGTTGAATAACAATGACCAAGCGAATTTGGCCATAGGTGATTTCATGTTGAAGACAATATTTGTGAATGTGACATTTGATCATAGATGACATTGATAAATTATTAACATTGCTAAACAAAGAACTAAAAACTAATAAACGAAGGTTTTAATATTATAAACCAAAGAAATTGGTGAACCCAAGGGAATTGATTTAAAAATTGAGAAAATTGTTGTCACAATGTGACGTTGGACCAACTATGACCATGGTTGGCCATGGGTGATTTTCATATTGAGACAATATTTGTGAGAATGTGACATTTGATCATGGCTTACATTGATCGATCGTTCAACGCTATAAACCAAAAATAATAAAACCCAAGGGTTTAATATTATAAACCAAAGAAATTGGTGAACCCAAGGGAATTGATTTAAACATTGGGAAACTTGTTGTCACAATGCGACGTTGAACCAATTATGACCATGGTTGGCCATTGGTGATTTTCATATTGAGACAATATTTGTCAGAATGTGACATTTGATCATGGATGACATTGATCAATTATTCATATTATAAACCAAAAGAACTAATAAACCCAAGGGTTTAATATTAGAAACCAAAGGAATTGGTAAACCCAAGGGAAAAATATTAATAACCTAAGGGACCAATAAGGCGAAGGATCAATAAATTAATAAAAAAATACTCAAGTTGAATTCCATGTTCAATTCTTGTAAGTAATATGATGGACTTCCAACCTTATTGTTCAAATTACTCTATAAAAAAATCAAGTTATAATTCTATACAAATATGCAGTTTTAATTACTCTATAAAAAAAAATCAAGTAATAATTCTATACAAATATAGTGTTTTAATAGTA
>JAXQQM020081487.1:0-18777 GCA_034641835.2 Pinus albicaulis | reverse complement strand
GGTTTTCCTCACTTGAGCCTATATATTCCAAAGGCTTTCATTGTAAAACAAGGCTGAACTTGAGAAGAGAAGCAATATATGGTCATATAAGATTTGGAATAAATAATTGTCTTATGCTTTTGGATTGCCTCTTGGATGCTCTTGGATGAAGGAAGAAGGATTGTTGTTGGATTCCATGACTTGGTAGAATGGTATAGTGTCTCTTGCTTTGTTGTTGTCTTCTATTTTTCATTCATGAATACATGTTTCTTGCTTGCTATAGATTAGTAGAGAACAAATCTGAGATATGCCCATGGAGGCAACTCAAATTTCCTGAATCTTCATAGCTTTCATGTTTTCTTCTTCCTTAGTTGCATTAAAGAATTCTTAACTACTCTTTAACAACTTGAGGATATTGTTTCTTGTTTCATTCATAGTTCTATACATGCTAAGTATGACTTACGGTACGCCCTGCTTACCTATGGCTAGCTATAGTTCCATCCATGAAATTTCTCTTTGACTGATTAGATTATCATCTTGTTGAACCAAGGAGGCCTAGTTTCGATCTAGCCCTTTGCCTAAAACTATGCAAATCTTGTTGTTCAAAGTGCCCAATAACTTGAAGTACTGTGTTTAGGCGTTCCGACATAGTAAGTTAAGTTGTTTGTCTTCCTTAAGTGTTTTCCCCAAAGTCTGATAGCCATTTCCCAAAGTTAGAGGGTCTTATACTTCTATGCATGGCTTGAATGTTTATTTCTAAGTATTGATTAGCTCGTAGTTACATTTTGCATGATTAATGGTTTGCCCTACCATGTTTATGTTATCTATTAAACTAGTTATGCTTGAAACTCTTTGTTGTTCACAAACTTGATGTCCATTTACTCCATTTTGCCCTAAGATCCTTTCTACCTTGAATCAAATCGGCCCTTCAACAACCTTGTATCGTCATCTAATAGCTTTCTTGACCTTTTGACCCCATAGCCCAGTTAATCTAACATCTTGTTATCTATTTTATATCTTTGATCAGTTTCATCCCTCACAACTTAAAAAACCAAAAAACTTACTTCATAACTAGCCTAAAATCAGAACACAATAAGCAAACAAACAGATATCCTTTACACATATAGAGAGAGCCCTCTCTGAGTCCAGGAAGGCTAGGTCCTTGGGCTCCAAAGCTTGGTTTGATGTTACACTGTCGTTTGGCTTGCTAATCATCCAAATCACAGGACCCTAACATAATGGCGATTATGGTGGGACTCTGAGTATTAAACAAACTTAGATTCCCTGGACCTTAAGAGACCTTTAAGAATACTATCTGATTGACTTATCCCACCACTCACTAACATAATGGCGATCACGGTGGGACTCTGAGTATTAAACAAACATAGATTCCCTAGACCTTAAGAGACCTTTGAGAATACTATCTGATTGACTTATCCCACCAGTCACTAACATAATGGCGATCACGGTGGGACTCTGAGTATTAAACAAACTTAGATTCCCTAGACCTTAAGAGACCTTGAAGAATACTATCTGATTGACTTATCCCACCGCTCACTAACATAATGGCGATCACGGTGGGACTCTGAGTATTAAACAAACTTAGATTCCCTGGACCTTAAGAAACCTTTAAGAATACTATCTGATTGACTTATCCCACCGCTCACTAACATAATGGCGATCACGGTGGGACCTTCCGAGTTAGTGACAATCTAAGTACTCCTTAGTAACTCCCGAAGTCTCAATCAAACTTAGAAAACTTAAGTGTTGTCCGAAGAGTAGAAAATAGCTCCTTCACCATCTTAGCAAAATGATGAGTCAGTCATAGGAAACTCTTCCAAACCTCGTAGGCACATAAAACTCAAAAAACCCCAAAACACTCCTTTATATTGGTTTTTGTTAATATTTCTGGTGGACCATACCCATACATCTCAAAACAACCAAGTTCCACCTAGCGACTCCACTAACCTCCAGTAGGCCTTACTATTTTACCGAACTCTAGGTTACTATCCATTCGACCTATCCCATCGCTCACTAACATAGCGGGAGATGGTGGGACACTGAGTACATGAAAGTATAGCAAACTCTTATAGACTCTTTAGTCCTTTAGATACTTAAACAAGCAAGCAGTCCATAAGATCATTTAGAGTAAACTCTTTTTGTTCTCGCCACCTTAGCAAAGTGATGAAACAAGTTTAGAATACTTTTAAATAAACCATAGACTGCACATACAACTCAGAAAAACCCCAAAAAAATTCCCAGTTTGGCTTTTTCCTTAGTTACTGGTGGTGGACCATAGCTACATCTTTTCAAAACAATCAAGTTCCACCTGGCGACTCCACTAGCCTCCAGTAGGCCTTTTTCCCCATTAGTCCTTATAAAGTCTCCTAGGAATGCATTAAGTAATCCCAATCATGCTGAAGGAGGACAACATGGTTCAATTCCTCCACCTAAGGACACAAAGGAGATATGCTCCGATGAGAAGAGAACATATCCCTGGTTTCCCACACAAAATGCCTACAGATGTAAATTGGTTTGCAAAACTACCTCTCTTTCGAAATGAAAATATTGACGCATTTTTACACCTCATCAAATTTCATATAAATGTATGGAAGTTAAAGGTTGAATGGCATGAGAACTGCCTCATGAAAATTTTCATGGGTACATTAGAAGAAGAGGCAAGAGAATGGTATGAAAACCTAGAGCCTCGCACCTTGTTTTCTTTGAAGGATTTCCACAAAGTATTTTGTAAATGCTATATAGGACATTGTCCATCTCTATCATTGGCTCAAAATTGTTGTGATCACTTTGAAAACCTCATACAACACCTTGTAAGCATTGAAGAAAACTTAGGAAATTGGCATCCTGAGGATTTTTTAGAGGAGGTCCATAATTTTCTTACCCAAGCTAACCATCAAGATGACCAAGAAGAGTTGATCCTAGATGAAATCCATCAAAAAATAAGAGAGGAGCCACAAGAGCTCTTTGAAAAGGTTGAAACAAATAACAATCCATCTGCCCTTCCTTGTAAAATACAAGAGGACATTCAGCCACAAGATCAACTTTCACAAAAAATGGAAAGAAATTGTTGCCCCATCCAAAGAAAACAGAAAATACTTTCTCCTTTAACTGAACAGGAAATAGATCAAATTATAAACATGCAAACAGCCTCTGAAACTTCATTTAACCAAAACTTCTCTGATCTTTTTCCTGTTAATCCTGCATATCATAAGTCAGAAAATAGATTTGTAAATCAAGTTGAAGAAAAGAAATCTGATAGTCCAATATACATGGCTGGTGACATTACTTATGTTAATGATTCTCCAATGTTTGATCAATATGTTGATGATTATGATTTCCAAACAGAAGCTAACTTTGCAGAAGACTCAGTTTTTGATTTTCAGGAGAAAGCTCAGTTTCATAAACTTGAGAAAAGTGAGCAGCCATTGCAGGTCATCTATGACACTGATGAGAAGAGCCTTGAGAATTTAGAAGTAAGTGAAGAGTCTCTGACTCTTTGCTCTACTTCACTTCAGTCCATCAGAGATAACATTCACATAATTGGAAATCAACAGTTTTTCAGCTTTGATGATGAGGTTGAGGAGGATGATGAAATTCCTGAGCATGTTGTAAATGAGAAGCCTTTTCCTGAAATGGTTGAAGAAATCATTTTGAACATGGAATCTTCCTTAACTCCAGATTTGCAGCCACCAAGTTCCATTGAGTTACAAATTGCAGATGAAGAAATAGAGGTTGATAAACACATGGGAGTTGTCACACTATCCTTTCAAGATAATTTACTGTCAAAGTGTATCCCTGCCTATCAACCTGATGACCTTCACACAGTTTTCAGCCCGCCCTATCAAAACACATCAGCTTGGAAAGGAAACTACACTACAATATATGATGAGTCTGACATTTCAAGTGATCATGAGCAAGGGGAAGAGTTGCTTTACCAGGAGAATCCCAATTATAGCCAAGTGGAAGAAAGAGTATTCTTGAATGAAGCCTATCTATCAAATCCTCTAGATCAGGTATTATTCTGAGATCCATTTGTTGTTTTCCTTAAGAAATCTGAAGGAGTAGTGGGTTCTATCATAAACAAGTTGCTACCAAGAATGAGAAAAAACTTAAGCACTACTGTCCGAAAACAAACCAAATGGGAGTGGTCTTTTCATTACTTCAGCATCATGAAAGAACTAAACCAGAATCACCCATGTAATCATCTACTTGACTGGTTGCATTGGAAAACAAAGTTCACCAAAAAAATGTCTATTGTGTATAGATTAGAGTAGGATAGATAGACAACATTGGAAAATAAGCTCAGCCTTGTGAGCACCTTTTCAGTTGTAGTTTGTTTGAAGAAAAAGTGAAAAAGCAGAAAATACAAAAACAGTAAAAAGTAGAAAAAGAGGGCATTTTCTAAAACAGCAATGGTACAGCCCCATACCCAAAAAATAGTCATTCAGAAAGCGTGCAAGTCTAAATTCCGCTACTAGTACTCAAATGTCTTGTTCAGCTATCTAGCCTAATCATAGCTGAATATGTTTAAATTTAATTGCTGATAAGTTAGTGAGTGAAAAATATGGTCAACATTGTGTAAGCTTGACTTATCAAAGAGAGTATATTACGAAAAGATACTGGCTCCACACGCCCAAAACAGAACCAAAGAGGGAAGCGGGGATGAAAAACAAATTATGCATCTTAGCCCTGTTTTTCCTAGTTTCCATTTCATGCAGAATAATATTTGTGTGCAACTTGTCTTTTATGCCGCAAATACATGAAAAATTAGACTGTCTAATCCTGATTTGATCATCTTTTAAATTTCATGTTTTAGAATAGAGAATAAAATCCTGTCAAACAGCTTAATCTTGATAGTTGATCTAGCATAGGTAGAGTAATGAAGGAGTTCATCAGTTTAATCTAAACTCCCAGCAGATATAAGTGTAGAATTAGATAGGTTCATTTTGCAAAAAAAAAAATATGCATTGTCAAAAGGCTGCTAGTTCAAATGCGCCAAAAATAAGGAAAAAATGTTAGGAAAGATAGTGGGGTAGGTAGAAATATCATTGATGCTAATCATGCTGTCACTTTTCAGAAATAGCATCAAGGAAGAATGAAATTTTGTGCCAATGGGTAAGGCACTGGTCTTCATAAGCCAAAGATCTAAAATTCTAGACACCTCCTGAAAAGGAGATGCCCTCCCCAAATGGAGCCACTGTTAGTCATTAGTATTTTTCACTTGTTAGTGATGACTAGTTCTCACAGCCAAGTTTTCTAGCAGCTGATCCAAAAATTTTTTTGTCATATTTGCCAGCTGGGAAAACACCCATAAAACGTTTTTCACCCTCCTACTTTTCAGTCCGCCCATGACGAGATGAAACCTCATTATCAAATCCTACCTTGCCTCAGCCATACTAGTCTGCCCATCAGCTGTAAAAGGACAAGCCACATCTATTCAAACAGCATCCCCTAAGTTAGGAAGTGGCGCTTTAAGACATTTCACCCTCGGAAAACTATCCAAGAGCCAAAAACCTCCATCTACTATAGACCAGTCATTACAGACCTCCCACTCTACTAATAAAGTTGGTCATAGCCCTAAGTCGCGCCACTTATACACCCTTAAGTCTCAGCAATACATAGACCATAATCTCAAGATGATTTTAGGTGTTTTACAGTGTTTGAAGGACCTTACAAGGACAGAAACATGCCAGCATCTCAGAAGACAATTTTTGGTGCCACATGAGAAGACAACTACTTCTCAATGTGATCTTAAGCCATGAGATGCAACACAGAGCGAAGAGTTTTTCATCAAGCTCATGCGACCACCTTCAAGGCCTGAAAGGACAGTAGAAGGAAAAGCAACACTGTTGAGGGGCTAATGATATGGCATGACTGAAAACCTCCGTCATCTATAAGCAGAGGGTTTGAAGACTAAAGAACCTCCTTCATCTACAAGCAGAGGGTTGAAAGTGCCTCCTTCATTCATAAATAGAGGGCCAAAGCAGTGCTTGATTCTAGGGTTTTCACTAACTGATAGACAAAGTGTAAACACAATAGGAGACAGTTGAAACTGAGAAATGATGTAAGAAAAAAGAAGGAAAGCAGTAAGTTTCCCAGAAATGATTTGCATGAGTTTACTATCAGTTAGTTACAATATAAAGCTAATGAGTTTATCATCAGTGGAGAAATATTATTTAACTAATGACTAGAGGAGTTAGAAGTGTCTTGGTATCAAAGTAAACTCTTCCATCATGTTCAAAAGGAAACATGCATCTATAAAAGGAGGTCTTCTTCATAAGCACATTGAAGGAGCTCATCAGGGTTTGAAGGTAAAAAGGACTCATGGCATATGGCAGAGACTCTGAAGAAACTGTTTTCTAAAAAGAGGTGAAATTGATGAAAACTCAGGTTTCTTACGGACCCCCTTCACAGAAAAACAAGGGACAAGCCTCTCTTGTGCACTTTTCAAACTCTATATACATCATCCTCTATTTTTTTTCCACCCACAGTCAAACAAGAAGCTCAAATAATACCTGCCATCTCATTCAGTTTCCACAGTGGGAAATACCATGTCCATAGCATCAGGAGCAGGCATGGTCAATAAAAACTTGTCAAAATGACAACAAATGAGCAACACAAGGGTAGGACGTGTGAAAGAAATATATAAATCATAGTTAAATTTTTTGTCTAGAAAAAAGGGGTGGTCACCCTCCAAAGGAAAATCTGCAAATCTTTCATAGTAGCTTCAGGCAAATTTCCTCCTACAATGCAAATATCAGAAAAAGAGGACATTTCTTCATTGCTTGGATAAAAAGCAGTAAGGTTTTAATTTCTTGGAAAAGTTTACTCTATTGAAAACAGAGTTCAGGCTCATAACAGAAATGAGCATTGTCACTATCCTTTTGTTTGAGGAACAAAGAGTATCAGGTTGTGTTCTAAAAAGAAAGAAGGATTCAGATTTTGTTTTAAAAGGCGTTGTCAAAACTTTTCTTTAAAAAACCCTCAACAATCAAATGTGAAAGGTTTTTGACTTATTCACATTCAAAGAACAAAGGGACCATTGCAAGCCTTTGTCAAATTCTCAAAACGCACAAGCAAGACCCCTCCTACTGTTTACAAAATTGGAGAAAGAATTTTTGAGAAAAAATAAGAGTTTTTTGGGGTCAGAGGGTTGCGCAGCACGCCTGGAACGAAATTTACAAAGGGTTATAACGTGGGCGCGGCGCACCTGTAGTGGCGCACAGCGTGCCTGTGCGCGTTGGTCCTGTCGGCCCGACAGTGACCCGACACTTCTCAAAACGCGCGGCGCCTTTCCTATCAAAAGTGCCGCGCAAGTTTAAATGATCAAAACACCTCCAAACGCTTTCAAATCTGCTCGAACCCCTCAAAAACGGGTGCTATCGATTGTCAAGGTATGTTGGGGGGCAAGGGTTTGAAAGATATTATTATGGTCAAGTTGAAAGTGAAGTTGTAATTTTTATGTTGAAGGCCTAAACTCTGCCCTCAAAATAGTGCATTAACATAAAATTGCAAATCAGAATATGCACATTAGTGAAGGCTTTGTAGAAAATTGTGAAGTTAACCCTACTATGGTAAAACAAAGTCAAATTCTGTCAGTTACATAGTGGAAGGAAGAAGCACTTGGGAAGTTTGATTTTTTGGCTTAAACTCAGAGATTTGCTGTGGTTTCGGATCACTCAAGGTGAACATAGCAAAAATGTTGAGATCCTATTGATGTTTAAAAACATATAACTGCCCTCAAAACAATGATGAAATGTAGATACACTATAAAGGCAGAAAAACAGTATTAGAGAAAATGAAGCAGGGAGCCTAAATTTTAGTTACAATGAGCACTATATAAAGTGATATTTTATTCTAAAAGTCCTCCTTATGGTAAAGAACAGAGTCAGGGCTTCCAGATTTTATCCATAAACAAACTTTAGTATATAAAGCTGCAAATTGCCATTTGGAGGTACTATCAAAGCCTGGTATGAGAAACAAAGAAGTATAAGGTGGGTATGTTGATGATAAGGAGTTTTGCTGTCTGACTGCTACAGGTCTTCTTTGTGTTCACATCAAAACACCAAAGGCCCTATGACCTTATTCAAGCTCAGAAAAATCATTTGACTGTGTATGTATTTTTAAATTGACTGTGTGCTTATTCTTAAAGATTGTTTGTTGGTTAGCATACAAAGAGAAAGGGGCAGCCTTATGAGACAAGACAGCAGCATGAAGAACATCAGACTTATGATGAGGATGAAACAGAGCAACAAGGGCAGCCACAGCATGTTACACATCAGCCACAGAAACCTCCTCAAGGACAGCAGTTTCAAGAAGAAAAAGAGAAAAGTGACAAAGATAAACAAGGAAACCCTCAAGCAAGCACTGATAAGGGAAAGAAAATACAAAACATGGATTGTAAAGGGCATCCTCCAAAGCATGTGCTAGCTTCCTCTCCTAGGCAAGGGGCCATGACTCCTTCACCAAACTAGAATGCCAAGCAACTAAGAAGAAAACCAAGAAAGGCTCAAAACTGCCCAAAGAGGGCGCCCAGTGAGAAAAAAGGAGAAAGACAGCTCTAGGCTTAGAATTTTGGCCCGAGCTTCTAGACATATTATTAAAAAGCCTTGAGGGACTTTCTTACCAAAATTGAGCGAATTTTGACATGTTTTGATTTTTTGTCATTTTTGGGTTTTTGGCCAAAACTCATGAAATTCGCCATTTCAGTTTGGGGAATCAAAAAAGGAGGAGAATGGTATCATTAGATGCCATAATTTCAGGAGCACACACTCAACGATTTTCAGGACATTTGAAGATCATTTTCTTCCCAAAAATGGCGAAAAACACTCGCTTTTTCAACATTCTGCCCCGTTTATCAGCAAGGTTTAAATTCTGGTTTTTTACACACAGGTTCAGTTTTGGAGGACTTCTAGGCATCAGATTGAGAAAATTTCACTTGTTCCAAAAATTAGACACTCATAGCTTTCCAACGAGCTATCATGAGCCTCGTTTTGACATCGAGAAGGCTTCCAAATGTTGCCGGAAAGTTAGGGGACCTTTTGCTGATGTAAATTTTGAATATTTTTGTAAAATTTGAACCTCCAAAAAATTGCTTTTTCCAAATGTGCGTTTAGCTATTTTTGCATATGAAAAATGATGTAAAGTCAATTATTTTTCCTTTTTTAGCATTTTTTAGATATTTTATGAGATATTTTGTGCCTTGGGCTTTGCAAAGCCTCAAGGACAAGATTAGATATTTTGATTAGGCCAATAGGATGGCAAGTTGAACCATGAGGTTTTCCTCACTTTGGCCTATATATTCCAAAGGCTTTCATTGTAAAACAAGGCTGAACTTGAGAAGAGAAGCAATATATGGTCATATAAACTTTGGAAGAAATACTTGTCTTATGCTTTTGGATTGCCTCTTGGATGCTCTTGGATGAATGAAGAAGGATTGTTGTTGGATTCCATGACTTGGTAGAATGATATAGTGTCTCTTGCTTTGTTGTTGTCTTCTAGTTTTCATTCATGAATACATGTTTCTTGCTTGCTATAGATTAGTAGAGAAAAAATTTGAGATATGCCCATGGAGACACCTCAAATTTCCTGAATCTTCATAGCTTTCATGTTTTCTTCTTACTTAGTTGCATTAAATAATTCTTAACTGCTCTTTAACAACTTGAGGATATTGTTGCTTGTTTCATTCATAGTTCTATACATGCTAAGTATGACTTACGGTACGCCCTGCTTACCTATGGCTAGCTATAGTTCCATCCATGAAATTTCTCTTTGACTGATTAGATTATCATCTTGTTGAACCAAGGAGGCCTAGTTTCGATCTAGCCCTTTGCCTAAAACTATGCAAATATTGTTGTTCAAAGTGCCCAATAACTTGAAGTACTGTGTTTAGGCGTTTCGGCATAGTAATTTAAGTTGTTTGTCTTCCTTAAGTGTTTTCCCGAAAGTCTGATAGTCGTTTCCCAAAGTTAGAGGGTCTTATACTTCTATGCATGGCTTGAATGTTTATTTCTATGTATTGATTAGCTTGTAGTTACATTTTGCATGATTAATGGTTTGCCCTACCATGTTTATGTTATCTATTGAACTAGTTATGCTTGAAACTCTTTGTTGTTCACAAAATTGATGTCCATTTACTCCATTTTTCCCAAAGATCCTTTCTACCTTGAATCAAATCGGCCCTTCAACAACCTTGTATCGTCATCTAATAGCTTTCTTGACCTTTTGACCCCATAGCCCAGTTAATCTAACATCTTGTTATCTATTTTATATCTTTGATCAGTTTCATCCCTCACAACTTAAAAAACAAAAAATCAAAAACTTACTTCATAACTAACCTAAAATCATAACACAATAAACAAACACACAGATATCCCTTACGCATATAGAGAGAGCCCTCTATGAGTCCAGGAAGGCTAGGTCCTCGGGCTCCAAAGCTTGGTTTTTGATGTTACCTTGTCTTTTGGCTTCTGTCCAATTTCAAGATCATGGGACTAACGGGAAGGTCCTCCCATTAATTCTGTGATACATTTTTCTCGATGCTTGAAACTATATTTATGAGGCTTGGATGTTTCTTTGCAATTTGTTGAGAGTCTTCCATTAGTGAAGTATTGGATCTTTAGCACGGCGATGTTGTTATGAAGGTTTGGTCTCAAGTGGATTACGGTAACCATTTAGGAAGTTGTGGAGTCGTAGGGTGGATGATTTAAAATTTCTTGTCACCAGGTGGTTTACCAAATCAAGGCTGATTGGTCTCCCCGGTGGAGTCGCCATTATGTTGGGGTTCCCATGTTTTGGCCCAGTTGGAAAGACCAAAAGATGAGACAACATCATAACCACTTTGGGGCCCTAGGATCTAGCCCTCCTGGACCCGGAGAGGGATCTCTCCAATAAAACAAAGAATGGTATATCTTTGAAAGCTCAAATGAGATGTTAGGCTAGTTATGAAGCACAAAGGGGGTTTTAAAATGATTTGGTTGGTTGGTTGCTGAGTTGGTCATGAGATCATGGATTGAGAAAGTAATGGGAGAAAAAGGAACAAAGCAGCAGGATGTTTCAGCAAAGGGGATAGGTCAAGAAAGTGCCATCCATTGGGCTATGGAGTCATGAAAGGAGAATTACTTGCAACAACTAGCCAAGGCTTTTAGAGGGCAAGTCATCTATACTAAAGGATTTTTTTAGATAGATGATGGAACGAAACATTAAGGGAAGAAGGTGAAAGAAGGAAAGCAACCCAATTCTTGTCTATAGATCAGGCCAGAGGTCATTTAATTCCAGACCTTCTTGGACATACTCAAAGGAAACTCTCAAAAGAGGGACAAAGGGGTAGCTCATAGATCGGACCAGAGGTCATTTAACTCCAAGTCAGCTTTAGCATGCTCCAAGGAAAAATAGAGATAAGTTTAACAAAGAGATCTTAGAGGGGCCAGCTGGTTGCACAAGGATCCTAGTGGACATGGCTAACTCTAATCCCCAGTGTTCCAAAATCTTTCAGCTTAAACCCAACAAGAACATCTAAGAACATATTCAAAAAATTCATACATCAGCTAGCAGCATAAGGAACCACTACACTGGTTAAATCAATTGAAATCAATCCTCAGATACATATATAGCAGAAAACATTAAGGCAAGGAGAGCAGAAGCATAGGGTGCCTAACAAGGGAAAATCCTATGCCAGATTTCTGATGCAAGCTAGTAGACCAATGAATAGCATGAAAGTGTAAATAACAATAATATAAGAGAAACATCACCAATAGTAATAGACCAAGATCCTGTGAAATCTGCTTGATTAATGATGCAAAACCAGTCACATACTTTGTGCTCAATGGCTGAATGCAATCCAAACTTCTCCTCCCAGCCTACTACATACCACCACTCTACTACTCCCTCCCAAGACTGTTCTAACAGTCCAAATGAATTTCCATAACTACCACAGCAGCAACTGGACAACAACCTTTACAATATCGTTTTTTAGGATTCTTATAGGAGAATGAATAATAGTAGGAGTAGATACAAATTAAATGAGTCAATTAAGGCAGCGTGGTGGAAAAATTTGAGCCCACTCTGCTTAATGGCGTTGCTGTACTCTGTAGCCTGGTTTGGAGATCTCTGTCAGGTCAATTTTGACCTCTGATGTTTATTTGGAGTCCTTCTGGCGTCTAGAGCTCTACACTAACCTTCCGGAATAAATGACATGGATCAAAGAGCTGCAAGCCTCTTCATACCTCCATAATTGCTGCCCAGACAGTCTTCAAGAAGCTTTTGTCCGTAACATGGTAGAAATTTACTGAATAATGAAGATTTATCCACTGAGATTATCCCGATCATACATTAATTCGAATTCATGTATAACACATAACCTCTTCTACAATCAATCATCAATTTGCGAAAATAGAAACAGTCGCATGCGCACATAAACACAATATGTAATGGGGAAAGCTTATAGCTGAAAACCCCCAGCTATTTGTATATTATAATAGAAGAGAAACATGTAACAATCTCAGTACAATACTCCTCACAAGTACTCAATACTGTCTCTAAAAGTTACACACAAACTAGCTTGGTTTTGAACAAGTCACAGGTTCAAAACTCATCCACTAATTGCCTGCCTCTATTGCGCAATCAAGGCTGGTCTAATGAGAGATCTAAGTTCGAATCTCATTGGCTCCAACTGCGCAATCATCATTGGAAATCTCCTCCAATGCTTGTGCAAATCTCATGCACAACTGCTGTCGCAACTAATAGCAAACTCACCCTTTCATCTACCTCTTCCACTGGTCTCCACTGAACTGTCCATGCACTGTAGTGAACTGATGTGTTCTTGAGTTGAATAATGAGTTAATAATTAGTGAATTAAATAATATTTAATTCACTCTACTCATTACTAGTGTATTATCTAGTTAAACTAAACACAACTAGTTCAACTAAGTTAAACCGAACACAACTCCACCAACTGCCTCATCAACTCCACCAAACTCTGCCACTGAAGTCCTAACTGAAGTCAACCATGCATGAGCTCACCAAACCCCAAGGAATAGCGTAATTCCTTCTGTCAGATGCATGAGCCACATCCGTAGCTCCAACTGAAGTGTTGTAAGAGAATAAACTGAAGTTTAGAGTCCAAATATTATTAAGGGCTAATAATATTTGACTGACCTATTTTTAGACAGGCAGTCTAAAAATAGACTTCGACCTGTATGTCTAAAAATAGAGGTCCATCTATTTTTACCAACTCGACCAATCATCCAAGAATAGAATATTGCAACTCCTAGACCATGCTCCATATGTCTAAAAATAGACATAGTCTAAAAATAGACATAGTTTAAAAATAGACTTTGCGCCAAAAATAGCCTGCGGGCCCACTTAGTGAAGGCGACTTCATTTCACTAAGCTCCATCATCTTGTTGCATTTTCAACACTCCCTCTCAACAAGATATGGATTATCTGCAACCCCTATCCTGCCTCTGTGGAATTCGAACTTGCTCCTGGTGAGCGCCTTCGTCAAGATGTCAGCATCCCGATCCTCCGTGGGAACATATGAAAGTAACATGATTCTCCGCTGAACACAATCTCTGATATGATGGTACCTGATGTCGATGTGTTTGGATCTATCATGAAATACTGGATTAGCCGAGAGTTTAATGCAACTATGGTTATCACAATAAATCACTGTAGGCTCCAAATGCAACCTGAACAATCCAACGAGGATCTTCCTCATCCAAATAGCCTCGCATGCAGCCAAGCTTGCTGCCATGTACTCGGCCTCTGCTGAACTGAGTGCCACGGATCTCTGCTTCCTGCTGTACCAGGAAACTGTTGTCGATCCAATGCTGAAAACTCCTCCAGAAGTGCTCTTCCGGTCCGTTGGGCTCCCTGCCCAATCTGCATCAGTGAAGCCAGAAAGCTTCGCTCCATCCTCCTGTCTGTACCCTAGACCATATCCCGATGTGCCTCTGATATAGCGCAATACATGCTTGCCTCGCTTCCTAGAAGAGCTGGTAGTTTAATTAGTGAAGCTTGCGGTAAAGTCGTGTTGTCGCATAGCATATATCGGGTCGTGTATTGACCAGATACATAAGCGACCACACCAACTGTCGATAGACAGTGGCATCCACTACCTCCGCTGAAGTAGCATCCTCCTTCCTCCAACCACCAGGAAGAGGAGTGTCAACAGGCTTGCAACCATGCATGTTGAACCTCTCCAGAATCTCCCGGGCATACTTGCCCTGAGAAACAAACAGTCCTCCACTGCGCTGCCAAATCTCCAATCCCAGGAAATAATGAAGGAGGCCCAAGTCCTTCATCTCGAACTCTCTAGCAAGATCCTCCTTGCATGAAAGTATCAACAGCTCATCACCCGTCAAAATCATATCATCTACATACAGTACAATGATCAGCAACTTCCCCTCCACCAAAATCTGGTACAGGTTAGGATCCGCCTCACTCTTGGAGAATCCAAGTCTGGTGAAATAACTGTCTATCTGTGTGTACCAAGCACGAGGTGCTTGTTTCAACCCATACAGTGCTCTCTTGAGTCTGCACACATGCGACTCACTGCTGAAGATCTCGAAACCTTCGGGCTGCTCTATGTACACCTCCTCCTCAATGACTCCGTTGAGGAACGCAATCTTCACATCCATCTGATGGATGTGCCACCCCATCTGCGCTGAGAGAGCTAGGATCATCCGTATGGAAGAGTACCTTGCGACAGGTGCAAAGGTCTCCTCATAATCGATCCCCTCGATCTGTGAGAAGCCACGGGCGACAAATCTCGCCTTGTACTTCTCCACACTCCCGTCAGCCGCCTGCTTCACTTTGTAGATCCATCGCGAACCCACCACCGATTTCCCCTCCGGTCTTGGGACAATCTCCCATGCACTGTTTCTGACGATCGAATCATATTCTTCGATCATGGCATCTACCCATGCGGGTTCCTCCACAGCTTCCTCAAAAGAGGATGGCTCCGTCACGACACATTGACTCATAAGAGCCACCATGTATCTAACAAGTCAAGTCTTATGGATCGGCTTCTTATCTACGCCTCGTGCTGTGGGTGGTCCCACAACCTTCTCTCGTGTCTGTCGTCGTTACCTTTCCGTAGTGCGATTCCTTTGATGGTTGGCGCTGCATGGGTGGTTTCTTCCACCTCCTGAACTTCCTCTTGTGGCTGATCCACATCCGGAAGCTCCTCCTTAGGAACTAATAGCTCCTCATCTGCATGCAAGTGTGGCTCCCTCTCAAGCGAACACTGCATGGCTTTCTCCTCCTGAAATTTGATATCCCGTCGCACAACAGTCTTGCGACTGTCTGGCAAATACACCCGATAGTTGTGAGGTGTATCAGTGTACCCCACAAATATTCCAACCTCTGCGGTCGGATCCAACTTCTTCCTGGCATCCTTTGTCACATGCATGTAGACAGGTGAACCAAAAATCCTCAAATGGGAAATATCAGGTCTCTTACCAGAAAACGCCTCCTCCGGTGTACTCATGCCAAGTATCTTGTGAGGACAACGGTTCTGCACATATACTGCAGTATTGCATGCCTCTACCCACAAGTGAATGGGTAGGCCCCCATCATCATGCAACATCGCCCGTGCAAAGCACCACGATCATTCTGTTCTTCCGCTCAGCCACCCCGTTCTGCTGTGGGTTATGGGGTGCGATGAGCTCTCTCTGAATCCCTTCTGCACTGCAGAAGTCCTTGAATTCAGCCAAGATGAATTCACCACCATTGTCGCTCCTAAGAGCCTTCACATGCTTCCCGATTCCTTCTCTACCAGTGCCTTGAATTCACAGAACTTTGAAAATGTCTCGCTCTTCTTCTGCATGAAGAAGATCCAGCACTTCCGAGAGAAATCATCAACAAAGATCACATAGTACTTGTGCTTTGCTATCGAAGCTACAGAGAAAGGACCACACACGTCTGTGTGAACTCTCTCAAGGATCATCGTGGCGCGACTATCCTTCTCGTGAAAAGTGGCTTTCACATACTTCCCTAAAGTACACCCCTTGCACTGATCTGACTGCGCAAGAGTGCCCTTAGGAAGCCCAGTAGAAATCTGCTACAGGACCTTCAAAGCTCTGTGGTGAAGGTGGCCCAATCTCCTGTGCCACAGTTCGCCCTCATCATCCCGGCTCACCACTTCTCCCGCCTTGCATGCCATTGCTGCGCAGCCATCTACTTGCAACTGATAAAGGTTCTTGACTCGAACCCCTATCTTTCGGGTCTCTCCAGTTGTCTTACTGCGCAGGAAAGATTTTCCTTCGCTGAAGACCACATCATACCCCTTGTCTTCCAACATCGCCACAGAGATCAGGTTCTTCATCAATCCTGGAACATGCAAAAATTCCTTCAATATGAAAGGTTTACCAGACTCCCTCTCAAGGGAAATGGTACCGATACCAGTCACACTGTATCTACCATCATCACCCATCTCGATGTGCACTCCAAGATATTTTTCCTCCAGATCTGAAAACAGATCTCGATCTCCGGTCATGTGAAATGACGCACCACTGTCCAAGAACCAAACTGATCCCGCCACACTTGAAACCAAGCATGCGATCAGTGAAAAATCCAGTTCGAATTGAGAAGCCAATGCCTCTCCTGCTGCAGATCCAATAGCCTTCTTATTTTTCTTCTCATAACGGTGTTAAGTGTCCGTGTCAAGGACAAGGAAATATTCTGCTCCTTGGACATGTCTGTGCTTCTGCTCTCTGACCAATTGCAGAAGCTTTCTTGCTCTTCCCCTTCTTTTCTCAACCAAAGTGCACTCGGTTTCATCGATACCTTTGATGAAGATCCGTCCCCGGATGTCCCTTCCTTATCTCCTTGCATGAGATCCGCCAAAGTCGCTCCCATCCCCGAAACTTCTCCCGACCATTGACACTATCTTGATATGAATGCCAAGCCTTCGGAAGACCAAGGAGAGCCAGGTCCACCATGTCCTCATCTTCGACAGTCACCCCCACACTTCCCAGCTCATCTCTGCATTGAGTGAACTTCGTGAGGTATTTGGCGATACTGTCGCCTTTCTCCATCTTAATGTTTCTGAGCTTATCCTTGAGCGCCAGCTTCCTTTGGTCGCTCTTGCTCTGGAATAGATCTGTCAACGCTTTCCACATCAAATATGGAGAAGCTTTTCCATGCAGGCTGGATACAATGTGATCCTTTACGCCCTCCAACAGAATCCTTCGACATTTCGCCATATTCTTTTGCCAAGCCTCGACTTTAGCAGGATCAGTGGGCTTTTGGACATCCGTATCTACGAACTCCTTCAGTCCATTATCTTCTAATACTGCCTCCATCCGATCTTTCCATGCAACATAATTCGAACTGCCTTCAAGAGCATATTCGAGTCGCAAACCGTTGAAAGACATTTTCAACTCCGGCACCAAGAAAACAAACTGCTGCAAAATTCGAATTCCAAACTCAAAAACTCAACTGCTTCTGGATCTGTGAGAAAAAATTATTTCTAGCACAGAGATCAACTGTAAGGGCATTTACTGGATATATCACCTTCCAGAGAAAGGATGGATCTAGAGGCTACCTAGCCCGTTACAGACTCTGTCTACCGAAATAATATTGTAATCAATGCAATAGATCCCGATGATCAATTCGCTCCGATACCATGTAGAAATTTGCTGAATAATGAAGATTTATCCACTGAGATTATCCTGATCATACATTAATTCGAATTCATGTATAACACATAACCTCTTCTACAATTAATCATCAATTTGCGGAAATAGAAACAGTCGCATGCGCACATAAACACAATATGTAATGGGGAAAGCTTATAGCTGAAAAGCCCCAGCTATTTGTATATTATAATAGAAGAGAACATGTAACAATATCAGTACAATACTCCTCACAAGTACTCAGTACTGTCTCCAAAAGTTACACACAAACTAGCTCAGTTTTGAACAAGTCACAGGTTCAAAACTCATCCACTAATTGCCTGTTTCTACTGCGCAATCCAAGTTGGTTCAATGAGAGATCTAAGTTCGAATCTCCTTGGCTTCAACTACGCAATCATCATTGGCAATCTCCTCCAATTCTTGTGCAAATCTCATGCACAACTGCTGTCGCAACTAATAGCAAACTCACCCTTTCATCTACCTCTTCCACTGGTCTCCACTGAACTGTCCATGCACTGTAGTGAACTGATGTGTTCTTGAGTTGAATAATGAGTTAATAATTAGTGAATTAAATAATATTTAATTCACTCCACTCATTACTAGTTGATTAGCTAGTTAAATTAATCACAACTAGTTCAACTAAGTTAAACCGAACACAACTCCACCAACTGTCTCATCAACTCCACCAAACTTCTGCCACTGAAGTCCTAACTGAAGTCAACCATGCATGAGCTCACCAAACCCCTAGGAATAGCGTAATTACTCTGTCAGATGCATGAGCCACTTCTGTAGCTCGAACTGAAGTGCTCCAAGAGAGTAAACTGAAGTTTAGAGTCCAAATATTATTAAGGGTAAATAATATTTGACTTTTCTATTTTTAGGATAGGCAGTCTAAAAATAGACTTCGACCTAAATGTCTAAAAATAGAGGTCCATCTATTTTACCAACATGACCAATACTCCAAGAATAACATACTGCAACCCCTGGACCATGCTCCATATGTCTAAAAATAGACATAGTCTAAAAATAGACTTTGCGCCAGAATTTGCCTGCGGGCCCACTTAGTGAAGGCGACTTCATTTCACTAAGATCCATCATCTTGCTGCAGTTTCAACATAACATATGTTTAAAGGCTCGC
>JAXQQM020090363.1:0-37022 GCA_034641835.2 Pinus albicaulis | reverse complement strand
GCAAGATCCTAGTACATGTGATACATTTAGTTAGAAAAATGATTCCTTATGGTACAAAGATCACTTATATATTTGTAAGAATTCCCAACTAAAACAAAAGATTCTTTTGGAATTGCACACTTCTCCTTTAGGAGGACACTCAGGATTTTTAAAAACTTACCACAGGGTGAAGAAAGACTTTTTTGGGATGGCCTTAAATCTAATATTCAAAAGTTTGTGGCAGAATGTTTGGTTTGCTAGCAAAATAAAGTTTGGTCTTCTACAATCTTTATCCATTCCAAGTCAACATTGGGAGGAGATTTCATTGTATTTTATCACAGGTTTACCTAAGTCCGAAGGAAAGAGTGTTATCATGGTGGTAGTTGATATACTTACCAAGTATGCACACTTTTGTGCATTATCTCATCCATTTAAAGCAAGTACAGTTGCTACTACATTTATGGACACAATTCAAAAGCTACATGGAAACCCAAGGGTTATTATGAGCGACAAAGATCCCATTTTTACTGGAAATTTTTGGACGGAGTTATTTTCTTGTTTGGGTACTCAATTAGCTCATAGCTCATCTTATCATCCTCAATCGGATGGTCAAAATGAGATAGTAAATAAATGTTTGGAAGGATATCTTCGTTGTTTTGTATCTGATAAACAAACACAATGGGTCAAGTGGTTACCTCTCGCTGAATGGTGGTATAACACTTCCTTCCATACTGCAGCAAAAATGACCCCATTTATGGCACTTTACGGATATCATCCACCATCGATCACATCATCTTTAAGGGAAAATTCGAAGGTTCAAGCAGTGGAAGATCACATCGAGCATCAGCAAGAAGTTCTCCAACTCTTAAAGGATAACCTGAATTTGGCAAAAATCGAATGAAACAACAGGCAGATCAACATCGCAGCGAGAGAAGTTTTGATGTAGGAGATTGGGTATTTTTACGGCTACAACCATATAAACAAATGTCCCTCAAGCAAGCTAAGAAGGATAATAAATTATCGCCAAAGTACTATGGTACTTACAAGGTGTTGCAAAAGATTGGTACTATGGCATACAAATTGGAGCTTCTTGCTTCTTTGCGAGTGCATCCAGTTTTCCATGTTCCATGCTTAAAGAAGGTTATAGGTGAAAATCTTCCAGTTCAAACAATATTTCCAGAACTTGATGAGGAAGGAAAAATCATATTGAAACCTGAAGCGGTCACGGAAATAAGAACTCGACAGCTATGAAATCGATCAATTTCAGAGTATCTCATCAAGTGGAAGAACTTTCCCACTGAAGATTCTACATGGGAGGATGATAATTTTATACAAAAGCACCCAGAGATACTCAAGCATTTAGAACAACACTTTTTTGAAGGATAGGGGCATGTTATGCCCCCATATTACTAGTTTAGTCCCTTATTGTTATTAGTGTAGCCCCCTTATTGTTATTGTTGTATCCCTGTAACCCCAATATTTTTATTATTGTGCCCTTACCTTATTATTGTTAGGCCGACTAGGATTATATTGTGGCCCCATGGACTCATATATATAGAAGGAGGTTTTGGTCATTTGTATCATCCAAGAATTTTTCATTATAGTAATGTATTGGAGGTTTCCCCCTAGAAGTGGCTAATTTCTAAGGCATTGATCTCTCTTTTCTTCTATTTTTCGAGCTGGTTTCATAACCTCATTTTTCCCTCACTCTAGTAATCAAAGGAAGCCATGTTTTGGACAGTTTTATGTGGTATATTTTCTATGGCGTAGTGCACAATTTGAGGTAGAGTTGTAGGATGAATTTCGACCCTCTTGTAGATTTGAAGCATACCTTGTTATAAACATTATGTGGACAAAATTAAGGACACTTATCTTGGATTTTGTGGAGGGTTGGCTTGGCTCTTGGTGGATGGTCATCTTGCTGGTTAGTTTGACTTTGATGTATCTCTTTGTACATTAATTCTCTAAGGTAAAGGTTGGCTAGTTTTTTCCCCCCTTAGTGAGTTTTCCCAGGGTAAAATCTTCTTGTCTCTTTCTGCATTGTGATATTTATTATCTCTTTATCATTAAGTATAAATACTTAATGATCATCTTGCTGTGCTAAATAGTTCAGAAATAAAAGTATTTTCATCTATTGTATTGAAAAATCAACTTGGTATCAACATGGTACTGAAAGGACCTATCTTGAGATCAACTTGAAGAAATCCTAGATATTCAATCAAGGTGCATCCATGGCTTCTACTATGAAATCAGAGAAGTTATAGGGGGTTACTAACTTTAGGGATTGGAAGACAAGAATTGATCTAATTATTGCAATGGAAGATATTTCAGAAATTATGCAAGGGAAGGTGACTAAACCTATAGAGGAAGCATGAAAGAAGTACAAGAAAGATGACATCACTGCCATGATCATCATTGTGGACTCCATCAAGGATCATCTATTTCCATATATCTCAAAGATAGATACTTCAAAGATGATGTATGATGCCCTAAATGATTTGTATACCATCAACAATATTGGCCAAATCATGATATAAAAATGACAAAGAGTAGTAAAATGGATTCATAATTTGTGAGGATTTCTCAACTGAGAGATCAACTACCAGCTATTGATGAAATTGTGTCTGCTAAAGAACTTGTAATTTCAACACTCAATGGAATATCACTATAATGGGATGCACTTGCAATAGGTATAAGTAGCTGAAAAAAAGCTCCAAGTTTGGAAGAATTATGGACAACTTGTTCTCAAGAAGAATCAAGACTTTTTCCTAGAGGAAGAAAACCAAAGGAAGAAGAATATTCTCAAGTGTATGTAGCTCGTTCCAAGAAAGTTAGGGGAAGAAAGAAGTTTGGTTTTCAGAAGAATAGGGATTTTGATAGAATACCTAATCCTCAAAGGAAAAATTCATGTCAGAAATATATTGTTTCCATTGCAATAAATTTGGTCACTTCAAAGCCCAATGTCCTGAAAGATTCAATGATAAGAAGAAAAGGGGAATTGAAATTCTACCACGATAGAGTTTGATGAACATTCCAAGGGACCCAAAGTTGAAGGAGATAAATACCACTTCTATTCTGTTGAAAAATGTAATTAGTATCGATATTCGTAATTGTATTTTTCAAAAAAAAAAATTATTGTAAAAGAAAAATATTATTGAAGCATGGGTTTCTTGCTCTTATATTATTTTTCTAGGTAAAAGATTCCATTGAAGGCTTCTAGGTTTTTTCATGAGTTAATAGAGTCGTTTTCATTTTTATTAAACACTTATTGGGCTTTTGTATCATGTAAAAGGAATTATTTATGAGTCAAAAAGTGTCATTTGTCACCTCCACACCAAGTTGGCCCTGTCCTCATGAAGTCGACTTGGATTAGGTCTATCTGACCTAGTAGGATGAGTATATATATAGATGTAGCTAGACTCATTTGGGACACACACATACAAAAATTTTGATCTACAAGAGAAAGAGGCAGAAAAGAAGAGCAAAGTTGAGGAGAAAGAAGGAAGAAGTCAGGAAGACAAAAATCAAGTTTTTGGGCATCTCTATTTGACACGTGCAAAGTTACTGGACCAAATATGGGGCCAAAATTTATGAGTCAACTATAGGTCCAAAATTATGAAGCTGGGGGCCGAAATTGTGAAGCTAAGGGTCGAAATTCTGGATTGAAAGTGCATCTGAGAAGTTGAAACTTGTAGAATTTGGCAAGGATAATTTATTGGAAGGAAGCGTGACTTGGTGATTGGAGGAGGTCTTTGTCTAGGTATATAGGGTCTTGATTTGTCTCATCTTGATTTGAATATACTAGTGTAAGCATTGGAATGGGTTTTCCCCTAGATAGGGGTTTTGCCGTGGTTGAGTGGCTACATCTTATGTCTCTTGTTATGATCTACATTGTTTGGAATTTTTCTTGATGAAAGGAACATAATAAATTGAAATAAGAACTAATAATAATAAAAGAACCAGCACAAGAAAATGTCAAACTCTAAGAGAAATCTACCTAAAGAATATAATCCATATGATGCCCTATATTTTTCAACATGGTATCAGTGCTCAGTTCATTGGCATAAGGGAACTTAGAAAGTCACAACGATAAAAAGAACACTTCAAGACAAGGGGGATAATTGAGTTATATAAGACCAAACTCCTACATAAAATAATAAATTTTGGGCACATTTATAAGTGACTAGGCCGCAAACCTAAAATACGAGATCAAAATTTTTGAGAAAACTAGGATCTTTCCTAGAGGACTGAAGTGTTGAGATTCAACAAGAAAATTTTAGCACCCATGTCTAGTTTCATTAAGCACCAAAACTAGGTGGGGCCCACAGTGCTGTTTTTGGGTGCATGTATATTTTGGTTATCCCTTAATTAAGATGGACAATAAAATGTAATCTATGCTAAATGATGACTTGAAATAGTTAACTGAGAGTGATAAAATCAATTAGCTAGTGGATTTTGAGTTAGAGGTGGTTGGTGAGGCAGCCATAGTAATTTTAGTTGTAACAGAGTTCAAAATGTAGTGGTGCATTAGTTAATGTAGGTTGTAATAAGTTTAACTCAGTTAAGTGAGTTAAAATCGGTTGTGCTAGTTGTAGTTGAAGATACAATAGTGAGAGATCAAGTGAATCAAATATTAATTAATTCACAATCAATGATCTCACATGCAACTGAGGATTTGATATTATTAGTTGCATGCATGTTAGATCCAGTGGATACCTAGTTGAGTTCTAGGTGAAAGGGAAGTTTAATATCAGTTGTAGGATTATTGGGTTGCACACATACAACCAAACACCCATTGGAGTGCCCATGATACTTGCGCAGTCAATGAAAGCCAAAATTTCTATCTTTTAGGGATTTCATTCATCAGGGATTGCGCAAGCAAGGCAGGCTGTCTAGAGGCTGAAAATTGGCTATGTGTTGGTCAGTTCTGTTCATGACAGTGTGATACAATTAGCTGAGTACTGGAGGGCTCTTGTGAGAAGAGTTTTGTATGTAATTGTTTCATGATCCATGTTTAATATACAATAGAAAATAGTGGGGTTTTTAGCTGTAAGCTTTCCCTGGGAAATTATCGGTGTTGTGGTTGATTTGATTCTTCCTCATATTCATGTGATTAGCGATTTTGTTTTTAATTACGCGAAATATTTGTAAAAGAGATTCAATATTTAACTTTAGTACATTATTAGATCGGGTGAATCCAAGATATACATGCATGTTGTATAATTTCTACATGGTATCTAGCACAGGAAATTGCAGAAGTGAAGTAGTAGCTGAGTTTGTGACTGGATAGAATTCAAATTTGCAGAAAGACTTTCTTGGTGCTACAATTGATTCAAGATCGAAATGGATTTCAATGGCTTGAGGTTGAAGCATGCACTCGAGGGTAGCTCAAACCATATTTCTTAGAAGGACATGATGGAGGCAGTACTCTAAGACAATGGCTTGAAGGAATTCATTGACAACGATGTTCCTAAACCCGCTATGGTAGATGTTGCAAATCTTGATGCATGGCAAAAGAAAGTGGAAAAGGCGAGGAGGATCCTATCGGAGGGAGTACGAGACCACATTGTCTCAAGCCTCCATGGGAAAGCCACACCATATGTAATGTGGAAGGCTTTGACAGATATATTCGAAAGCAGCAACGACCATAGGATATTTCCTCTCAAAGATAAAATTAGGAAGATTAAGATGGAAAAGGGCGGCACCATTCCAAGATATATAACAAAGTTTGTCCAATGTCGGGATGAAATAGGGAGCGTTGGAATAATAGTCGCTGATAATGATTTGGTGAGCTTGTCTCTCCTAGGACTTCCCAAGAGTTGGCACAATTATCAATATTTTGTCAATGGAAGGGAAAAATTGCTAGATTGGGAATGACTGTGGTCGAATTTGGTGCAGGAGGAGTTCAGACGGAACACCAGATATGGATCTTCATCTAAGAATGAATATAAATAGGATTATGCTTTGGATGCCAAGGTGAGGAAGGGGAAGGGGAAGAAATTCCATTATAAATCCGAGTCCAAAAATGGAAAGAAGCAGGACATGTCCAAGGTGAAATGTTTTCACTATCACGAGCATGGACATTTTGCTACTAACTTTCCACAAAAGAAGAAGAAAAATAAGGCTGGAGGATCTATAGCTGGTGAGGCCCTTGCCTCACAATTTGAGTTTGACTTCTCATTGATTGCATGCATGGTGTCAAGTGCATTGGGATATGTGTGGTATTTGGATAGTGGCGCTTCCTTTCACATGATGGGAGACAAGGAAATTTTCAGTGACTTGGAGGAGAAGGATCTCTAGATGCATATTTAAATGAGAGATGACGGGACGTATAGTGCTACTGGGATTGGTACCATTACCTTTCAGAGGCATTTAGGTAAACCATTTCAATTAAAAGATGTAATGCATGTACAAGGTTTGAAGAAAAATTTGGTCCCAGTCACAATGTTGGAGGATAGAGGCTATGATGTTGTTTTTAGTGAAGGAAAAGATTTCCTGCAACATAAAACAACAGGACAAGACAAAATGATAGGGATTCGAGTTAAGAATATCTACAAGCTAGAGGTAGATGGATGTGCAACAATTATGGGCAAGGCAGATCAAGTGGTGAGCCGTGATGAGGGAGAATTATGGCAAGGAGATTGGGCCATCTTCACAATGGACCCTTCAAATTAATGCAAAAAATTTCTACTGGTCTTCCCAGGGGTACACTTGGGAAGTAAAACACATGCAAGGGATGTACTATGGGAAAATATGTAAAGGCCAACTTTCATGAGAAGGAAAATCGAGCTTCGGGGATCCTTGAGAGTGTAATATTCCCAAATGGGAAAAGAAGGAATATAGTGCAAAATACTAGAATAGAAATGAAAAAAATCATATGAAAGCAGGAGGCCAATATGGAGACCTTATCATCATTATAACATCAACATATATGTGTGAAATAATGGGCCACAAAATGTACAATAAGATATAACAAGCCTCCAATAGACAAAACCCTCAAAGAGGTGCTGCTAATATATATCAAAATGTCGGAAGACTGCTACAACGATGTTTAAAGAGCACAACTACAGAAAATGAATATAAAAAATAACATGGGCTTATATATGCCTCAAAAGATACAACGAGTGTAGATATAGGCTCTATACGACCTCCAATGAAGAACCCCACAAGGGTTTTGAGAAAAATACCACCATGCAAGATGGGAATCAAAGCCCTAGGGCTAAAGAATCACTGCAATAATAGATCTGGAAAGTTGCGGCTGATATGATATGATAAATAATGCAGCCTCCTCCAATATATCCTCTAGATGAAAGGATGATCCCTTCACTATAAAAGCTCCTCCCCAAATGGTGTACTGAAACCACCCTGCAACTCCTCCTTCAAAATAACAAAGTCCAAGATAGAAATTGCGCTGTAGGGGAAAATAAATATGTGGCCTGATGCCAAGATATGAAAGTAAGCTCAAGGGCTTTCCTTAATACCCTCCAAATGGAAAGAAACCCTTCTCCACTAAAAAAAAACACTGAAGTGACCCAAATATGTTCTCCATTGTTGCAACCTACAACACAACTCAACCCTCAACAAGATCTGTGCTGTAGATGTAAGATGAAGCTTTGGCCCAATTCCTGATAGTGGAAGTGAAGTAAAATGCTCTTCCAAGAGGCCTCTCAAGGAAAGAGGTGGGATTCCCGACCAGGAACACCTAGTGCTAAACAACACTTACAATCTTAGCTAAACAACCAAAGAAAGATATATGTCTAAACAGACCATATATTCAGAAATATAATAAACCCATACATAATGAATATGGCTGCCATCATCTTCCTTTTATAAGAAATGAGCTTCCAAACCCTAAGCCCCATCCATTAATGAAACTACTTCCATACAATGTGTCTCCATATAAAACTGCGTTGTCCCTCATTGAATGCCATTCCTCCATGATAGCGTTGTTGATTTGGTCAAAGTTGACCTAGTCAAGGTGTTCTAGCCCCTTTTCACACCTAAGGGTGCTCAATTAAACTTCAAAGATGTATTATTTTCAAATTAGCATTGATTTATTCATTATTTAAAGAGATTTATGGATCTCCATTATCCTCTTATTCATTAAACAGAAAGCAAAAGAAAAAATTAATATTCCAACTAGCTCATGTCTAATTGGGAATATTACAATGCTCCCCTCCCAAATGTTGCTTGTCCTCAAGAAACTGACAAGGTGAGTGTTGCAACTCTTCTCCTCCATCATTAGTGACACCTTCATGTGATAAGCTTCCCTCATAAGCTAAGTGTCTCCCAATACATCCCTCCATGATATGCTCCTCCAAATTTCTCATGAGATGCAAATGATTCATCCCACAAGGAAGCAATAGATCCAATGAAACAATCATGGTTTTCCCAATGTCCTCCCTGAAACATGTAGCATAATGAACATGGATAATCTCTCTCCCAAAGGGCACATACAATCATCCCATCCTCCCTCCAATCATTCCCATAAAAATAATAAGTACATCATCAATGTATGGGATAAAAAATAAGTACATGCGAACAGAAATACGCAAAAATGGAGGTGGGTCATAGTCCCACATATGGAACCAATGCAGTATATCTCCTGACTGCATCAGATAGTGATATGGTAAGTGGTTTCCCCACCACTTAATTGCTTCCTAAGTCTTATCACAATGGCTGAAAAGGTGAGAAATTTTTGGTGCCTTTGGAGTTCACCCACAGTGATACAACATCTCCCTATATCCTCCTAGGGAGTGGCCATGTTGAGAAATGTTTATGGCCCAAATTTGGCCATGAAGTTTATATGGAAGAATGATCCTACTCAGAGAAATGGCCTGCATATACATGGTAAAGGAATGCAAATAATCATCAAATGAAACATCATGTACATAAGCGTGTTCCTTACCAAAATTTCTGCTTATACAAATGGAGAGGTACATAGATAGATCCCCTCTCATTCCAAAAGAGGAAAGAGGTGGCTGTGATAACTCCTCCATAGAGTTATATATATGTTAAGTCACTATATTAATAGTGTAGCCCCCCTTATTGTTATTATTGTACCCCTGTAACCCCCATATTGTTATTATTTTTCCCTTACATTATTATTGTTAGGTCGGCTAGGATTACATTGTGGCCCCACTAGGATTATATTGTGGCCCCATGGACTCCTATATATAGAAGGAGGTTTTGTTAATTTGTATCATCCAAGAATTTTTCATTTATGTAATGTATTGGAGGTCTACCCCTCGAAGTGGCTTATTTCTAAGGCGTTGATATCTCTTTTCTTCTATTTTTGGAGCTGGTTACACAACATTTGGTATCAGAGCTTTGGATTCTAGGGTTTCGCTGCTCCAAACAGGTCATTGTGGAAATTTCGCTATAAATTTTTTTCTATGAAGTTTTAGAAGCTGAAAGTTTTAGGGTGCGAAGCAGAAATCCTGAGGAATATTGTCTAAAAATTTCAGAGCTTGGTTCCCAATATTTTTGGAGATATCATCTGTGGAAGTTATGTCTTTTTTCAGGCTCCTAAACAGGTCATCGTGGAATTTGCGCTATAAATTTTTTTGTACGAAGGTTCAAAATTTGAAATTCGTATGGTGCGAAGCTGAAATCCGGAGGAAACTTGTCAAAAAATTTCAGAGCTTGGTTCGAAATATTTTTGGAGATATGATCTGTGGAAGGTAGTTCTTTTTCAGGCTCCTGAATTTCATCTCAAAGAGGTGATCGTGGGAAAAGTTCAATAAATCTCTCTCTAGGTATCGGATTGGAGTGCTGTAAAAAGTGGTCGCAAGTACACAGACTTTAGTTTCTTGGCTATCAATTTCAGATACAAAGGACGAAATAGTGACACGTGGAAAGTCATACAAGTTCGCTCTACTGAACTAGTCCAAAATTAGGTCATTGTGGGAGATTGGACACAACTTTGTCTTGGAGAATCCAAATTAGGTCAGACCTGTGGCATTCGAAAGATAATTTAGAGGGATATGTTGGTACCAAAATTAAAATATTTAAGTGCTGAAATCATAGAGATAATCCAATTTCAATATCGAGCTCCTCAAAAGCAAGAAAAATGTGTGTATTTGTTTTTTAAAATTGCATAACGTTTGTTTGAAAAAGCAGTTTGAAGTGATTCCAAGGGCATATTGAAGAAAATTTACCAGCATTGGGTTATATAATGCCTCCAAAAAATAATTCCATACCCATTAAGTCCTCAGAAATATATACAATGATGCATGAAGAGGAAGAATTGCAGTATGAGATATCAAAATTACGATACCAAGTGCAACAAGTTTCGATCTTACGAAGAGAAATTGAAGATGAAATAGATGGTTTAAAAGCAGAAATGGAGGCTAAGTTGGATGGTTTGAAGGATCAAATAATAACTAATATGGATGATAAATTAGTGGAATATCACAACGAGCATCAACAACAAGTTCTCCAACTCTCAAAGGATAACCCAACTTTGGTGCAAAATCTAATGAAACAACAGGAAGATCAACATCACATCAAAAGAAGTTATGAAGCAGTCATAGAAACAAGAAATCGACAAGTACGATCAATTTCAGAGTATCTAATCAAGTGGAAGAACTTTCCTGTAGAATATTTCACATGGGAGGATGAGAATTTTATACAGAAGCATCAAGAAATAATCAAGCGTTGAGGACAACACTTGTTTGAAGGAGAGGGGCATGTTAAGTCCCTATATTAATAGTGTAGCCCCTTATTATGTTAGTGTAGCCCCTCTTATTGTTATTATTGTACCCCTGTAACCCCCATATTGTTATTATTGTGCCCTTACATTATTATTGTTAGGTCGGCTAGGATTACATTGTGGCCCCACTAGGATTATATCGTGGCCCCATAGACTCCTATATATAGAAGGAGGTTTTTTTCATTTGTATCATCCAAGAATTGTTCATTTATGTAATGTATTGGAGGTTTCCCCCTCGAAGTGGCTTATTTATAAGGCGTTGATATCTCTTTTATTCTATTTTTGGAGTTGGTTACGCAACAGTATCTCTCCCATCTCCACATGGTCCATGAATCTTCTCAAATGATGATATACCTCCTCTTCAAAGCCTTCCCAAGTGTAGCTCTCCATGAAAGTGTTGTAGGCTCTCATGGAATAAGTATGGCTGAAGAGAAAATCTTCATGATCTCTTTGTAGTAACTTCTCCTTGAGCTTGGAAGCTCTAGATAAGAATATCCTACCATGATAATAAATTACTTCATCTTGGACTAAATAGCCCTCCTCTTGAATTTGGTCATCAAGTATCATGCATGTAAAAAATCCTTGGAATAATCCACCAATAACTGGGATTTCCAATATGGATCTATCCTCCATAGTGACAACGTTGATGATCTATCAAAAAGAACATATGTCATATGGCTTCCCTTCTCTTTGACATCTCCCATGCAAAATTCATATGTTGGAAGGCTGTTATCATTCCCATATTGCTCCTCCCATAATGCGAAATCTGAAATGAGAGTGGGTAATGATGATGTTGGGAGAATGCCTCCCTCCTCCTTGAGTCTACTCAAGACTCTCAGCGCTGTATCATGACCTTCTAATGCCCCCAATCCTCCTGGATCAATGAATGATGAATCATGATGTGAGACATACCTCACAAAATCTAGATCAGGTGGCCTCATAGGTGGTTTTCCATAGAATAGTGATGTCTCATGGGTCAACCTCATATGCATAATAGATGGGACTATCATGCCCTTGCTTTCACTGCGCAAATCTGACTCTGTTTTCTATGTGGAAGTTTCATGATAATTGGGTACTACTGTTATTTATACAAGAGTCCCTCTAATTGGAGCAATTGCTCGATCCTCACCTCTTGGTGGTGGTGGATCATCTCCTGCTACTCCAATGATGTGACTCCTCTCTGGTTTTTCTTCTTCTTCCTCCTCATCATTTAAGAAGACCTCTATGTAGTGTGCCTTTCTAGATGCACATATATGTCTGGGTGCCCATGATTCTTGGAAAGTGAAGCAAAGCTTCCTCCTCCTCAAATCTCTTCAGACATCATCACTAAGAGGATTTTTACTTTGGCTCTCCTTTGAAAGAGGAGCCTTTTCATCTTTTCCCTTTGATGAAAAAGAGGGCTTTTGCTGAAATGTTGCCTTTGCTTTTGAAAAGGCATCTTGTAGATCTCTAGCCCTTTCAATGGAATCTTGAAGGGTATTGAGCTTGGTAGACTTAACCAACCCATGAAGAGGTTCTTATAACCCATCAATGAACATATAGACCCTTCTTGCTGCAGATAAATTAGGAACCACAACAGAAAGTTTTAAAAACTCAGAAATTTAAGTTTCTGGATTACCTGATTGTTTGAGTTTTTCAAGCCCCATGAATGGTGCCTCAAGATATCTTATATCAAACCTCTCCACCAACCTCCTTTTGAACTCTGAATATGCAGTCACATTAGCATGAACCAATGTAGACAAGCCATGGAACCACTAATTATGTGCTTCACCCTTAAGGTGCAGCATTGCTATCTTAATGGCCTCCATCTCTGATACTTTGTTCAGATGGAAGTAGATGTCAAGCTTCTCTACCCATGATTTGGCAGTGCATTTAGATGACACATCAAATTTGGGTAAGAAAAATCTGCTCATAGTGTGGTGTAGATCATGATTATGAATGAATCCTCCACCTCTATTGTGATGCCTGGGTCACCCATTGTCCTTGACATGACAAAATTCTTGAAAACTCAAGTGGTATTTGAATCTCTGAGATTGAGACTCATACTCCATGAAATAGTCTTCAAGAGTTTCTTGTTCTTGAAACCCTTCACTTCCCACTACTAAGAATGTAGGCATTGTAGAGCGTTGGGAAACTTGTTGCTGCTGCACTGGTTCATCACTCCAGTGTTGAGAAATGCCGGAAGGAAGGGAAATAACATTGTATTGTTTCATATTATTGACTTAATGCAATATACATACAGTGGGGTTTTTATCTAAGGCTTTCCCCAGATACATATTTGTGTTGTGCGATTGAAATTATTTCTCTTTCTTGTTCATATGATTGTGCAATCATAATTTTTTTCTGTAATTTGTAGAATAGATTCAATTATTTGTTTTTAATATATTATAGGATCAGTTGAATATATGTGGATTTTCTACACCCAGAACCTTGCTCAGTGGAAGAAAGATGTGACGAAAGTGAGTAGAATAATATTGGAGGGAGTACAAGATCATATTATCTCAGATCTACGTAGAAAGGAAACTCCATTCATGATGTGGAAAGCACTGTCAGAAATTTTCGAGAATAATAGCGACCATAGGAAGTTGGCACTCAAGGATAAAATGCGTAGTATCAAGATGCATAACAATGAAACAACTCTGCAATATAAAGGCAGGTTCACATAGTGTCATTATGAACTTTGTAGAGTTAGTGTTAATGTACCTAAAGAGGACTTGGTGAGCCTAGCCCTTTTGGGTCCTCCCAAGAGTTGGCATAGTTATCAAGATTCAAGGAATGGGAGGGAGAAACTACTGAATTGGTAGAGTTTTTGGTCTGATTTGGTGCAGAAGGAAATAAGGTGGAATACCAGAGATGGGATTTCATCCAAGGGCGAATATAAAGAGAAATTTGAATTATCTGGAAAGGAAAAGAAAGGGAAAGGGAAAAAATCCCAATCCAAGCAAGAATCCAGTCAGAGGGGAAAGAAGAACAAAGAACGATTTATCAAAAGTAAAATTATTTCATTGTCATGCATATGGGCACTATGCCAAAATGTGTCCACACAAGAAGGCAAGCAAGAAGACCTCAAAAGGAGAATGTTAGTTCCCTATATTACTAGTCATGTAGTCCCTTATTATTGTTAGTGTATCCCCCTCATTGTTATTGTTGTACCCTTGTAGTCCCCATATTGTTATTATTGTGCCCCATAAAAGCCCACTATTGTTATTGTTGTTCCCTTGCATTATTATTGCTAGGTCGGCTAGGATTATTGTGACCCCATGGAATCCTATATATAGAAAAAAGGTTTTGTAATTTGTATCATCCACGAATTTTTCATTTATGTAATGTAAATGAGGTTTCCCCCTAAAAGAGGTTGATTTCTAAGTCGTTGATCTCACTTTTCTTCTATTTTGTGAGCTGGTTTCATAACATTTGGTATCAGAGCTTTGGATTCTATGGTTTCACTACTTCAAATAGGTCATCGTGGAATTTTCGCTATAATTTTTTTTCTACAAAGTTTCAGAAGCTAAAACAAAAACCATTTTCGAAGACATCCAAAGGAACTCCGTGTAAAAATTTCAGATCTTGGTTCACAATATTTTTGGAGATATGATCTGTGGAAGTTAGGGTTTTTGCAGGCTCTTGAATTTCATCTCAAAGAGGTGACCTTGGGAAAATCATCATAACTCTCTCATTGAGCATAAGAATGGAATTATGTAAAAAGTGGCCCAAATTAAATGGTCTGTAGTTACCTGTGTATAAATTTCAGAGCCGAAGGAGGAAACAGTGACACATGGAACACCATACAAGTTCGCTCTACTGAACCAATCAATAATTAGGTCATTGTGGAAGATTCGGCATAAATTTGTATTGAATAATCCAAATCAGGTCAGACCTATGGCATTGGAAAGAATATTCAGAGGGCTACTAAAGGACCGAAGATAAAATCTCAGGGATCTAAAATTACAAATATACATTAATTTCAATATCGAGCTCCTCAAAAGAAATAAAAAGGCGTGTATTTTTTTTTTCAAATTGCATAAGTATTGTTTGAAAAATCTGTTTGAAGTCATTCCAAGGGCATATTGAGGCATATATATTAGTATTGGGTTCTAAAATCCCCCCTAAAAAGGATTCAACACCAATTAAGCCCTCCGAATAATATATTATGACTCATGAAGAGGAGGAAGTGCAACATGATATATCAAAATTACAAGACCAAGTGCACCAAATTTCGCTATCTCAAAGAGTAACAAAAAATGAAATGGAAGTTTTGAAGAAAGGAGTGGAAGCTAAGATGGATGGTTTGAAGAAATATGTGGAAGCTAAGATGGATGCCTTGAATAATAGCATGGAATTTAAGATGGATGGCATGGAAGCTAAGATGGATTGGATGGAAGCTAAGATGGATGAAATGGAAGCTAAGATTGACGAAAAAATGAAGGAAACATGTAAGACATGAAGAATGATCTAAAAACGGAAATGGAAGATTTAAAGGAAGGTTTGAAAAATCTGATACAAGAAATTATTCCTAATGGAGAAAAGGTAGTAGAGGAAACTCGTGATGAGAACAAAATAAATGTTAATCGTGATTTCATAAACTCTAATGCTAGATTGAAGACCCACCATATTCCATATATTGATATGAGGAAGTTTGATGGAAAAGATCGCATAACATGGATACTACATATGGTGCAATATTTTGATCTCCATCATGTGAAAAACACACAAAAGGTACGCATTGCAACTTTATATTTAGAAAAAATTACATTTGTATGGTGTCGATGGATTTTCTCTCATAAAAAAATTGTCACTTGGTCAATTTTTACGGAGGAAATGATAGCATATTGTGAGGATACAAAGAGAAATACCTTATTTAGCCAATTGATAAATCTCAAACAAAAGGGTTCAATGGTGGAGCACATTGAGGACTTCCAAAAATTGAATATAAGGGTAAGTGATATTCCATAGGAACACAGGATTGTTGTCTTCATAGGGACTTTAAGGATAACATCCAACATGAGGATCGCCTTTGGGAACCTGATTCATTGGAGAAGGCATTTAGGTTGGCAAGAAAAATTGAAAGTAAAATTATGGCGACAAGGAAGCCTACCACTCACATCTATAAATATGTAAGTGTTGCTACTCCTAGACTTCCATAACCTACAAGGTTGACACCACAACAATTGGAAGAAAAAAGAGAAAAAGGGCTTTGCTACAGTTGTGATAGAAAATACAATAAAGATCATAAGTGTTATGAGAAGAAATTATTTTACATATGTTGTGAAGAGGAGGAAAAAAATGAACAAGAAACTTTAAAAGAAGAGGATATACACCAAGAACTTACCCTAGAGAAAGAATAAATGAGTCCGACCATATCCTATAATGCATTGGTAGGAATTACAACTCCTCAAACTATTAAGATAAAAGGACATATCAAGAATAAAAATGTAATAGTGTTTATTGATTCAGGTAGTACCCATAATTTTGTTCATTGTAAGGTAGCCAAGGAATTGAATTTCTTCCTATACCCAACACTAGAGTGTCAAGTGATGGTTTCAAATGGAGGAACTATAAATCTCTCTGGAAAATGTCATAATATCAAGATAACCATGGGGGAATATTTATTGAATCGTCTAATGCTTTCCATTCCAATGGGAGGTGATGACGTTGTACTAGGAGTACAATGGTTACAATGTTTGGGGACGACAACTTTTAATTTTCAAGAAATTTTCTTGAAATTTTTTCTGGAAGGAAAGGAATTTGAATTACGAGGTATCGTAGGGAAGCCGTGATAGATAATAAGCTCTAATGTCATGATAAAGCTTGTAAATAAATAACAATGAGGCGTAATTGAAAAATTATGCTCAATTGAAGTTCCAACATCAAAATCATCTATTTATCCATATATCCAAAAAATCTTGGACAATCATTCCAAGGTGTTTGAAACTCCCAAAGGAATCCCACCTATTTGTGATCATGATCATGCTATTAATTTTATTGGAGGAATTTTTCCTCCAAACATCAGGCCTTACAAATATCCTTATGTCCAAACGAGTGAAATTGAACTTATGATTGCATAAATGTTAGAGGATGGTATAATTCAACCTAGTCAAAGTTCTTTCTCTGCTTGAGTAGTATTGGTGCACAAGAAGGATGGATCATGGCTCATGTGTTCAGATTATAGGGAGCTCAATAAGCTCAATATTAAAGATAAATTTCCCATTCACATGATTGATGAATTATTGGATGAATTACATGGAGAAATTTATTTTACCAAGTTGGATCTTCGTTTAGGATATCATCAAATTAGAATGAATACTCAACATATTCCGAAAACAACATTTCAAACTCATGTGAATTTTTGGTCATGATTTTTTCCCTTACCAATGCACCTTCTACATTTCAAGGGTTCATGAATTCCATTTTCAAACCCTTAGAAAATTTATGTTAGTATTTTTTGATGATATACTAATCTAGAATAGGTCTTGGAAGGATCATGTTCAACATGTTGACAGGGTGCTCAAACTATTGGAGGAGAAACAATTATATGAAAAAATATCCAAACATTTATTTGGAGTACAAGAGGTGGAATATCTGGGTCATATTATATCTCAAAAGGGTGTTATGGTAGACCCTAACAAAATTAAATCCATTAAGGAATGGAAAGTCCCCACAACCATAAAGAAGTTGCGAGGATTTATCGGGTTAATAGGATATTATCACAAGTTTGTTAAGAATTATGGGAGAATAGCAGCACCTCTAGAAAAATTATTGAAGAAAGATGCATTTTCATGGACTCTTGAAGCAACTAAGGCCTTTGAAAATTTTAAAGAGGCAGTGTGCCTAGCACTGGTCTTAGCTATGTTAGACTTCACAAAAACCTTTATTGTGGAATGGGATGCCTCAAGAAATGTAGTAGTTGTTGTTTTAATGCAAGAAGGAAGATCCATTTCTTTTGAAAGCTGTCCAATAAAAGGAAATTATTTATAGAATGATATTTATGAGAAAGAAATGTAGGAAATACTACATGCACTAAAGAAATGGCGACCTTACCTAATGCGAAGACACTTCAAGGTAAAAGCTGATCATGATAGTATTAAATGTTTTTCAGAACAAAGACTATCTTTAGAAGAGCATAAAAAATGGGTCACAAAGATGTTGGGTTATGAATTTGAAATCATCTACAAAAATGGGAAGCTAAATGTTGTTGTAGATGCACTCTCAAGAAAGGATGAGGAGGTGAAAGCATTGCTTTGTGCCATTTCTATTATCCAACCAGATTGGATAACCAAAGCAAGGGAGGAATGGAATAATGATGAAGAAGTGTGGATAGTCATTCAAAATTTTCAGAAAGATCATACATCTGATACATTTAGTTCAAAAAATGATTCCTTATGGTACAAATATCTCTTATATCTTTGTAAGAATTCCCAACTAAAAAAAAAGATTCTTTTGGAATTGCACACCTCTCCCATAGGAGGACACTCAGGATTTTTAAAAACTTACCACAAGGTGAAGAAAGAATTTTTTGGGGATGGCCTTAAATATGATATTCAAAAGTTTGTAGTGGAATGTTTGGTTTTCCAGCAAAATAACGTTGAGACAATTAAGAACCCGAGTCTGCTACAAACTTTATCCATTGCAATTCAACATTCGGAGGAGGTTTCAATGTAATTTATCACAAGTTTACCTAAGTCCAAAGGAAAGAGTGTCATCATGGTGGAATTTGATAGACTTACCATGTATGCACACTTTTTGCATTATCTCATCCATTGAAAGAAAGTATAGTTGCTACTACATTTATGGAAAAAATTCAAAAGCTACATGGAAACCTAAATATTAATGTAAGCGACAAAGATCACATTTTCACTAGAAATTTTTGGACAAAATTATTTTCTTGTTTGGGTACTCAACTAGCTCATAGCTCATCTTATCATCCTCAATCTGATGGGAAAATAAATATAGTGAACAAATATTTGGAAGGATATATTCGTTTTTTTGTATCCGATAAACAAACACGATGGGTCAAGTGGTTACCTCTGGTTGAATGGTGGTATAACACTTCCTTCCATAATGAAGCAAAAATGACCCCATTTATGGCACTTTATGGGTATCATCCTTCGTCCATCACATCATATTTAAGAGAAAATTATAAGGTTCAAGAAGTGGAATATCACATCGAGAATCAACAACAAGTTCTCCAACTCTTAAAGGATAACCTAAGTTTGGTACAAAATCGAATGAAACAACAGGCAGATCGACATCGCAACGAGAGAAGTTTTGATGTAGGAGACTGGGTATTTTTATGGCTACAACCATACAAAAAAATGTCCCTCAAGCAATCTAAGAAGGATAATAATTTATCGCCAAAGTACTATGGTCCTTACAAGGTGTTGCAAAATATTGGTACTATGGCATACAAATTGGATCTTCCTACTTCTTCTCGAGTGCACCCAGTTTTCCATGTTTCATGCTTAAAGAAGGTTATAGGTGACAAAATTCCAGTTCAAAAAATATTGATAGAACTTGATGAGGTAGGAAAAATAATATTGGAACCTGAAGCAGTCATAGAAACAAGAACTTGACAAATATGAAATCGATAAATTTTAGAGTATCTCATCAAGTGGAAGAACTTACCCATTGAAGATTCCACATGGGAGGATGAGAATTTTATAGAGAAACATATAGAGTTTCTCAAGAATTGAAGAAAACACTTTTTTGAAGGAGAGGGGAATGTTAGGTCCCTATTTTACTAGTTTAGTCCCTTATTGTTGTTAGTGTGACCCCATTATTCTTATTGTTGTACCACTATAGTCCCCATATTGTTATTATTGTGCCCCATAAAAGCCTACTATTGTTATTTTTGTGCCCTTAAATTATTATTGTTAGGCTGGATATGATAAAATTGTGACCCCATGGACTCCTATATGTAGAAAGGAGGATTTTTCATTTGTATCATCCAATAATTGTTCATTTATGTAATGTAAAGTAGGTTTCCCCCTCGTAGAGGTTGATTTCTAAGTCGTTGATCTATTTTTTCTTCTATTTTGTGAGATGGTTTCATAACAGAGAAGTAGGTGAAGCCTTGGGTTCATAGTTTGAGCTTTAATTTACCCTCATTTCATGCATGACCAACATAGTTATGGGGAGCATGTGGTACTTGGAAAGGGGTTCCTCGTTCCACATGACAAGGAATAAAGATTTTTTCAGGAACCTAGAGGAGAACGACTTGCATATGCACATTGATATGGGGAATGAATGAAGGTACAACATGACTAGGTTTGGTATAGTCACATTTTAGAGGGAGTCGGGATCCCCCCTCAGTCTCAGGGATGTCATGTTTGTGTCAAACATAAAGAAAATTATCATCTCTGTTGCAATTTTGGAAGATCATGGATATTGTGTGATCTTCAACAAAGGAAAGAAATTCCTGAGACGCATAGCCACAAAAAAGTTGAAGGAGATAGGGGTTTGGATGAATAACTTGTACAAGCTAGATGTGGAGGATTATGCTGCATTTAGCACAAAAGTAGATAAGATGTGAAGTTTCTATGTAAATTAACTTTGGCATATAATACTTGGCCATTTGCATCATGGAGATTTGAATGTCGTGTAGAAAATCACAAAAAGCCTTCCCAAAGGAGTGCTTTATCATACATATGTATGAAAAGGATGTAATTTAGGTAAGTGCACAAAATATACTTTCCATGATCAATAAAACAAGGCACATGTAGTCCTAGAAAGGATCCACTCTAATGTTTGTGGACCTTTCTCGACAACCTTCACTGCAAGGCATAGGTACTTTGTCATTTTCAATGATGAGTATTCATGTAAATGGTGGATATTCTTCATGCGGAGGAAGGATGATAAGTTTTCAAATTTTGTTGAGTTCAAGGCACTGGCGGAGAAAGAAACATGCAAGAAGGTGAAGGATCTCATGAGCGATAATGGAGGTGAGTACATGCCAAATGAGTCTAAAAATTTCTATGAAAAAGAAGGCATTCGATGAGAGTTGACAACACCCCACAACCCACAGTAAAACATGGTGGATTAGAGGAAGAAACACATCCTTTTGGGAGAAGATAGGGTGATATTGCATGAACAAGGCCTATATCTGCACTTGTGGGATGAAGCATGCAACATAATGGTCTATTTGTAGAACCGAAGTCTGCATTGGATTTTGGGCATGATTACATCAGAGGAGGATTTCTCTTGGAGGAAGTCAGATGTGTCACACTTCAGGATATTTGGAGCCTCTATTTACTATCATGTCTCAAAAGATGTCAGGAAGAAGCTAGAGCCGACTACATAGTGGGGGATATTTGTGGGTTACACAGAAACTCCCCACAACTACCATGTGTATCTGCCATCCTTTAGAATGATAATGGTGTGAAGGGATGTAAAATTTGATGAAGATAAGGCCACATGGTGCTCTATTGAGAGGGAGCTTCAAATCCCACCAGAGGAGGATATTTTAGCTCCAAAGGGGGAACTTCAAGAAATTGTGGAGAAACCAAAAATTGAGGAGCAAAAGGTGGATACCACTGTTGAAGGGGAACCATCTAGAGAAGGCAGGAAAAGGATCAGGGAAGTTGAGATACTTGTGAAGTATGTGAGGGGGAATGTGGGTGCTCCTTCAAATCAACACAAATAGAGAAAGTCACCAGATTTGTATATTGGCTACATGGATCTAATGACATAACTTATAGAGAATAAGACATCCTCATTCGAGGAAGAAGTATAGAAATATGTATGGGTTGATGCAATGTTGTAGGAGTATGAATCCACTGTCAAAAAAAGTGTTTGGGAAGTTGTCCCAAGGCCATCAGATAAGTTAGTTGTTAGTTCACGATGGTTCTTTAAGGTAAAGACGACACCAAACGGAAGCATCCAAAATTACAAGGCCATATTTGTGTCCAAGGGGTACTCCCAGGTTGGAGGTATTGAATATGAAGATACATTTTCTCTTGTATCAAGGTAATCATCCATCATATCAATTCTTTCTCTGGTTGCATAGATGGGGACTCAAGATCCACCAGATGGATGTGAAAACAACATTCCTCAATGGATCTATTAAGGAGTAGGTTGATAGCGAGCAACCATAAGGTTTTGAGATTTTTTATTGAGAGTATCATGTGTGTAGTCTCAATCAAGCATTTTATGGTCTCCACCAAGCACCCCATGCTTGGTACACCAATATAGATAAATAACTCACCTATTTTGGATTCAGCAAAAGTGAAGCCAATGCAAACCTCTATCATATTTTGGTAGAAGGTAAATTTTTGATTATTCTCTTATATGTTGATGATTTGATTCCAATTGTTGATGAGAAACTGATTAGATCTTGCAAGGAGGACCTTGCAAGAGATTTTGAAATGAAGGACATGGGTCTCATGCACTACTTCCTTGGATTGGAAGTGTGACAAGGATAGGAGGAAATATTTGTCTCTCAGGGAAAGTATGCCAAGGAGATGCTTCAAAAGCTCTGCATGGAAATATGCAAACCCATGGAGACTCCTCTAGTGACCAATTGGAGGAAAGAGGATGCCACTTCAGGTGAGGAAGTGGATGATACCATTTACCGATAGTTGGTGGGTTCACTAAAGTATTTTGTGAGCACACGGCCATATATGTTATATGTAGATAATCAATTGAGCCAATCTATGGTTCAACCAACCAAATTATTTTGGAGGCTAGCTAAGCATGTTCTACAGTACCTCAGAGGCACTACCCATTTTGGAATATGGTAGAGATGGAAAGGAGGAGTGAAGCTTCTTGGATTCAGAAATGCAGATTGGGAGGGGAATCCATCAAACCAGAAGAGTACATTAGGAGGAATTTTTAGGGTTGGGTCCGTAGGAGTTTCTTAGTATGCAGGAATCAAAGATCTATAGAACTAATCTCGGCAAAAGCAGAATAAATGGCTACCAGTCAAGCAACTTTTGAGGCTATTCGAATGAGAAATATACTTGTTGGATTATTTGGTTAGATGATGGATCCAACCGTGATCTACTATGATAATAAAATTTACATAAAGATCTATAAAAATCCTATTTTTCATGATCGATCCAAGAATATTGATATCCCATATCACCATCTACGAGATTGTATGCAAAGTTGGATGATGTTGTTGCAATACATTCCGACAGAGGAACAAGATGTAGACATTTTGACAAAGACATCATCAAAAGGTAAGTTCGAGTTCCATAGGTGAAGGATAGGGGTGGTTGATAATACCTTTCTTTCCAAGAGGGAGTGTTGAAAAATGTAGCAAGAAATTCTCAATTTTATTTTGCCTTAATTAAATTGAGAAAAAATGAATTTCCACATCAGTAGACAACTTATATGATGTTAACTTGAGTGACATGGCTTGTGTCACCTAGTTTATTCAATAAATTTGAGTTGGAGGAGTTAGAGTTTAGTTTATCATGTGTGATTTCTAATTTGAAGCAATAAAGGTCAGTTATCTAAGGTTATTTTTAGTTAAACTAGTTCCAATTGTTGGAAGAACTAGTGGAGGGTCAAGTTGTGTAGTGGGACTTCAGTCAAACTCAGCTATCATCTAGTTAAATGATCAACCAAACCAAAATATCTAGTGCATGTAGATAATTCGAGTTACCTAGTTGAGATGGAGATTCCATGGAAGTATAACACCAATTGTGGACTAGTTATGAATGTGCAAATGTTGCATGCACTCAAAGGAAGGAACTATAGGAATGATGCAATTCAATTGAGGGAATTTACTTGAAAATAGGGGATAATTCCACGAGGAAAACTGCAAGGAAATAGGAGTTTTGGGCTGTTAGCCACCTGTAATATTTTGTTATACCAAAAGGTGGCTAAATATTTTTGAGCCTCCAAGGAACAAATTTTATCACTAAAAATTGTTGGCTCTTGAAGACTCCTTGAAGGCCTCATGCCTCTGTCGAAAATCCTCATTACTGTTCCTATTGATTCTGCTGATTTCATGTAAGAAACTGCTGAAGAAACCATCATTTTTTCCCCTTTCTCCCACTCATACCTAACCTTCATTAACTTCCCCTTTTCTCCATATTATTCCTCTACTTTTCATAAGTTTCTCCTTCCATTCATGAAAATCCTCCTGACATGGTTTGAAACTTCTTTTTGAGCTGTGCCGAAACCCCCAAATCCATTTAAATCCTTGAAATTTTTCATAAAAATCAAAGTTTTATTACTATAGACTTAAGCCCCTTTGGGTTAAGTCCTAAAACCACTTCCCCCACACGCCCTTTCCCCAGAACCAGGCGCTAGTCCCATTAGCGCTAATCGCATCGGAAAGATTCAAGTGTGCACGTTTGTTGAGCCATTTCAAAACTCCGATTGTGATCAGCCCTTTTTATCATAAACCGCAGATCATATTATTTCTCATATAACCATAGAGCCCGCAATCGGGCGCTGAACCATTGAAAGGCCCCTCTTCAATCAATATTTTCCTTTGTAAACCCAAAAACCCACTTTCCGGAAGTTTTAAGTTAAAAACGTAAAGTCACGTGATAAATATAAAATGGGTTGATCAAAAAGACCGATCGCGCAATCGCGATCGGAGAATTCACAATGGGTAGATCGGAAAGACCAGGCCCGCAGTTCCGATTGCGATTAGGCCTTGGTTATATATACTCCCGGGCATATTACAGTTCATATATCCCACGGCCCCGCAATCGGGCGCCTTTTCCCTTTACTTATATATTTTCCGCCCGATCCATTATAACTTGTTTTTATTGCAAAAACTTTGGTTTTCGTATGTATGAAAGGTTTTTCCCCTTTTTTTTCTCCACCGTTGATCACCGCCGATCGAAAGGCCGTCGCTCAATCGCATCACACATCCCCAATCGCATCGCAAACTTTCCCCGATTGCGCAATCACATGCCCCTATCTGCCACCTCCGATTACAATTCCTCCGATTCGCTCCCCGCCGCTGATCTGACCCTCAGATCTAACGGTCAGCGCTCAATCGCAAGTTTCGATCGCATCCCCTCTTCCGCGATCCCCGATTGAGATTGCCCCGATTTAATCCCGTCCGTCCATTGCCCGCTGATCCAACGGTCATCGTTTGATCGCACTAGTCCCCCGATCGTGCAATCGCATCGGAATTTTCCAATCACGCCCTTTGTTTCTCTCCTCCGATTGCAATCCCTCCGATTCATTCCCCGCCGTTGATCTAGTCCTCGGATCAACGGCCAGCGCTCAATCGCAAGTTTCCAATCGCAAGTTTCAATCACATGCGTTTTTGTTTCACCCCCGATTGCTGATCCCCGATTCAATCCCGACCGTTGATCTAATCCTTTGATCCAACGGTCCGCGCAAAATTGCGTCGCGTGATTCAATCGCTCCATTTGCTCGCTCCCCCCCGATTGCACTCCTCCGATTAGATCTGGACCGTCCACTTGTCCAGATCCGACGGTCCAAAACCACCCCGCCTTATTTCTTCTCCCCGCTCTCCTTTACCTGTTCTGCGCCGATCTCCACCGTTAGATATTTTTATCCGACGGCTACGCTCCTCCCCCGCCATCCGAAGCAGTTTAAACCAAAATTCGCAGGATTTCTTAAATGTTTTATGTTTGATACAGGTGTTTTAAAAGGTTTTCCATTGTATCACGAAGAAATGCCGAGGGCTGGGAATGACGATTCTAATGCCCTCGTTTCATTAAAGAGAAGCCATCCACGGGGCTCCATTCCATGTTTCGTTAGTACTCTATGAGTATTGATGCCGTAAAGCCCAGTGCGGGTCTACACATCGACAAGACACTGTTTTTCAAACACAGTTAAAGAGTATAAGTTTGAAGACAGAGCACAGCAGAACGAAGATTGAAGACAATATTACGGGGATTACGGCTAAGACGGTTTTCAAAAGCCTAATCCCCAACTCAAAACACAGTTTAAAGAACATCATAAGTGTTTCGCTGACAGAAAGGTTTCCACCACTTCAACTGAGGCGAATTGATTCCTCAGCTACTACAAAGAGCCACCTGTCGCCTCAAACCATTCAGAACAGGGGCCGAAGTTATTGCTCGAAGAAATATCTGCCTCCAGCATTTCCAAGAAGTTATTTCTGCAAGGAAACCAATGCATAAATATCTGCAGAGTTACTCCAAAACATACACAGAGCCTCAAAGTCAAACAAAGCTTCCACCGAGCTTTGATATTTATTGTGAAACAGTTAATGTAGTGATCCACCTGTAAATTTCTCCCTCGAGCCTCTCAAAGAGCCGAGAAGTCTTCACTCTGCATTAATTGTCTTTGAGATATTTTGTTAAAATCTCACCTCCTCATCTTCCTATAAGTACTTCTGCATAAGATGAGAAGTTGTTGGTTGTTGTTGATCACAAGCTGTAATACTGAAACTCTTTGAAATAAATACATAGTCTGATGAAGTTGAAGAACAAATTGAAGTCTTGGATGTCTTGATGATGTTGTTGCATGCCCGTTCCTGAGAAGGCTCTATCAATGGATTCATGAGCTTGGTTGTTGGTGAAGTATTCTAACTGTTAAATGTTTTCTCCTGTTTTCATTATGTTCCATAATTTCTTACTACAGTAGGCTGAAAGTTTTAGGCTAAGAAATGACTCCTGGAAGCACCTTAGACCTGCTCACCCTTCACTGTTTTATGTTTTCTTCTGCTGAAGTATTTTAGAGGCTTTAAACCTTCTCTTTAGTCTTCATGCTTGTTTATTTCCTTAATAGCTCAAATAGTTGGTTTTAGCATGATTTATGGTTTTCCCTGCTTGTCTACTATCACTTGAAAGCTGTTATTGAAGTCTGCCTTTGAAGTACCATTGTTTTGAGTTAATCATAGAGGTCGGTTTTGATCTTGCCCTTTGCCATTGCTTGAATAGTTTTTTTGAAGGTCGTTATAGTTGTAAGCATAGATGTTATTTAGGTGTTCCCTCTTCTATGACTACAATTATCAGTGAATCTTTTATGTTTTCTAAATCCTTTAAAATAAAATCTTTGAGGAAATAAGGAGTTCCCCGAATCTTAGATTTCATTTTAAAAGTTGTCTTGAAGTCATTATTTTCTTAAAGAATGTTTGTAGGATTTATGGTTAGCCCTGTCTATCAAATATATCTTTATTGTTGAGTTATGTTCTTCAAGTTCCCTTTGTTGAGAATTAAACTTCTCTTTCCAAATCATTAATGTTCATCTCATTCCAAAAACAAAAGGATCCGGTGGCCAAGTTAGATTTGCCCTTTGATATCCCATATCCATTGATGAGTTTGTCATAACCTTATTTTGACTCCATCGCCCAATGAACCAGATATTTCCTCTTTCTGTCTATCTTTCCTAGACCTTCCATGTTCTGCTGTATCAACTCAATCCAACCAAATAAACAAAAACCTGTACTTAATAACTAGTCTAAAATCATACTCAAAGCACACAAGATAAACCTTTGCGATCAAACATTTGAGAGATCCCTCTCTGAGAACAGGAGGACTAGATCCTGGAACTCTAAAGATTGGTTTTGATGTTGCCTTGTCTTTTGATTTGCCAAACTGTAAAAACACGGGGGACCAACATGGGCCACTAAATTTTCATTCTTATTACCATTTCTTAACATATATTTCATCCATTCCTACCATTCTTTTATCACATTATTTATCAAAATTATTATTTAATCCCATTTCATAATTATTTATGCTATTATGGATAAGTAATATTTATACTCCTTTATTTTTAATAAATTGAATATTATTATGAATTATTTCGTAAATGATGGTTTATTAACGAATTTTTTATAACTCATGATTTTAGCCTCAAATTTCTCTTTCAGATTGAAAACTCAATCTTCAGTTCAAGATTAAATATTCCAACTCAGAAATTTTTTGGAATAAAAAGCGAAAATTTTGTGTTGGAAATTTTGGGAAAACAAAGAAGAATATTGAAAATATGAGACAAGAGTTTTGTGTAGAACGGACCAATTTAGTTTTTCAATGAGCAGTTTTCCAAAATTCGGTCTTCGTTGGGAGAAACACAAGGTTCTTCGAGGACATATTCACAAATTTTCTCTTGTGGCTGTTTTCCAAATTTCCTCAATTGCAATAATCAGATTCGACTTGTTACAGCTGAATTATAGTGGAAAGATCTCTTAGATTTGTAATCAGTTGGTTGGAAATTTCCCTTTTGTAGCTTGTATATTTAAAGGAAAGAAACTAGAGAGGGAGGAGATCATCATCTTGAATCTGTAACTTTCAATCATCATAATACATAAATATTGTGTTGTTGTTACATGCGTTGTCTGATTTAATTTCCATTTAGTTTCTATCTCTTCCCGTGCCCTGCTAGGGTTGAAGGGCCCTCCTCTTTAGTAGGTACTGCAGTGGTTAAGGTTGTTGTACATATTTCTTCTTTGCTTTACGTATTGGTGGAAGTGTTGTTGTTGTTGTTCTGGATGTGAGTAGATCTGCTTCAATTTCAATATTATTAAGTTATTACACAGATGTAATTAAAAATACCAGCTGGTGTAATTGTTGTGTGGTGCACTAAGTACAGTTAATTGAGGCTTTATTATATTCCTGTAGGTTGTTTTTATTTTTGCATGAGTGATTTCTTTTAGTAGTTGATTCAACAACGATTTCTCTTTAATTTGATTTGCTTCTGGTTTGATGTATTGACACAGACAGTGCGATTGCCATTGAAATAAAAGACATCCTTGGATTGATAATTTATGTGTATCATCTTAGTCATTTAACAATGATTAATATAGGCCAACATTTTGGCACCGTTGTCGAGGATTGAAATGACGATATAATCAACCAGATTTGTTTGTTAGATGATAGGGTGTACCTAGTCTGCAACTACTAGGTGGTAAGATGAGAGGTAATAACCTGTGCATCGCTCTAACATACCTAGGCAGGCTCACCATTACTACACTAGGGAACTCAGAGGTGAAATTTCTGTGTGTTATTTTAGTGTGTCTTCAACGACACAATTTTCGGGCAGTAAGATGAGAGTTAAGAACCTGCGCAATGCTCTAACATACCTGGGCTGGCTCAAAAATGTCTCGATGGGACACTTAAAACTATGAAATTTCAATTTTTTTGTTGAGTGTGTCTTCAACTATATAGTTGTTGGGCGGTAAGACGAGAGGTAAGAACCTGCACATCGCTCTAACATACCTAGGCGGGCTCACCGCTGTAGAAACTAAAGCACTTGTAGGATGAATTGATACACATAGGGTCCATGTGTGCCAGTAGGATGATAGAAAAATCCAAAAATAACCCCCACTCTAACTAACTACAGGAAAGCCCCCAAAATTCATGGGGGGAGGTCAAGGAACAAAGCATCAACATAATCTCGAATCTAGTCGAAGAACTTCACAATATAAAAACTATGGAAAATCAAGACTATATTGAAGACTGGTTTCACTCTGTTGTTTTTTGCCAACATCACTCCATACCTCAACAATTTTTGGCACTATCCTTAATATGGAAGTTGGTCTCTCATACCCTAGTACTTATTAACATACATCTTTCAATTATGGGTATGTGCATACTTGAAGCCTTATTTCGAAAATGGCTTCTGTTGGCTTGAGGGGTCCTGACCCATGTTCAGATTTAAGGTTTGCCAACAAACTCCTATACTACTGGCCCTTTTGGCAATGACCTGCTTGCGCAGACCAAGGTCTCACCCGAAGTAGTATGGGAGGATGGTGGAACTAGGTTTCCGCACCTTGAGAGAAATGTGCTTTTAATGGAAGCAACCTTGTTTAAGATCTATCCGACTTGCACAGAGGGAATATTATCGCAGAACCGTTAACAGTGTACGTGCAGAAAGAGAAGTTCATAAACCCACAGATAGTGTTGGGAAAAATACTGAGAGGGGGGGGGGGTGAATCAGTATTTAATGCAGATAATGAAACCTTTTATTTTTTCCTTTCTAAAAACCCATACACTACTTCGCTGAAGCCAACCAGCGTATATACGCGGATATCCTTTGCAGAACTCGCGTATGACGAGAGATCTAATTATGCATTCAATTCTTAACTCAGATCATTGCATTAATCATTCATCAGATATTTCAGGAAACATTAAACAGGTGCAGAAAGAAAAGAATAATCATCACACACATGTACACCAGGATTTTTAGGTGGAAACCCAATTTGGGAGAAAACCACCGCTGCCGTCGTCTCAGTCTTCAATATTTATTATAAAGAAAAACTTCTTACAATCATGTACTGGTGCAGACTTATACCAGCACGCAGGCACCCACCTGCAGAAGGCTACCACCTTCTCTCGTTTACCAGCCTCACCTGGAAGGGAGCTACAACCCCCTGCTCACGTTTACCAGCCTCACCTGGAAGGGAGCTACTACCCCCTGATATTAGCACAGCCTCTCCTGACATAAAGCTTCTACTATCAGACTGAAGGCTTCAACCCTCAGCACCACTGCAGACCACGTTTCATCAATTTTCAAACTGGATCAAACAGCTTCAACACAATTCTTCACTTATCAACAAACATCCCTTTTCATTTCATCAGTCAGAACTGTGAAATCACTGTAATCAGAATATCAGAGATAACCCAGTCTTCAAAACATATATGCAGAACCTCAATTATCTTTTGAGCAACCATCAACTCAAGTACCATATGCGCTTTTATTTAAACAGACCCGCATATACACGCGCCTTTACTGAAGAGAACCCGCGTATACATTTGTGCAACTTGTCAGAAAAACCCTAACAGCCCATACGCGCTTTTGTCTGAATAGAGCCGCGTATACACGCGCTTTTCACGAAACGAACCTGTGTATAGATCTATAAAAGATAAATTTTGCAGATCAGACCAGATCTATGAACTTACCAGATTTCTTCAACTTCTTCAACATATTTGTGCCAGGTCTTCATTACCTTTTTCCAGATCATCCAAGAGATTCACCATTTCAAGATCTAGAGATCTTGAACCTTCATTATGTTCATAGATGCATCATAGATTCAGATCTTTCAATTAAGAACACAGTTCAACCATGCAGATCTACTTTAGAGTGAAGTATTCATTAAAGCCCAGACCCTTGCACTCCTATTGCACAATGAAATTTTTCTCCTTATATAGATTTAGCCTTTTCAATACCATGAGTCAAAACCACATTACTTCCGATGGTTTTCCTGGACGGGATCAAATAGAAAATCCAACGCTCAATACAATGGGTCAATACCAAGGTAATGTCCCTTGGTATTCTAATTTTGGAGCACAAAAGACCATACACGACTTGGCACGTACTTTTCCGTGTGCATACGCGCTTTCTCCTTGACAAACCCGCGTATGCATTGAAACAAACATTTTTCATTATTGCTTTGGCCCTCACTGAGATTTCCTTCTCTGGTACTTCTAAGCTACTTGTAGAACATCAGATTTACATCACTAATAAACTCATCAAGCATCAAGAAAATCTTCAAATAATAGGTTTCCATCATCTTCATCAAGTGGGTTGCCATCAAGGACAACATTTAGCATCATATTGCCAACAATCTCCCCCTTTGGAATTGATGGCAACCATGATGGTGTTTGATCACCATAACAGATAAATACATTAAGCAGAATGATATTCTCCCCCTATTCAAACACCATGTCACTCTCCCCCTTTGACATCAAGGGCAAAGGGCGGATCAAAACCAACACAAGGTTTTTCTCCTCATGTAGCGAGAAGAGCGCTGTAGATCTGATGTGCACTGAAGTTACCATGCTCCCCCTGAATTCATTCTGAATCTTCAAACATATTTTTCAATGAAGTGTATGACTCTATTACCTTTCCTATCACCAAGGACTCATACTTACATCAAAGATCCAACCAAGTGGATTTACATATGAGACTCAATTACCCCGCCAAGACGGTTTACACATTTTAACTCAAGTACCCAACCAAGTGGGTTTACATATTTGATCAGGTCCTTACATGACTGAATATTACAATTTTACATCATAGGTTGCACCATGACCTTTTCATTAAAAATACAAATATGAATTTTTATGACCAATACAAGAAAAACCTCAAGAGAGATCACATTTCAGAACCATCATAATGCCAAAAATACATTATACTCAGCAAGACTAATGCTCCCCCTGAAAATGTGCATCCAAGCATCTTTTCTATATGACCAAAGCTCCCCTTTTGCTTGTGCATCCTGAACACTTTCAATAGCAAATCATCAAGGCATCTTCACCCAAAAACAGAGAATGAAACAGAAATATAAGAGATGAAATACGACCAGTGACTCCAAACAGCATCAAAGATACCAAACATCACTGCAGATGTGCTGAAAAATGCTGACCCCAAACCAAAAAATGCCAGCAACCAACCATACGCGGCTTTATGTGATTAAACTCGCGTATATACGCGACTGTCTTTCAGGAAACCCGCGTATCCAATTTAATCTTCTGAATTTAATCAGATTTGATCTGCTGAGAGGTAGAGACAACACCCAACTTCTGTCTGAGATATTTGAACGCTTCCCTGGGCAGAGGTTTGGTAAATATATCAACAATTTGTTCCTTTGAGGGAACATATTCCAACTTCACCTTTTTTTCAAGCACTTGTTCACGTAGGAAGTGATACTTGATGGGAATGTGCTTGGTCTTCGAATGCATAACAGGATTCTTTGACATACTGATGGCACTTGTATTATCACACATAATGGAGATAGGAGGTGTACATTTGATTTGAAAATCTTGCAAGGTTTGCATCATCCAAAGGAGTTGAGTGCAACAAGATGCGACAGCCACATATTCTGCTTCTGCTGTATATAAAGAAATAGAATTTTGCTTCTTTCTGAACCAAGATACTAATCGGGGGCCCATGTAGAATGCACCACCACTAGTGCTTTTTCGATCATCAACATTTCCAGCCCAATCTGCATCAGTGTAAGCATGAAGAGTAAGGTCAGCATTCTTAGGATACCATAGTCCAAAATCTTGAGTTCCTTGTGGATATTTGAATATTCTTTTGACAGCCTGAAGGTGAGACTCTTTTGGATTAGCTTGGAATCGTTCGACAATCCCAACTGCATGCATAATGTCCGGTCTAGTCCCAGTGAGATAAAGTAGACTTCCTATCATTGATATGTATTCTGGTTGATTCACCGTGGGAGACTCATCATGAGAACTGAGATTGCATCCGGTTATCATTGGTGTACTTACAGGTTTGCATTCTTCCATGCCATACTTCTTCAAAAATTGCTTAAGATATTTTGCTTGTGATAGGAATATACCATCTGTAGTTTGATGCACTTGCAAGCCAAGAAAGAATGTTAGTTCCCCAAGTAAGGACATTTCAAATTCCTGCTGCATGACAGAAGCAAATTTCTGACTCATAGATTCTTCATTACTCCTAAAAATGATATCATCAACATAAACCACCACAATTAATAGTTTATTATTTTCAATTTTTGTGTATAAGTCGCTATCAGCAGACCCCTTTGAAAATCCTTGTTGATGAAGATATTTGTCAAGACGATAATACCATGCCCTTGGAGCTTGTTTGAGACCATATAGAGCCTTTTTAAGTCTACAAACAATATTTTCATCATTTCCCAAAATGAATCCTTCTAGTTGTTCTATATAAACTTCTTCTTCTAGATCACCATTGAGGAAAGCAGATTTGACATCCATTTGATAAACTTTGATTTGTTGAAAACTTGAAAAAGAAAGAAACATTCTTATGGCTTCAAGTCTAGCTACAGGAGAAAAAGTTTCTTCAAAGTCTATACCTTCTTGTTGAGTATACCCTTTGCAAACCAGTCTAGCTCTGTTTCTTATAACGTCCCCATTCTCATTTAACTTGTTCTTGAATATCCATTTGGTTCCAATGACATTTTTGTTATGTGGTCTTGGTACCAATTCCCAAGTGTGATTCTTTTCAATTTGATCAAGCTCTTCATTCATGGCTTGAATCCAACATTCATATTTGCTAGCTTGATTGACATTGTGTGGTTCAATTGTGGATAGAAATGCCAGATAGCTAGAAGATCCCACAAGAGTCCTCCTTGTTTGTACTCCTGATTCCTTATTTCCAAAAATTTGGGATTCAAGATGATTCTTTTGAACATATCTGGATGGAGCTTTTTCAGATACATCATCTTCTGGTTCTTCATTGGATCCATTGTCTATATCATTTCTATTTGATGCAGAAGGACAAAAGTCACCATCATCTTCATCTGTTGTGTGTTTTTCTTCTTTAGGAGCTGCAGGAAACTCATTAATAACAACATCAATACATTCAAAAATCTTCCGAAGCCTTTTATTGTAACATTTGTATGCTCTGCTTGTAGATGAGTAACCAAGAAATATTCCTTCATCTGATCTGGGTTCAAACTTGCCAAGCTTTTCATCATTATTTTTTATAAAGCATTTACTTCCAAAAACTCTAAAATGCTTCACAGAAGGAGGATTACCATACCATAGTTCATACGGAGTTTTATCACTATTTACTCGAACATGTGCCTTGTTAAGAATATTTGCTGCTGTGTGAGCTGCTTCTCCCCAGAAAGTGTCAGGTGTTCCGGAATCATCAAGCATAGCTCTAGCCATTTGTTGAATCGTCCTATTCATTCTTTCTGCTACGCCATTTTGTTGTGGAGTGCCTGCTACAAAAAACTGTCTTTTTATGCCATGCTGTTCACAAAATTCAAAGAATTCATTTGATGTGTATTCTCCTCCTCGATCAGATCTAAGACACTTGATTTTTAGATCTAATTCATTTTCCACCAGTGCTTTGAAGATCTAAAATTTTTCAAATGCTTCATCTTTGTGTTTGATCAACCCAATCCAACACATTCTAGAGAAATCATCAATAAATAAGATATAGTATTCTTCACCCCGTGGTGACTTTTTCCTCATAGGTCCACATATGTCAGTATGAAAGAGTTCAAGAGGCTTACTTGATGATCCTTCCTTGGCATTAAATTGCACTCTCGTTTGCTTACCGAATTGACAGGATTTGCATATGATACTTTCAGGCAGAGTAATATTGGGAAGACCACGAACAACATTAAGTCTGCTAGATTTTTTGATTTGAGAGAAGCTTAGATGCCCCAACCTTCTATGCCATAGCCAGTTTTCTGAAGATTTACTCAAGTAAGATTGTTCTTTTCAATTCTTCAATACATACAGATTGCTTGGAGTTCTTTTTCCTTTTATAATTGTTTTACCTGTATCAAGATCACGCACCACACATTCTTTTGAACTAAAGACAACTTCAGTTCCTTGATCACACATTTGACTTACACTTAACAGGTTATGCCTTAATCCATCCAAATACATGACATCATTAGCCTTCACCTTTTCTTTTAGAAACACAGACCCTTTTCCTTTAATTACAGCAGGAGTATCATTTCCAAAAGTAACTTTCTTTTCCTTTTCTAGAGCACTATATGCACGAAGTTTGTGTTTATCACCTGTCATGTGTCTTGAGCATCCGCTATCAATGTACCATTGATTTTCTTCACCTTCCGCAAATAATGCTATGCCACAATTTTCAACCTATGGTTCCTTCTTTTTCCATATTTTGGATTTTGAAGGAAGATGCTCTCTTGGCTGTACTTTGCTCCTGCACTCAGATATTCATGGCCAAAGTTATTGCAATAAGCACATTCAACTTCATTTAGAAGAGGAGAAAAGTTGTTATAGGTATTCTTCTTTGTTTCAACATCAATCCTTTTCTTTCTTGCTTCTCTTGTCATGATGGTTTTATATGCAACACATTGAACAGCTTTATGACCAAAATTGTGACATGAGAAACATTGTCCATTGAAGTAGAAATTTTTGCGATCATGAAATCTTCTATTTGAATTTACCTGTTGGTTGTAGCTTCTTTGAAAGACATCCCTGTTAGTGTTCCTTGAATTGTGATGATCATGCTTTACCTATAAAGATTCTTTATTCCCTTGCTGAGTGGCTGAATGTAGTAAACCAGTTGTAGCTGCTTTTAGATAATTTGGTGCTGAAGCCTGAGAAGATTCTCCGGTATATCCAAGACCTGTCTTAATAAGAGGAGAACGTTGAACCTTGATAATCTCATCTAAGGTTTCAGATCCTTTAGCAAATCTAAGATTCAGAGTCTTTACTTTCTCAAGTTCTTTTCTTAGACCTACTACTTCACATTCTAATTTTTCATTATGTTTCTTTGCTTCTTCATTCTGCCTTTTCAGAGTCTCTATGATTATTTTACTTTCTTCCAAGCATATTTTGAGTTGATTGTTTTGATCAAGAAAATCATTGTCATCTAGAGCATCCATAAAAGCATCCTTATCGTCTCTAGAATTATTTTCAAATGCCATGAGGAGTCTAAGATCTTGTTCACATTCTTCCTCACTATCAGATAACCCATCACTTTCTTCATTTGTATAGTAGCTTTTCTTAGTGCTAGATCGGTTCTTATTCCTTCTTGCTACTTCTTTCTCTTTAGCAGATGTTTCTTTATAAGGACATTTTATATCATAATGACCAAATCTTCCATAATTAAAACATTTGAAAGGAAGCTTACCTTTGAATATTCTGGTTCCTAGTTGGAGTCTTCTCACAAAGTTTGCCTCATCTTCTTCTGAGATATATCCCGATCCTTCTAGTTTTTGAACTTATTTCCCTTTTGTAGAAGCTTTAAAAACAGATTCTTTGACTTCAGATAATCCTCCTCTCCTCATTTCATATGCAGTCAATATGCCATGAAGTTGCACCACGGAAAGATTTTGAATATCCTGTTTTTCTTCAAGGGCAGAAACTTTTGATTCAAATTTTTCCGTTAGCGATCGTAAAATTTTCTCAACCAAAGTAGTGTCGGATATTGTTTCACCCAGATTTTTCATACGATTTACAACATCATCAATACGTAAAAAGAAACTGGCAATACTCTCATCACTATGCATCTTTAAATTTTCATATTCAATTATGAGATTTTGGAGTTTTGCACTTTTTACCTTTGCATCGCATTCATAACTTAGAATGATTTTGTCCCATATTTCCTTTGCTATATTCAGCTGCATGACTTTGACAAATTCTGATTCAATTAGACTTCCTGTTATAGCATTGACCACTTTTGCATTTGATTCATAATTCTTTCTTTCAGTTGGATCTGTTGGTGTAGCAGCTGGATATTGATATCCTTGTTCAACAATGGCCCATACATCAGCTCCCATAGACTGAAGATAGGATCTCATCCTCATTTTCCATAAGATTAAATTGCTCCCATTGAAGAGCGGGGGCTTTATAGATGTTGTTCCCTCATGATTGCTCATCTTGCTTGATCTTCCTTCTAGCGGCTAAGCCTTTTCAGAAGGACCTGCTCTGATACCAATTGTTGGGAAAAATACTAAGAGGGGGGGTGAATCAGTATTTAATGC
>JAXQQM020092807.1:0-102019 GCA_034641835.2 Pinus albicaulis | reverse complement strand
ATCTTCTGGAACACGGCTCGATCGACTCCCTGCTGGATAAGAAGCAACGCTTGCACATTCTTCCGCTTATCTTTCTTGCACTGTTCCCTCTCTGCATTACTGAGGGCTCGTTCTTCTGCATCATCTTGAGGTTTTGCAAATCCATACTTGACATGATCCCATACATCATGTGCTTTTAGCATAGTCTCCATTTTAATAGCCCACATATCGTAATCTTTCCCATTGAAAGATGGAAGTTGTGGCTGAAAATTTAATGTAGCCATCTTGCCTCAAACAATAAATATTTTCTGACAGAAACCCTAAATGGCTCTTTTTTATAAAGGCTTTGCAAAGCTCCTTAAAAAAATATCTTTCAATAAAACACTAATTCCTTCTTCTTCTTCTTTTTTATATAATAAATCTTTTATATAAAAAAATTTATATATATAAAAATATTCTTACTAAAAACCCTCTCTTTAAAAACTTTATGTGAAAATCCTTTTCTTTTTTAAAAAGATCATAGACAATATTTTGTAATAACTCCCTTCTAAAAAAAACGGATGATGAGTTCGGACTTTTAAAAAAAAAAATCCCCTTTTGAAAAACTCACATGCTCTTTTGTGAAAATGGAAATACCCCTTTTTTTATAGCACTCACGTGACTTTCAAAAATTTAACGTATGTAGTTTTTAAAAAAGCTCACGGGCACATTACTATTTTGTCTACCTTTTGCTCCGCTGCACCGATAATATATAAAACCATATGTTGACTTTTCTTCCCGTTCACGGCTGTTGGCCGAAATTTTTCTAAACTGGGTTCTGCACCCCCGATGAAGGTAAAATTCTTTTGGGAGAAGTTGAGGATGGGTTCGCAGGTGATGCACTGGATTCAATCACACAAATAACACAAATATTTCACACAATAATAATGAGTTGCGGCTCTTCAATTAATCTAAATCACTCTAAACCATAGAACTCTCTAAATACAATGAACCCGTGAAGGGTATTTAATCTAATTGACATACACACACTCTCACACAGAACTGAACTTGATCAACTCGCTTAATTCAGTCTCTAACTCACTCACCAAATCTAATTGTAACTAAACTCAACTAATTCACCTAACTATTTGTCTAACTTCTGTGTGCGGGAAGTAATTATATATTTTAACACTGAGAACAATAATATGGTGGTTGATATTTCCATTCCTTTTCAGATAAACACCTCTCTGTTGGACGATGGACTCTCATATTTAGGCTTTAAGATGTGACCTAATAATTATTGGGTCAAAGATCAGTGTTGGATCATGGAAAAATTTGACACCTCACTATTGCATTAAACCCATAGATCGATTTCTCTAGGCGAAAAGTATATTCTCATACAATTTGTCCTTTAACATATATTTTTTTTCATGCTTCCTTACAAAATCATCAGATACATTAAATCCATTATAGCTACATTTTTGTGGGGAGGAGCTAGAGGTGGCAATAAATTCAATCTGGTTCGTTTAGAATATTTATCTTGTAATAAGTTGTACGGTGGTTGGGGTCTCAAGGACATAATTTGTTTTGGATGGGAACTCCTTATCAAGAGTCTCTAGAGGGCTTTATCAGGTGATGGAATATGGCATGATATTTTTGAGAGGAAATATTTGGAAAGGATATCGATTATTGAGTGGTTCAGGTCCAAATTTTATTCATGTATGAATGGTTCATATATTTGGAATGGCTTCTGTAAGCTAAACTGCTAGATATTCAAAAATTTGAAATGGTCCTTTAGAAATGGACATAAGATCCATGTTCATATTGAGCCCATTCTTGGTTTGTGAAGTCAGTGTTTAACTGGGGATGTTTAAAATGATTTGCGTGCATATGGTTTCTTCTTCTTACTACAAATCATTGAGAGCTCTAACCTGAGGAATTCAAGTCATGGAAATCAATGAATGCGATTAGACTAAGAGACTCCAAATTTGATAGGTGGAAGAAATACATATATGACCTCAATGATGGAGGGGATTTCGATGGGGGATGGAAAGGATGTGCTATGTTGGAATGGAAATTTACGAAATGGAAATATGGTGGTGTCAAAAGTATACTCATACATTTCTCATCAACTACATCCCAAATTGGAAAAATCTTGCTTCAATACAATATGGCGCTGGAAAATCCCAACGAATATTATTATTTTTGGTCGGTTGGCATGGTTCAAGACAATATGGTGCTGGAACATCCCAATGAAGATTATTCTTTTTGGCTGGTTGGCATGGAAGAACATATTTTAACTTTGGAAAATATCTACAAGTGTGGAATTAGTGGCTTGAGTTGATGTATGCTATGAAGGGAGACAAATGAAAGTGTGCTTCACCTTTTTCTACAATGTCTTTTTTCTTTGCAATTTGGTGCAGGGTATTGCAGGTTTTCAAGTTGTAATATAGATGGTGGTTCTCTTCCATAGAGTCGTGTTTCAATTGGTGGATGCATCGTTGCAAGGTTTACAGATCCCTTCCATGGGTTATTGTATGGGGAATATGGTGAACACATAATGGTGTGATTTTTTATGATTACCCTTTGGATATTGTCAAGGCCGCAAATAAGATAAGTGCTCATTATGATGAATATGACAAAAATATTAAGAATAATAAACTTAGTAGGAATCTAGACAAAAAACAGAATTGTGTTTATCCAACAGGGTACTTCGATGGGGCATTGCAACAGGGTAAGTATGGTTGCGGAGTAGTCTTATATTTGAACCCAGATCATCATGTCTAGTTATTTTGGTTCGGTGGAGAGGGCTCCAATACTCGAGTAGAAGTAATAGGTTTGTGGAGTCTTATCTTTTTTGCTAGAAGATTGAATCTGGAGCAGATGACCATTCTTGGAGATGCAGAGATAACCATCCAATGGATAATGGAATGGAAAATATTAGTGCTCTAAATGTGGTGAATTGGACATCTCGATAGAAATATTGAGAATTTTTTTTACAAACGTTTCCTTCACACATGTATATAGGTAGCTAAATGGGGTTGTGGACTCTCTTTCCAAAAGGGGAATTGAAGCGATGTTGAGGTCTTTCCATTATAATTTTTTCTTCAATGGTGATGATCAAGAGAGTGATACTCGTGAGATAAACTAATCATTTTCTCTGGTTTTTTGATATGTTTTTGCTTCCTTAATATTGTATATATGCGACTAGAACTTTTTCTTTCCTCATGGTTGATGGATGATATAAGTCTCTAAGTCTTGAGAATGACAATTGATCAATTATAGAGCCTTGCACTACGTATTAAATTATAACATTAGAAAATAAAACATGTGTATAGTTTTAAATACTTTAGACTTTCTATGCAATTAGCTATAGTGGATTAATATGTACTTCTTTTTTCATAATAATAATAGAAATTATCAATATTTTTTTCTTTCTACAAAATATATTATTCGATGATGTATCCTTTAAAAGCCAAAATATTGACATACAAACACCGTTATTAATGATATGATGACCTTATTTCCTTACGAGAAATTTTTCCACAAAGTTTTGACTATTACTATTACGGGAGAAGAAAGGTAGTGTTGAATTTGAGAACAAGCATTGAATCCGCCAGTGGATGCTGTGGTAACAACTGCATAGCCATGAGAAAATCTGAAGAACTTGTCCGTTCCTCCGACCACCACATACTCACAGTGCGGTTGATCGAATGTGAAGGTTCCCTGGAGCTCCCCATTGTTGTTTCTGTACTCCATATTCAAAAAGATGAGCGTGAAAACCAGGAAGAAATCAAGTCGAGCAGTCAGATGTGTATTTTACGTTCCTCCGACCACCACATACTCACAGTGCGGTTGATAGAACGTGAAGGTTCCCTGGAGCTCCCCATTGTTGTTGTTGTACTCCATATTCAAAAATATGAGCATGAAAACCAGGAAGAAATCAAGTCCAGCAGTCAGATGTGCATTTAATTACACCGATAGGTGTATCCCCCTATCGGAAGTAGGCTCTTTTGTGATTATGCTAATTAATCTTTTTGATCTGATGGTCTTGATTGAAAGATGCTGGTATATTCTGGTCGTCGCCGCTAAATCAATGGATGAAATTCAAAAAAGTAACTTCCTTGCATATCTAAATCACGTGTTTAAACCATACTTAAATTAATTTTTTACAAAACATGATTAAAAATTTACTGTGCCATTTGTTGACCGCCACCTATCAAATTAAGAAATCCTCCCATCCCATAACCACCACGTTGATGGGCACGTTGCTAATTACAAGCTGTGCTTGTCTCCGACATGTGGGGATCTCCCATAACCATGTTGATGGGCACGTTGTTGATTAGAAGTTGTGCTTGTCTCCTCGTAGACATGTGGGGATCGGAATGGATATGGGGAATTTAACAGTCACGTGAAGTGGGCATTGTAATAGCCATATGGAAACACCGGTGAGGTGCGGGCTTGTAACTATCGGTCCCATCATTGCCAGCGGCTGATGGAAGGCGCATCGACTTATAGGACGTGCCGTTAAAGTCTTGATCTGCCTAATTCTAGACTTTGATTGAATTTAAACCATTTTTCTGTAATGTTGGAATTCGCAGTGAATATGATTTGGAAATCGATGATTAATAGGTTCCACGAAGCCGTGACTGGTAGTTGAACTGACATGGAATTGTTTATGTGTGAATCAGTGGGAGGTACGAAAAGTAATGGGGCGCCAATTGTGCTGCTACAAATAGAAACTCAGGAAGGGTTTGTGGTCTCCAGAAGAGGATGAGAAGCTGGTGCGCTATATTACCAAATATGGTCATGGATGCTAGAGTGCAGTGCCCAAGCAAGCTGGTAATGCTTGCTCAGTCACTTCGATGGAAAAAATAAATAAAAAAATCAATCGCATAAATATAGGAAATGGAGGCGTAAGTCATGAAACTACTATTCTTCTTTTATAACTTAGGTTTCAGACACATTTTCAAGAGGAAGTTTGTTTGTGTTTGTTGTTTTCAGGTTTTTCATGGAGCACCCGCATCCCGATGAAAAGCAATGAAAACAACTCAGTGAAAATTTGCATCTTGCACCACACCAAATAAAGTTGTGGTTCTAAAACCGTCACGCACAATCAAAGGTATGCGTTAAAAAAATGTGCAGAAAGTGACACAGAAATTTAACAGAATGTTTAAATATTTCTATTTAATTTCACTGATCTACTAAATCTTGGAATAGTGAGGCTCTTCATGATACTGCAACACTGACGGAGGGAAATGAAATACTGAAAATGGAGAACCGATCTATCAAATAAGCTTTCGTGAACTGCATATGTTACGGTTGTTGAGGACTCGTGGAGATGGATTTTGAGGAGCGACAATTGTGGCTGTAGAAGGCACAATTAAAAGATGAGGATTGTTTGAAATTCAATTTATGATTTGAAATATTAGTATTGAAGGGAATTGTTGGGCCTCAAAATAGTCTCTATTTTCACTCCATTATTCATCAATATCTTCACATTTTACCTTCATGTCACCTCCATTCCACCTCCATATCATTACATTCACCTCATTATTGGGTCATAACTATGTTTTTCCAAAGTTTATTAATTCTTAACATTTTAAAGTGAATTTATGGCTAAAACTTAGAAAATAATATGCTTATACTTATACCTAACAATTAGCATGAGTTTGTTGACATGTGTAGGCTCAAAGGAAGCTTCCAGGGCATCTTTATGTGGCCTTGAATGATCAAATTCGAATTTGATAAGATAAGCCTCATGGAAAAGATCATGGAGGAGATCATGGAGGATAGGGTTATGTGTCTAAGATGGTTGAGAAATGTATGGCACTAAAAGAGAGATTAGTGGATCATCATTATGAGTTTGTTATCTCATCTCATTGTATAAATAGGAGTACCTCCTCCATTCCAAGAGGAGGACTCTTAGAGCATTGTATCCAATTAATGATGGAATATAATAAAGCTCATTTTTTATATATTTCCATTATGTAGTTTTAGATGTAAATTGTGTTAATGTAGAATATGAATTTATGGAATTTATGTCATTTTAGATATAAGTTTCCTTAATGTAGTATATGGAATAATTTGTCTTGTTCTTAAGGGAATTGAGCTCACTCTAAAAGGATGAGAGAAACATTTTATTTCATATTAGATTTTGTTTCATTTCATTGCTTAGATGTTTAAGGATTTGTTTGTGATTGATGAATGAGTTTTAAATTAGAATCTTATCAACATGTGAGAGGATATCCAAGGGTCGAAGTTAGGCTCTCTCTCTATTTGATTTGCATGATAATTGAAATTCATTCTTTTGCTTTTATGTTTCAAGTCATTTCATTTCTTATGCTTATGAATGGATCTTAGTTTAGTTTGGATTAGTACATGAGAGGACAATCAAAAGACTAAGTTAGTCTTTCTCTCTCTTTGAATCTGAACAACAATTAAAGTTCATTCTCTTGTCTTTATTTCAAGTTTCTGGTTTTATGAATGATTTCTCTATGATACTGTAGGGAAGGACAACCGGGACCTCCTTAGTTAGGAGCCTCTTCCCTTGCATATTATATTGAATCATAAATAATTTAGTTAGACATAGAGTTAGTTGCCTACTCTTGCATATATATTGCTGGCACCATCACAAGCTCACGAGTTTCCCTCGTCGATAATTTAATGCAGCAATTTGTTCAAATAAATTTCCCAACAGGAATTTTGGGAATACAACCGGTGCATGCATTTCGAGTTTGAAACTATTACATATATTCGATAATTTTTTTATTTAATATTCTTTTAGGGTACTTCTTTGTCATTAGTAATTATTTGTTTTTCTTCTTTATTCTGAAATGAATTTGGTCCCGCTAACCATAAAACTCAGAGTTTGTACTGTAAACTTTAAAGCAGCCTCCTCCCAACTATTGTTTGATGACAAAAATGATTTTGTTTCATGCTGTGGGTTGTGTAGCTCGAGAGATTTACTAGAAATTTTGTGATATCGACAAATCCTCAACATAAGGACTTGTTCTCATAGCCATGAAGGATTTCATTAGAATGGGTAAAATCAAAGACACTCTCTTGATCTCAAGTTGTCATGATCAATATTTTCCACAATTCCCGAGAGTCCTTGACCCAAAACCAGTGGGGTATAGAAATTGAAGCAAACAAATATGTTGGCACCATGCTAATGAATCCCATGGATCTTGTCCACATATTTATTAACTCAATATGTAATCCACCACCATTTGACTGATTTTTAATCACTGGTATGTATGCCACAATGTTGAACTAACTAAAATATTGTATTTTATGCAACTCAAAAATGTTATGCAGAATTACAGAGCCACGACATTAGAGGTCTTACGCAATGGTGCAGAGGGTATGACGAATGACGAACTCCAATTAAAATTTATATTATTATTATTATTAAAATAAGAATTGAACTAATATTAAAAGCAATATTACTAATAATACCATTAAATACAATATTAATAATGTTTAAAAAATAATATTTGTAATATTAACAATGTTAATAAAGTTTTTAAAATTTTAATATTTTTATATTTAGTATTATTAAGATAATACTATCTACATTATAATATTAATATTATTAAGAATATTAATATTGTTAAAAAAAATTATTAACATTAATATTGATAAATAAGAATAATAATATTTCTTTTGTAATAGTTAACAATTTAATTATTAATAAAAATAAATTGAAAATTTCATTCACTCTAACAATATGATTAAAACTATTAATGATATTATCATTAATGAATTTAATATAAATAATATTAAGATTACTTTTAATAATTAATAATATTTACATGCTAATCATTTTAGTTAAATATGGTTAAATATTTCCAACACACTCAATGAATGTCATTCATTCTCACCAATGCTCAATAATACACAATTTTTCTTAGCCATAGAGATCCATGGGTAACCCTCTTACACCATAATAATCCATGGTGAGCCTTAATTATAATTAATAATTATAATAATTAAAATTATATCTAAAATAATATATAAACAAATATAATAATATCTAAATAAGTATAATAATGGTTTAAGTAATTATAATTGTCTTTTATTTAAAATAAAAATATATATATTTTGAGGCAAAAAAAAAAAGTATTCATTGTAACCATATCACTAATAGTATTACTGATATTAAAATTCACATTGTTAATAGAAATATTATTAATATTGATACGAATAAGTAATACCAATAATATTTACATTCCAATCATTTTAATCAACTATGGCCAAACATTTCCAACATAGTCTCATTCTCACCTATGTTAAATGATAGAGAAGTTTACTTAGCCATAGTCAACCATGGTCTCATTCTCACCTATGTTAAATGATAGTGAAGTTTACTTAGCCATAATCAACCATGGTTAACCTTACTCAAGCATGGTCATCCTTGGTCAACCATTGTCATCCCTCTCACCCTAGAAACCCCTTGTTAATTAGCGTTAGCCATACTCGATCAATCTCATCCATGATCAAATGTCACATTCTGAAAAATATTGTCTCAATATGAAAATCACGCATGGCCAACCATGGTCATAGTTGGTCCAACGTCGCATTGTGACAACAATTGTCTCAATGTTTAAATGAAGCATGGTAAACTATGTTTATTCCCCTCGGTTTATAATATTAATAATCATGTGACTTTATCAATGATTTTTATTTAAAAAAAATGATTCGTAAGATTTATTATTCTCTTTATTAATAATGTGAGTTATTAGTTACTTTATAATCTAGATCAATTTATTAGTTACATTTAATTAATTAATAATTTAAACATAATAATAATGATTCAATTTAATATAGAATAATTAATTCAATTAATTAATCTAATTTATAAAATATGGTTGTCAATGTATAATCATTGTTGACCAAGATTGATCATGGATAACCAAGGTTGATAATGATTGACCATGTTTGAGTCTATAAAACATGGTTGACCATGCATACACAAGGTTGACCATGATTGACTGCAGTTGACCATGTTTAACTTTAGAAAACATGGGTAACAATTCTTGACCATGTCTGACCATGATTGACCATGATTATCATATTGAGACAATCTTTTTCATATTGTGACGTTGGACCATGGTTAAGACGATGATTGATTTCCATATTGAGACAATCTTTGTCACAATGCGAAGTTTGACCATGGTTGACCATGCATAAGCACGGTTGACCACAATTGATTTGATAAAATATGGTTGACCATGGTTGAATAATATTAAACCCAAACAACTAGTATTACAAAGAAAAAGTATATAAACCCTAAGATAAATATTATAAACAATAAAATAAACCTAATGGTTGATATGAAAATCACCCATGGCCAACCATGGTCATAGTTGGTCCAACGTCATAACGTGACAACAATTGTCTCAATGTTTAAATCAATTCCCTTGGGTTCACCAATTCCTTTGGTTTATAATATGAATAATCGATGAATGTCATCCACGATCAAATGTCAGATTCAGACAAATATTGTCTCAATATGAAAATCGCCCATGGCCAACCATGGTCATAGTTGGTCCAATGTCGCATTATGAGAAAATTTTTCTCAATGTTTAAATCAATTCCCTTGGGTTCACCAGTTCCTGTGGTTTATAATTTGTTGGGTAATTGGTTTCCCTTAGGTTCACCAATTCCTTTGGTTTATAATATTAAACCCTTGGGTTTATTAGATCTTTTGGTTTATAATATGAATAATCGATCAATGTCATCCATGATCAAATGCCGCATTTTGATAAATATTGTCTCAATATGAAAATCACCCGTGGCCAACCATGGTTATAGTTGGTCCAACGTCGCATTCTGACAACAATTGTCTCAATGTTTAAATCAATTCCCTTGGGTTCACGAATTCCTTTGTTTTATAATATTAAACCCTTGGGTTTATTGAATCTTTTGTTTTATAATATGAATAATCGATCAATGTCATCCATGATCAAATGTCAAGTTCTGACAAATATTGTCTCAATATGAAAATCACCCATGGCCAACCATGGTCATAGTTGGTCCAACGTCGCATTATGAGAAAAATTGTCTCGATGTTTAAATCAATTCCCTTGGGTTCACCAATTCCTGTGGTTTATAATTTGTTGGGTAATGGTTTTCCCTTGGGTTCACCAATTCCTTTGGTTTATAATATTAAACCCTTGGGTTTAATATTATAAACCATGGTTGACCATGCATACACAAGGTTGACCATGATTCGCTGCGGTTGACCATGTTTAACTTTAGAAAACATGGTTAGCAATTCTTGACCATGTCTGACCATGATTGACCATGATTATCATATTGAGACAATCTTTGTCATATTGTGACGTTGGACCATGGTTCAGATGATGATTGATTTCCACATTGAGACAATCTTTATCACAATGCGAAGTTTTACCATGGTTGACCATTCATAAGCATTGGTTGACCACAATTGATTTGATAAAATATGGTTGACCATGGTTGAATAATATTAAACCCAAACAACTAGTATTATAAAGAAAAAGTATATAAACCCTAAGATAAATATTATAAACAATAAAATAAACCTAATGGTTGATATCAAAATCACCCATGGCCAACCATGGTCATAGTTGGTCCAGCGTCACAATGTGACAACAATTGTTTCAATGTTTAAATCAATTCCCTTGGGTTCACCAATTCCTTTGGTTTATAATATTAAACCCTTGGGGTTATTGAATCTTTTGGTTTATAATATGAATAATCGATCAATGTCATCCACGATCAAATGTCGGATTCTGACAAATATTGTCTCAATATGAAAATCGCCCATGGACAACCATGCTCATAGTTGCTCAAATGTCGCATTATGAGAACAATTGTCTCAATGTTTAAATCAATTCCCTTGGGTTCACCAGTTCCTGTGGTTTATAATTTGCTGGGTAATGGTTTTCCCTTGGGTTCACCAATTCCTTTGGTTTATAATATTAAACCCTTGGGTTTATAATATGAATAATCGATCAATGTCATCCATGATCAAATGCCGCATTTTGACAAATGTTGTCTCAATATGAAAATCACCCGTGGCCAACGATGGTTATAGTTGGTCCAACGTCGCATTCTGACAACAATTTTCTCAATGTTTAAATCAATTCGCTTGGGTTCACCAATTCCTTTGGTTTATAATATTAAACCCTTGGGTTTATTGAATCTTTTGGTTTATAATATGAATAATCGATCAATGTCATCCATGATCAAATGTCAGATTCTCACAAATATTGTCTCAATATGAAAATCACCCATGGCCAACCATGGTCATAGTTGGTCCAACGTCGCATTATCAGAAAAATTGTCTCAATGTTTAAATCAATTCCCTTGGGTCCACCAATTCCTGTGGTTTATAATTTGTTGGGTAATGGTTTTCCCTTGGGTTCACCAATTCCTTTGGTTTATAATATTAAACCCTTGGGTTTAACAGTTCTTTTGGTTTATAATATGAATAATCGATCAATGCCATCCATGATCAAATTTCACATTCTGACAAATATTTCTCAATATGAAAATCACCCATGGCCAACCATGGCCATAGTTGGTCCAACGTCGCATTATGAGAAAAATTGTCTTAATGTTTAAATCAATTCCCTTGGGTTCACTAATTCCTGTGATTTATAATTTGTTGCGTAATGGTTTTCCCTTGGGTTCACCAATTCCTTTGGTTTATAATATGAATAATCGATCAATTCCATCCATGATCAAATGTCACATTCTGACAAATATTGTCTCAATATGAAAATCACCCATGGCCAAACATGGTCATTGTTGGTCCAACGTCCCATTCTGACAACAATTGTCTCAATGTTTAAATCAATTCCCTTGGGTTCACCAATTCCTTTGGTTTATAATTTGTTGGGTAACGACTTTCCCTTGGGTTCACCAATTCCTTTGGTTTATAATATGAATAATCGATCAATGCCATCCATGATCAAATGACACATTATGGGAAACATTGTCTCAATATGAAAATCACCCATGGCCAACCCTGGTCATAGTTGGTCCAACTTCGCATTGTGACAACAATTGTCTCGATGTTTAAATCAATTCCCCTGGGTTCACCAATTCCTTTTGGTTTATAATATTAAAACCTTGGGTTTATTAGTTCTTTTGGTTTATAATATGAATAATAGATGAATGAGATCCATCATCAAATGTCACATTCTGACAAATATTATCTCAATATGAAAGTCACCCATGGCCAACCCTGGTCATAGTTGGTCCAACGCCGCATTGTGACAAAAATTGTCTCGATGTTTAAATCAATTCCCTTGGGTTCACCAATTCCTTTGGTTTATAATATTAAAACCTTGCGTTTATTAGTTCTTTTGGTTTATAATATGAATAATAGATCAATGAGGTCCATCATCAAATGTCACATTCTGACAAATATTGTCTCAATATGAAAATCACCCATGGCCAACCATGGTCATAGTTGGTCCAACGTCGCATTGTGACAAAAATTGTCTCGATGTTTAAATCAATTCCCTTGGGTTCACCAATTCCTTTGGTTTATAATTTTTCGGGTAATGGTTTTCCCTTGGGTTCACCAATTCCTTTGGTTTATAATATTAAACCCTTGGGTTTATTAGTTCTTTTGGTTTATAATATGAATAATCGATCAATGTCATCCATGATCATATGTCATATTCTGAAAAATATTGTCTCAATATGAAAATAATTCATGGCCAACGATGGTCATAGTTGGTCCAACGTCACATTGGGACAACAATTGTCTCAATGCTTAAATCAATTCCCTTGGGTTCATCTATTCCTTTGGTTTATAATATTAAATCCTTGGGTTTATTAGTTCTTTTGGTTTATAATATGAATAATCGATCAATGTCATCCATGATCAAATGTCACATTCCGAAAAATATTGTCTCAATATGAAAATCACCCATGGCCAACCATGGTCATAGTTGGTCCAATGTCGCATTATGAGAAAAATTTTCACAATGTTTCAATAAACTCCCTTGGGTTCACCAATTCCTGTGGTTTATAATTTGTTGGGTAATGGTTTTCCCTTGGGTTCACCAATTACTTTGGTTTATAATATTAAACCCTTGGGTTTAATAGTTCTTTTGGTTTATAATATGAATAATCGATCAATGCCATCCATGATCAAATGTCATAGTTGGTCCAACGTCACATTGGGACAACAATTGTCTTAATGTTTAAATCAATTCCCTTGGGCTGACCAATTCATTTGGTTTATAATATTAAACCCTTGGGTTTATTAAATTTTTTGGTTTATAATATGAATAATCGATCAATGTCATCCATGATCAAATGTCGGATTCTGACAAATATTGTCTCAATATGAAAATCGCCCATGGCCAACCATGGTCATAGCTGGTCCAATGTCGCATTATGAGAACAATTGTCTCAATGTTTAAATCAATTCCATTGGGTTCACCAGTTCCTGTGGTTTATAATTTTTTGGGTAATGGTTTTCCCTTGGGTTCACCAATTCCTTTGGTTTATAATATTAAACCCTTGGATTTATTAGATCTTTCGGTTTATAATATGAATAATTGATCAATGTCATCCATGATCAAATGCCGCATTTTGACATATATTGTCTCAATATGAAATCACCCATGGCCAACCATGGTTATAGTTCATCCAACGTCGCATTCTGACAACAATTGTCTCAATGTTTAAATCAATTCCCTTTGGTTCACCAATTCCTTCGGTTTATAATATGAATAATCGATCAATGTCATCCATGATCAAATGTCGAATTCTAACAAATATTGTCTCAATATGAAAATCACCCATGGCCAACCATGGTCATAGTTGGTCCAATGTCGCATTATGAGAAAAATTTTCACAATGTTTCAATAAACTCCCTTGGGTTCACCAATTCCTGTGGTTTATAATTTGTTGGGTAATGTTTTTCCCTTGGGTTCACCAATTACTTTGGTTTATAATATTAAACCCTTGGGTTTAATAGTTCTTTTGGTTTATAATATGAATAATCGATCAATGCCATCCATGATCAAATGTCACATTCTGACAAATATTGTCTCAATATGAAAATCACCCATCGCCAACCATGGTCATCATTGGTCCAACGTCGCATTGCGACAACAATGCATCTCAATGTTTAAATAAATTCCCTTGGGTTCACTAATTCCTTTGGTTTATAATTTTTTGGGCAACGGCTTTCCCTTGGGTTCACCAATTCCTTTGATTTATAATATTAAACCCTTGGGTTTATTAGTTCTTTTGGTTTATAATACGAATAATCGATCAATGCCATCCATGATCAAATGACACATTATGAGAAATATTGTCTCAATATGAAAATCACCCATGGCCAACCATGGTCATAGTTGGTCCCACGTCGCATTGTGACAACAATTTTCTCAATGTTTAAATCTATTCCCTTGGGTTCACCAATTCCTTTTGGTTTATAATTTGTTGGGTAATGGTTTTCCCTTGGGTTCACCAATTCCTTTTGGTTTATAATTTGTTGGGTAATGGTTGTCCCTTGGGTTCACCAATTCCTTCGGTTTATAATATTAAACCCTTGGGTTTATTAGTTATTTTGGTCTATAATATGAATAATCGATCAATATCATCCATGATCAAATGTGACATTCTGACAAATATTGTCTCAATATGAAAATCACCCATGGCCAACCCTGGTCATAGTTGGTGCAACGTTGCATTATGAGAACAATTGTCTCAATGTTTAAATCAATTCCCTTGGGTTCAACAATTCCTGTGGTTTATAATTTGTTGGGTAATGGTTTTCCCTTGGGTTCACCAATTCCTTTGGTTTATAATATTAAACCCTTGGGTTTATTAGATCTTTTGGTTTATAATATGAATAATCGATCAATGTCATCCATGATCAAATGCCGCATTTTGACAAATATTGTCTCAATGTGAAAATCACCCGTGGCCAACCATGGTTATAGTTGGTCCAACGTCGCATTATGACAACAATTGTCTCAATGTTTAAATCAATTCCCTTGGGTTCAGCAATTCCTTTGGTTTATAATATTAAACCCTTGGGTTTATTGAATCTTTTTGTTTATAATATGAATAATCGATCAATGTCATCCATGATCAAATGTCGGATTTTGAAAAATATTGTCTCAATATGAGAATCACCCATGGCCAACCATGGTCATAGTTGGTCCAACGTCGCATGATGAGAAAAATTGTCTCAATGTTTAAATCAGTTCCCTTGGGTTCACCAATTCCTGTGGTTTATAATTTGTTGGGTAATGGTTTTCCCTTGGGTTCACCAATTCCTTTGGTTTATAATATTAAACCCTTGGGTTTAATATTATAAACCATCGTTGACCATGATTGACTGCGGTTGACCATGTTTATCTTTAGAAAACATGTTTAACAATTCTTGACCATCTCTGACCATGATTGACCATGATTATCATATTGAGACAATCGTTTTCATATTGTGACATTAGACCAAGGTTCAGACGATGATTGATTTCCATATTGAGACAATCTTTGTCACAATGCGATGTTTTACCATGGTTGACCATGCATAAGCATGGTTTACCACAATTGATTTGATAAAATATGGTTGACCATGGTTGAATAATATTAAACCCAAAGAACTAGTATTAAAAAGAACAGGTATATAAACCCTAAGATAAATATTATAAACAATAAAATAAACCCAATGGTTGATATGAAAATCACCCATGGCCAACCATGGTCATAGTTGGTCTAGCGTCGCATTGTGACAACAATTGTCTCATTTTTTAAATCAATTCGCTTGGGTTCACCAATTCCTTTGGTTTATATATTAAACCCTTGGGTTTACTACTTCTTTTGGTTTATAATATGAATAATCGATCAATGTTATCCATGATCAAAAGTCACATTCTGAAAAATATTGTCTCAATATGAAAATCACCCATGGCCAACCATGGTCATAGTTGGTGCAACGTCACAATGCGACAAAAATTGTCTCGATGTTTAAATCAATGCCATTGGGTTCGCCAATTCCTTTGGTTTATAATTTGTTGGGTAATGGTTTTCCCTTGGGTTCACCAATTCCTTTGGTTTATAATATTAAACCCTTGGGTTAATTAGCTCTTTTGGTTTATAATATGAATGATCGATCAATATCTTCCATGATGATATGTCACATTATGACAAATATTGTCTCAATATGAAAATCGCCCATGGCCAACGATGGTCATAGTTGGTCCAACGTCGCATTGTCACAAAAATTGTCTGAATGTTTAAATCAATTCCCTTGGGTTCACTAATTCCTTTGGTTTTTAATATTAAACCCTTGGGTTTATTAGTTCTTTTGGTTTATAATATGAATAATCGATCAATGTCATCCATGATCAAATGTCACATTCTGACAAATATTGCCTCAATATGAAAATCACCCATGGCCAACCATGGTCATAGTTGGTCCAACGCTTCCATTGTGACAACAATTGTCTCAATGTTTAAATCAATTCCCTTGGGTTCACCAATTCCTTTGGTTTATAATATTAAACCCTTGGGTTTATTAAATCTTTGGTTTATAATACTTAATAATCGATCAATTTCATCCCATGATCAAATGTCGGATTCTAACAAATACTGGCCTCAATATGAAAATCGCCCATGGCCAACCACGGTCATAGTTGGTCCAACGTCCCATTATGAGAACAATTGTCTCAATGTTTAAATCAATTCCCTTTGTCTACCAAATTTCGTGGTATATAATTTATTTGTAATGGTTTTCTCCCTTGTCTACGTAATTCCTTTGGTTTATAATATTAAACCCTTGGGTTTATTAGTTTTTTTGGTTTATAATATGAATAATCGATCAATGTCATCCATGATCAAATGTCAAATTCTGAAACATTGTCTCAATATGAAAATCACACATGGCCAACCATGGTCATAGTTGGTCCAACGTCGCATTGTGACAACAATTGTCTCAATGTTTAAATCAATTCCCTTATGTTCACCAATTCCTTTGGTTTAGAATATTAAACCCTTAGGTTTATTGAATCTTTTAGTTTATAATATGAATAATCGATCAATGCCATCCATGATCAAATGACACATTATGAGAAACATTGTCTCAATATGAAAATCACCCATGGCCAACCATGGTCATAGTTGGTCCAACGTCGCATTATGAGAAAATTTTTCTCAATCTTTAAATAAATTCCCTTGTGTTCACCAATTCCTGTGGTTTATAATTTGTTGGGTAATGGTTTTCCCTTGGGTTCACCAATTCCTTTGGTTTATAATATTAAACCCTTGGGTTAAATAGTTCTTTTGGTTTATAATATGAATAATTGATCAATGCCATCCATGATCAAATGTCACATTCTGACAAATATTGTCTCAATATGAAAATCACCCATGGCCAACCATGGTCATCGTTGGTCCAACATCGCATTGTGACAACAATGCGTCTCAATGTTTAAATAAATTCCCTTGGGTTCAATAATTCCTTTGGTTTATAATTTGTTGGGTAATGGCTTTCCCTTAGGTTCACCAATTCCTTTGGTTTATAATATTAAACCCTTGGGTTTATTAGTTCTTTTGGTTTATAATATGACTAATCGATCAATGCCATCCATGATCAAATGACACATTATGAGAAACATTATCTCAATATGAAAATCACCCATGGCCAAGCGTGGTCATAGTTGTTCCAACGTCGCATTGTGACAACAATTGTCTCAATGTTTAAATCTATTCCCTTGGGTTCACCAATTCCTTTTGGTTTATAATTTGTTGGCTAATGGTTTTACCTTGGGTTCACCAATTCCTTTGGTTTATAATATTAAACCCTTGGGTTTATTAGCTCTTTTGGTTTATGATATGAATAATTGATCAATGTCATCCATGATCAAATGTGACATTCTGACAAATATTGTCTCAATATGAAAATCACCCATGGCCAACCCTTGTCATAGTTGGTCCAACGTCGCATTATGAGAACAATTGTCTCAATGTTTAACTCAATTCCCTTGGGTTCACGAGTTCCTGTGGTTTATAATTTGTTGGGTAATGGTTTTCCCTTAGGTTCACCAATTCCTTTGGTTTATAATATTAAACCCTTGGGTTTATTAGATCTTTTGGTTTATAATATGAATAATCAATCAATGTCATCCATGATCAAATGCAATATTTTGACAAATATTGTCTCAATATGAAAATCACCCATGGCCAACCATGGTTATAGTTGGTCCAACGTCGCATTCTGACAACAATTGTCTCAATGTTTAAATCAATTCCCTTGGGTTCACCAATTCCTTTGGTCTATAATATTAAACCCTTGGGTTTATTGAATCTTTTGGTTTATAATATGAATAATTGATCAATGTCATCCATGATCAAATGTCGGATTCTGAAAAATATTGTCTCAATATGAAAATCACCCATGGCCAACCATGGTCATAGTTGGTCTGACGTCGCTTTATGAGAAAAATTGTCTCAATGTTTAAATCAATTCCCTTGGGTTCACCAATTCCCGTGGTTTATAATTTGTTGGGTAATGGTTTTCCCTTGGGTTCACCAATTCCTTTGGTTTATAATATTAAACCGTTGGGTTTAATATTATAAACCATGGTTGACCATGCATACACAAGTTTGACCATGATTGACTGTGGTTGACCATGTTTAACTTTAGGAAACATGGTTAACTATTCTTGACCATGTCTGACCATGATTGACCATGATTATCATATTGAGACAATCTTTGTCATATTGTGACGTTGGACCATGTTTCAGACAATGATTGATTTCCATATTGAGACAATCTTTGTCACAATGCGAAGTTTGACCATGGTTGACCATGCATAAGAATGGTTGACGATAGAAACCCCTTGTTAATTAGTCAATCAATCTCATCCATGATCAAATGTCACATTCTGAAAAATATTGTCTCAATATGAAAATCACCCATGGCCAACCATGGTCATAGTTGTTCCAACGTCGCATTGTGTCAACAATTGTCTCAATGTTTAAATGAAGCATGGTAAACTATGTTTATTCCCCTCGGTTTATAATATTAATAATCATGTGACTTTATCAATGATTTTTATTTAAAAAAATGATTCCTAAGATTTATTATTCTCTTTATTAATAATGTGAGTTATTAGTTACTTTATAATGTAGATCAATTTAATAGTTACTCTTAATTAATTAATAATTTAAACATAATAATAATGATTCAATTTAATATAGAATAATTAATTCAATTAATTAATCTAATTTATAAAAAAATATTTTCATAATAATATTAAATATAAATTAAAAAAAAAACCATATTAAAAACAAATATTACAATAAAATTATTATTATAAAAATTATTATTATTATCATTTTAAAATAAAACATGTGTGGCTTTATAAAATATGGTTGTCAATGGATAATCATTGTTGACCAAGATTGATCATGGATAACCAAGGTTGATAATGATTGACCATGTTTGAGTCTATAAAACATGGTTGACCATGCATACACAAGGTTGACCATAATTGACCGCGGTTGACCATGTTTAATTTTATAAAACATGGTTAACAATTCTTGGCCATGTGTGACCATGATTGACCATGATTATCATATTGAGACAATCTTTGTCATATTGTGACGTTGGACCAAGGTTCAGACAATGATTCATTTCCATATTGAGACAATCTTTGTCACAATGCGATGTTTGACCATGGTTGACCATGCATAAGCATGGTTGACCACAATTGATTTGATAAAATATGGTTGACCATGGTTGAATAATATTAAACCCAAAGAACTAATATTATAAAGAAAAAGTATATAAACCCTAAAATAAATATTATAAAAAATAAAATAAACCTAATGGTTGATATGAAAATCACCCATGGCCAACCATGGTCATAGTTGGTCCAGTGTCGCAATGTGACAACAATTGTTTCAATGTTTAAATCAATTCCCTTGGGTTCACCAATTCCTTTGGTTTCCTATTAATAGTGACCATAAGTTTAATGAATATTTTTGGTTTATAATATGAATAATCGATCAATGTCATCCATGATCAAATGTCACATTCTGACAAATATTGTCTCAATATGAAAATCACCCATGGCAAACCATGGTCATAGTTGGTCCAACGTCGCATTGTGACAACAATTGTCTCAATGTTTAAATCAATTCCCTTGGGCCTTGCAGTTCTTGTGGTTGTAATTTGTTGGGTAATGGTTTTCCTTGGGTTCACAATTCCTTTGGTTTATAATATGAATAATAGATCAATTTCATCCGTGATCAAATGTCACTTTCTGGAAAATATTGTCTCAATATGAAAATCACCCATGGCCAACCATGATCATAGTTCGTCCAACGTCGCATTCTGACAACAATTGTCTCAATGTTTAAATCAATTCCCTTGGGTTCACCAATTCCTTTGGCTTATAATATTAAACCCTTGGGTTTATTGAATCTTTTGGTTTATAATATGAATAATCGATCAATGTCATCCATGATAAAATGTCAGATGCTGACAAATATTGTCTCAATATGAAAATCACCCATGGCCAACCATCATCATAGTTGGTCCAACGTCGCATTATGAGAAAAATTGTCTCAATGTTTAAATCAATTCCTTTGGGTTCACCAATTCCTGTGGTTTATAATTTGTTGGGTAATGTTTTTCCCTTGGGTTCACCAATTCCTTTGGTTTATAATATTAAACCCTTGGGTTTAATATTATAAACCATGGTTGACCATGCATACACAATGTTGACCATGATTGGCTGCAGTTGACCATGTTTAACTTTAGAAAACATGGTTAACAATTCTTCTTGACCATGTCTGACCATGATTGACCATGATTATCATATTGAGACAATATATGTCATATTGTGATGTTGGACCATGGTTCAGACGATGATTGATTTCCATATTGAGACAATCTTTGTCACAATGCGAAGTTTGACCAAGGTTGACCATGCATAAGCATGGTTGACCATAGAAACCCCTTATTAATTGGTCGATCAATCTCATCCATGATCAAATGTCACATTCTGACAAATATTGTCTCAATATGAAAATCACCCATGGCCAACCATGGTCATAGTTGGTCCAACGTCGCATTGTGACAACAATTGTCTCAATGTTTAAATGAAGCATGGTAAACTATGTTTATTCCCCTCGGTTTATAATATTAATAATAATGTGACTTTATCAATGATTTTTATTTAAAAAAAATGATTTCTAAGATTTATTATTCTCTTTATTAATAATGTGAGTTATTAGTTACTTTATAATCTAGATCAATTTATTAGTTACATTTAATTAATTAATAATTTAAACATAATAATAATGATTCAATTTAATATAGAATAATTAATTCAATTAATTAATCTAATTTATAAAAAAATATTTTCGTAATAATATTAAATATAACTTAAACAAACAATATTAAAAACAACTATTACAATAAAATTATTATTATAAAAAATATTATTATTATCATTTTAAAATAAAACATGTGTGGCTTTAGAAAATATGGTTGTCAATGTATAATCATTGTTGACCAAGATTGATCATGGATAACCAAGGTTGATAATGATTGACCATGTTTGAGTCTATAAAACATGGTTGACCATGCATACACAAGGTTGACCATGATTAACTGCAGTTGACCATGTTTAACTTTAGAAAACATGGTTAACAATTCTTGACCATGTCTGACCATGATTGACCATGATTATCATATTGAGACAATATTTGTCATATTGTGACGTTGGAAAATGGTTAAGACGATGATTGATTTCCATATTGAGACAATCTTTGTCACTATGCGAAGTTTGACCATGGTTGACCATGCATAAGCATGGTTGACCACAATTGATTTGATAAAATATGGTTGACCATGGTTGAATAATATTAAGCCCAAACAACTAGTATTATAAAGAAAAGGTATATAAACCTAAGATAAATATTATAAACAATAAAATAAACTAACGGTTGATATAGAAATCACCCATGGCCAACCATGGTGCTTAGTTGGTCCGATCGCCCAATGCCCAAACAACAATTGTCTCAATGTATTTAAATCAATTCCCTTGGGTTCACCAATTCCTTTGGTTTATAATATTAAACCGTTGGGTTTATTGAATATTTTGGTTTATAATATGAATAATCGATCAATGTCATCCATGATCAAATGTGGACTGACAAATATTGTCTCAATATGAAAATTGCCCATGGCCAACCATGGTCATAGTTGGTCCAACGTCGCATTATGAGAACAACTATCTCAATGTTTAAATCAATTCCCTTGGGTTCACCAGTTCCTGTGGTTTATAGTTTGTTGGGTAATGGTTTTCCCTTGGGTTAACCAATTCCTTTGGTTTATAATATTAAACCCTTGGGTTTATTAGATCTTTTGGTTTATAATATGAATAATCGATCAATGTCATCCATGATCAAATGCCGCATTTTGACAAATATTGTCTCAATATGAAAATCACCCGTGGCCAACCATGGTTATAGTTGGTCCAACGTCGCATTCTAACAACAATTGTCGCAATGTTTAAATCAATTCCCTTGGGTTCACCAATTCCTTTGGTTTATAATATTAAACCCTTGGGTTTATTGAATCTTTTGGTTTATAATATGAATAATCGATCAATGTCATCCATGATCAAATGTCGGATTCTCACAAATATTGTCTCAATATGAAAATCACCCATGGCCAACCATGGTCATAGTTGGTCCAATGTCGCATTATGAGAAAAATTGTCTCAATGTTTAAATCAATTCCCTTGGGTTCACCAATTCGTGTGATTTATAATTTGTTGGGTAATGGTTTTCCATTGGGTTCACCAATTACTTTGGTTTATAATATTAAAACCTTGGGCTTAATATTTATTTTGGTTTATAATATGAATAATCGATCAATGCCATGCATGATCAAATGTCACATTCTGACAAAGATTGTCTCAATATGAAAATCACCCATGGCCAACCATGGTCATCGTTGGTCCAACGTCGCATTGTGATAACAATGCATCTCAATGTTTAAATAAATTCCCTTGGGTTCACCAATTCCTTTGGTTTATAATTTGTTTTGTAATGGTTTTCCCTTGGGTTCACCAATTCCTTTGGTTTCTAATATTAAACCCTTGGGTTTATTAGTTCTTTTGGTTTATAATATGAATAATCGATCAATGCCATCCATGATCAAATGACACATTATGGGAAACATTGTCTCAATATGAAAATCACCGATGGCCAACCATTGTCATATTTGGTCCAACGTCGCATTGTGACAACAATTGTCTCAATGTTTAAATCTATTCCCTTGGGTTCACCAATTCCTTTTGGTTTATAACTTGTTGAGTAATGGTTATCCCTTGGGTTCACCAATTCCTTTGGTTTATAATATTAAACCCTTGGGTTTATTAGTTCTTTTGGTTTATAATATGAATAATCGATCAATGTCATCCATGATCAAATGTGACATTCTGACAAATATTGTCTCAATATGAAAATCACACATGGCCAACCCTGGTCATAGTTGGTCCAACGTCGCATTGTGACAACAATTGTCTCAATGTTTAAATCAATTCCCTTGGGTTCACCAATTCCTTTTGGTTTATAATATTAAAACCTTGGGTTTATTAGTTCTATTGGTTTATAATATGAATAATCGATCAATGCCATCCATCATCAAATGTAACATTCTAACAAATATTGTCTCAAAATGAAAATCACCCATGGCCAACCATGGTCATCGTTGGTCCAACGTCGCATTGTGACAACAATGCGTCTCAATCTTTAAATAAATTCCCTTGGGTTCACCAATTCCTTTTGTTTATAATTTTTTGGGTAATGGGTTTCCCTTGCGTCCACCAATTCCTTTGGTTTATAATATTAAACCCTTGGGTTTATTAGTTCTTTTGGTTTATAATATGAATAATCGATCAATGCCATCCATGATCAAATGACACATTATGGGAAACATTATCTCAATATGAAAATCACCCATGGCCAACCATGGTCATAGTTGGTCCAACGTCGCATTGTGACAACAATTATCTCAACGTTTAAATCTATTCCCTTGGGTTCACAAATTCCTTTTGGTTTATAATTTGTTGGGTAATGGTTGTCCATTGGGTTCACCAATTCCTTAGGTTTATAATATTAAACCCTTGGGTTTATTAGTTCTTTTGGTTTATAATATGAATAATCGATCAATGTCATCCATGATCAAATGTGACGTTCTGACAAATATTGTCTTAATATGAAAATCACCCATGGCCAACCCTGGTTATAGTTGGTCCAACGTTGCATTGTGACAACAATTGTCTCGATGTTTAAAGCAATTCCCTTGGGTTCACCAATTCCTTTTGATTTATAATATTAAAACCTTGGGTTTATTAGTTCTTTTGGTTTATAATATGAATAATAGATCAATGAGATCCATCATCAAATGTCACATTCTGACAAATATTGTCTCAATATGAAAATCACCCATGGCCAACCCTGGTCATAGTTGGTCCAAAGTCGCATTGTGACAAAAATTGTCTCGATGTTTAAATCAATTCCCTTGGGTTCACCAATTCCTTTGGTTTATAATATTAAAACCTTGGGTTTATTAGTTCTTTTGGTTTATAATATGAATAATAGATCAATGAGATCCATCATCAAATGTCACATTCTGACAAATATTGTCTCAATATGAAAATCACCCAAGGCCAACCATGGTCATAGTTGGTCCAACGTCGCATTGTGAAAAAAATTGTCTCGATGTTTAAATCAATTCCCTTGGGTTCACCAATTCCTTTGGTTTATAATATTAAACCCTTGGGTTTATTAGTTCTTTTGGTTTCTAATATGAATAATCGATCAACGTCATCCATGATCATATGTCATATTCTAACAAATATTGTCTCAATATGAAAATCATCCATGGCCAACCATGGTCATAGTTGGTCCAACGTCACATTGGGACAACAATTGTCTCAATGCTTAAATCAATTCCCTTGGGTTCACCTATTCCTTTGGTTTATAATATTAAAGCCTTTGTTTTATTAGTTCTTTTGGTTTATAATATGAATAATCGATCAATATCATCCATGATCAAATGTCACATTCCGAAAAATATTGTCTCAATATGAAAATCACCCATGGCCAACCATGGTCATAGTTGGTCCAACGTCGCATTGTGACAACAAATGTCTCAATGCTTAAATCAATTCCCTTGGGTTCACCAATTCCTTTGGTTTATAATATTAAACCCTTGGGTTTATTCAATCTTTTGGTATATAATATGAATAATCGATCAATGTCATCCATGATCAAATGTCGGATTCTGACAAATATTGTCTCAATATGAAAATCGCCCATGGCCAACCATGGTCATAGTTGGTCCAACGTCGCATTATGAGAACAATTGTCTCAATGTTTAAATCAATTCCCTTGGGTTCACCAGTTCCTGCAGTTTATAATTTTTTGGGTAATGGTTTTCCCTTGGGTTCACCAATTCCTTTGGTTTATAATATTAAACCCTTGGGTTTATTAGATCGTTTGGTTTATAATATGAATAATCGATCAATGTCATCCATGATCAAATGCCACATTTTGAAAAATATTGTCTCAATATGAAAATCACCCATGGCCAACCATGGTTATAGTTGGTCCAACGTCACATTCTAACAACAATTGTCTCAATGTTTAAATCAATTCCCTTGGGTTCACCAATTCCTTTGGTTTATAATATTAAACCCTTGGGTTTATTGAATCTTTTGGTTTATGATATGAAGAATCGATCAATGTCATCCATGATCAAATGTTGGATTCTCACAAATATTGTCTCAATATGAAAATCACCCATGGCCAACCATGGTCATAGTTGGTCCAACGTCGCATTATGAGAAAAATTGTCTCAATGTTTAAATCAATTCCCTTGGGTTCACAAATTCCTGTGGTTTATAATTTGTTGGGTAATAGTTTTCCCTTGGGTTCACCAATTCCTTTTAATTATAATATTAAACCCTTTGGTTCAATAGTTCTTTTGGTTTATAATATGAATAATCGATCAATTCCATCCATTATCAAATGTCACATTCTGACAAATATTGTCTCAATATGAAAATCACCCATGGCTAACCATGGTCATCGTTGGTCCAACGTCACATTGTGACAACAATGCGTCTCAATGTTTAAATAAATTCCCTTGGGTTCACTAATTCCTTGGTTTCTAATTTGTTGGGTAATGGCTTTCCCTTGGGTTCACCAATTCCTTTGGTTTATAATATTAAACCCTTGGGTTTATTAGTTCTTTTGGTTTATAATATGAATAATCGATCAATGCCATCCATGATCAAATGACACATTATGAGAAACATTGTCTCAATATGAAAATCACCCATGGCCAACCATGGTCATAGTTGGTCCAACGTCGCATTGTCACAACAATTGTCTCAATGTTTAAATCTATTCCCTTGGATTCACCAATTCCTTTTGGTTTATAATTTGTTGGGTAATGGTTTTTCCTTGGGTTCACCAATTCTTTTGCTTTATAATATTAAACCTTTGGGTTTATTAGTTCTTTTGGTTTATAATATGAATAATCGATCAATGTCATCCATGATCAAATGTGACATTCTGACAAATATTGTCTCAATATGAAAATCACCCATGGCCAACCCTGGTCATAGTTGGTCCAACGTCGCATTATGAGAACAATTGTATCAATGTTTAAATCAATTCCCTTGGGTTCACCAGTTCCTGTGGTTTATAATTTGTTGGGTAATGGTTTTCCCTTGGGTTCACCAATTCCTTTGGTTTTTAATATTAAACCCTTGGGTTTATTAGATCTTTTGGTTTATAATATGAATAATCGATCAATGTCATCCATGATCAAATGCAGCATTTTGACAAATATTGTCTCAATATGAAAATCACCCGTGGCCAACCATGGTTATAGTTGGTCCAACGTCGCATTCTGACAACAATTGTCTCAATGTTTAAATCGATTCCCTTGGGTTCACCAATTCCTTTGGTTTATAATATTAAACCCTTGGGTTTATTGAATCTTTTGGTTTATAATATGAATAATCGATCAATGTCATCCTTGATCAAATGTCAGATTCTGACAAATATTGTCTCAATATGAAAATCAGCCATGGCCAACCATGGTCATAGTTCGTCCAACGTCGCATTATGAGAAAAATTGTCTCAATGTTTAAATCAATTCCCTTGGGTTCACTAATTCTTGTGGTTTATAATTTGTTGGGTAATGGTTTTCCCTTGGGTTCACCAATTCCTTTGGTTTATAATATTAAACCCTTGGGTTTAATATTATAAACCATGGTTGACCATGCATACACAAGGTTGACCATGATTGACTGCGGTTGACCATGTTTAACTTTAGAAAACATGGTTAACAATTCTTGACCATGTCTGACCATGATTGACCATGATTATCATATTGAGACAATATTTGCCATATTGTGATGTTGGAGCATGGTTCAGACGATGATTGATTTCCATATTGAGACAATATTTGTCACAATGCAAAGTTTGACCATGGTTGACCATGCATAAGCATGGTTGACCACAATTGATTTGATAAAATATGGTTGACCATGGTTGAATAATATTAAAACCAAACAACTAGTATTATAAAGAAAAAGTATATAAACCCTAAGATAAATATTATAAACAATAAAATAAACCTAATGGTTGATATGAAAATCACCCATGGCCAACCATGGTCATAGTTGGTCCAGCGTCACAATGTGACAACAATTGTGTCAATGTTTAAATCAATTCCCTTGGGTTCACCAAATCCTTTGGTTTATAATATTAAACCCTTGGGTTTATTAAATCTTTTGGTTTATAATATGAATAATCGATCAATGTCATCCATGATCAAATGTCGGATTCTAACAAATATTGTCTCAATATAGAAAATCGCCGCAACTGACCATGGTTTATAATTTTTGGGTAATGGTTTTCCTTGGGTTCACCAATTCACACAGTTTAATATTAAACCCTTGGGTTTATTATATCTTTTGGTTTATAATATGAATAATCGATCAATGTCATCCATGATCAAATGCCGCATTTTGACAAATATTGTCTCAATATGAAAATCACCTGTGGCCAACCATGGTTATAGTTGGTCCAATGTCGCATTCTTACAACAATTGTCTCAATGTTTAAATCAATTCCCTTGGGTTCACCAATTCCTTTGGTTTATAATATTAAACCCTTGGGTTTATTAGATCTTTTGGTTTATAATATGAATAGTCGATCAATGTCATCCATGATCAAATGCCGCATTTTGACAAATATTGTCTCAATATAAAAATCACCCATGGCGAACCATGGGTCATAGTTGGTCCAACGTCTCACTGTGACAACAATTGTCTCAATGTTTACATCAATTCCCTTAGGTTCACCAATTCCTTTTGGTTTATAATTTGTTGGGTAGTGGTTGTCCCTTGGGTTCACCAATTCCTTTGGTTTATAATATTAAACCCTTGGGTTTATTAGTTCTTTTGGCTTATAATATGAATAATCGATACGATTCCATCCATGATCAAATGTCACATTAGAAAGCAAATATTGTCTCAGTATAGAAATTCACCCATGGCCAACCATGGTCATTGTTGATCAACATCCCATTAAAGCAACAATTGTCTCAATGTTTAAATCAATTCCCCTTGAGTTCACCAATTCCTTTGGTTTATAGTTCTTGGGTAGTAGCTTTCCTTGGGTTCACAATTCCTTTGGTTTTTGCCATATGAATAGTCGATCAATGCCATCCATGATCAAATGACACATTATGGGAAACATTGTCTCAATATGAAAATCACCCATGGCCAACCATGGTCATGGTTAGTCTAATGTCACATTGTGACAACAATTGTCTCAAAGTTTAAATCTATTTCCTTGGGTTCACCAATTCCTTTTGGTTTATAATTTGTTGGGTAATGGTTGTCCCTTGGGTTCACAATTCCTTTGTTTTATGATATTAAACCCTTGGGTTTATTAGTTCTTTTGGTTTATAATATGAATAATAGATCAATGTCATCCATGATCAAATTTCACATTCTGACAAATGTTGTCTCAATATGAAAATCACCCATGGCCAACCATGGCCATAATTGATCCAACATCGCATTATGACAACAATTGTCTCAATGTTTAAATCAATTCCCTTGGTTTCACCAATTCCTTTGGTTTATAATATTAAAACCTTGGATTTATTAGTTATTTTGGTTTATAATATGAATAATAGATCAATGTCATCCATGATCAAATGTCATATTCTGACAAATATTGTCTCAATATGAAAATCACCCATGGCCAACCATGGTCATAGTTGGTCCAACATTGCATTGTGACAAAAATTGACTCAATGTTTAAATCAATTCCCTTCGGTTCACCAATGCCTTTGGTTTATAATATTAAAACCTTGGGTTTATTAGTTATTTTTGTTTATAATATGAATAATCGATCAACGTCATCCATGATAATATGTCACATTTTGACAAATATTTTCTCAATATGAAAATCACCCATGGCCAACCATAGTCATAGTTGGTCCAACGTCACATTGTGACAAAAAATGTCTCGATGTTTAAATCAATTTCCTTTGGTTCACCGATTCCTTTCATTTATAATTTGTTGTGTAATAGTTTTCCCTTGGGTTCACCAATTCCTTTGGTTTATAATATTAAACCTTTGGGTTTATTAGTTATTTTGGTTTATAAGATGAATAATCGATCAACGTCATCCATGATCATATGTCACATTCTGAAAAATATTGTCTCAATATGAAAATCATGCATGGCCAACCATGATCATAGTCAGTCCATCGTTACATTGTGACAAAAATTGTCTCAATGTTTAAATCAATTCCCTTGGGTTCACCAATTCCTTTGGTTTATAATATTAAAGCCTTGGGTTTATTGGTATTTTTGGTTTATAATATGAAATATCGATCAATTTCATCTAAAATCAAATGTCACATTCAAACAAATATTGTCTCAATATAAAAAATCACTGCCAGCAACCATGGTCATAGTTGGTCCAACGTCGCATTGTGACAACAATTGTCTCAATGTTTAAATCAATTCCCTCGGGTTCACCAATTCCTTTGGTTTATAATATTAAACCCTTGGGTTTATTAAATCTTTTGGTTTATAATATGAATAATCGATCAATGTCATCCATGATCAAATGTCGGATTTTGACAAATATTGTCTCAATATGAAAATTTCCCATGGCCAACCATGGTCATAGTTGGTCCAACGTCGCATTATGAGAACAATTGTCTCAATGTTTAAATCAATTCCCTTGGGTTCACCAGTTCCTGTGGTTTATATTTTGTTGGGTAATGGTTTTCCTTTGGGTTCACCAATTCCTTTGGTTTATAATATTAAACCCTTAGGTTTATTAGATCTTTTGGTTTATAATATGAATAATCAATCAATTTCATCCATGATCAAATGTCACATTCTGACAAATATCGTCTCAATATATAAATCACCCATGGCCAACCATGGTCATAGTTGGTCCAACATCGCATTGTGACAACAATTGTCTCAATGTTTAAATCAATTCCCTTGGGTTCACCAATTCCTTTGGTTTATAATATTAAACCCTTGGGTTTATTAAATCTTTCGATTTATAATATGAATAATCGATCAATGTTATCCATGATGAAATGTCGGATTCTGACAAATATTGTCTCAATATAAAAATCACCCATGGCCAACCATGGTCATAGTTGGTCCAACGTCGCATTATGAGAACAATTGTCTCAATGTTTAAATCAATTCCCTTGGGTTCACCAGTTCCTGTGGTTTATAATTTGTTGGGTAATGGTTTCCCCTTGGGTTCACCAATTCCTTTGGTTTATAATATTAAACCCTTGGGTTTATTAGATCTTTTGGTTTATAATATGAATAATCGATCAATGTCATCCATGATCAATTGCTGCATTTTGACAAATATTGTCTCAATATGAAAATCACCCCTGGCCAACCATGGTTATAGTTGGTCCAATGTCGCATTCTGACAACAATTATCTCAATGTTTAAATCAATTCCCTTGGGTTCACCAATTCCTTTGGTTTATAATATTAAACCCTTGGGTTTATTGAATCTTTTGGTTTATAATATGAATAATAGATCAATGTCATCCATGATCAAATGTCGGATTCTCACAAATATTGTCTCAATATGAAAATCACCCATGGCCAACCATGGTCATAGTTGGTCCAACGTTGCATTATGAGAAAATTTGTCTCAATGTTTAAATCAATTCACTTGGGTTCACCAATTCCTGTGGTTTATAATTTGTTGGGTAATGGTTTTCCCTTGGGTTCACCAATTCCTTTGGTTTATAATATTAAACCCTTTGGTTTAATAGTTCTTTTGGTTTATAATATGAATAATCGATCAATGCCATCCATGATCAAATGTCACATTCTGACAAATATTGTCTCAATATGAAAATCACCCATGGCCAACCATGGTCATCGTTGGTCCAACGTCGCATTGTGACAACAATGCATCTCAATGTTTAAATAAATTCTCTTGGGTTCACTAATTCCTTTGGTTTATAATTTGTTGGGTAATGGCTTTCCCTTGGGTTCACCAATTCCTTTGGTTTATAATATTAAACCCTTGGGTTTATTAGTTCTTTTGGTTTATAATATGAATAATCGATCAATGCCATCCATGATCAAATGACACATGATGAGAAACATTGTCTCAATATTAAAATCACCCATGGCCAACCATGGTCATAGTTGGTCCAACGTCGCATTGTGACAACAATTGTCTCAATGTTTAAATCTATTCCCGTGGGTTCACCAATTCCTTTTGGTTTATAATTTGTTGGGTAATGGTTGTCCCTTGGGTTCACCAATTCCTTTGGTTTATAATATTAAACCCTTGAGTTTATTAGTTCTTTTGGTTTATAATATGAATAATCGATCAATGTCATCCATGATCAAATGTGACATTCTGACAAATATTGTCTCAATATGAAAATCACCCATGGCCAACCCTGGTCATAGTTGGTCCAACGTCGCATTGTGACAACAATTCTCTTAATGTTTAAATCAATTCCCTTGGGTTCACCAATTTCATTTGGTTTATAATTTGTTGGGTGATAGTTGTCCCTTAGGTTCATCAATTCCTTTGGTTTATAATATTAAACCCTTCGGTTTATTAGTTCTTTTGGTTTATAATATGAATAATCGATGAATGTCATCCATGATCAAATGTCACATTCTGACAAATATTGTCTCAATATGAAAATCACCCATGGCCAACCTTGGTCATTGTTGGTTCAATGTCGCATTGTGACAACAATTGTCTGAATGTTTAAATCAATTCCCTTGTGTTCACCAATTGATTTTGTTTATAGTATTAAACTCTTGGGTTTTATTAATCTCTGTTGTTTTTAATATTGCCTTTAGCCTGATTGATCCCTTAGGTTTTTAATATTTATCCCTTGGGTTCACTAACTCCTTTGGTTTATAATTTTAAACCCTTGGGTTTATTAGTTCTTTTGGTTTATAATGTTAATCACACATTCGGTTTATTAATCTCTTGAGTTTAAAATACTAATTCTAAGGGTTTGTTAATTTCTTAGATTTTTCAGTTTAAAATATTAATTCTTAGGGTTTATTAATCTTTATTGTTTATAATATTCATCCGTTAGGTTTACAATATTTATCCCTTGGGTTCGCTGATTCCTTTGCTTTATAACATTAAACCCTTGGGTCTATTAGTTCTTTTGGTTTATAATGTTAATAATCTCGTTGGTTTATTAATATCTTATGTTTAAAATACTGATTCTGATGGTTTATTAATCTCTTAGGTTTTTTGTTTTGAAATATTGTTTCATATGGTTTATTACTCTCTTGAGTTTAATGTTATTAATATATTAATATATATTATAAATAAATATTCAAATATTTATTAAAAATGATTATTAGTAATATTATAATATTATTATTAATATATTATTAGTTCTTTTGGTTTATTAATAATATAACCTTCTATAATATTAATATATAAATAAATATTAAAATATGATATATTATTTTTATTATTTTTATATTAATAAATATTATTAATATATATTATATATATTTCAAGTTAATTTATAGTATGTATATAGTTAATATTATTAATATATTAATAAATATTTTTAATATATATTATTGATACTTATTATAATATTAATAATATATATAAAATATTTTTTTTTATATTAATAATATAACCAACTATGATATAATATATATTATTAATATATTATTAGTTCTTTTGGTTTATTAATAATATAACCATCTATGATATTAATATATAAATAAATTTTAAATTATTATATATTATTAATATTATTCTTATATTAATATTTATTATATATATTTGAAGTTAATTTATAGTATGTATATAGTTAATATTTTTAATATATTAATAAATTTTTTAATATATATTATTAATACTTATTATAATATTTTTAATATATATAAAATATTTTTGTGATTTTAATAATAATTAATATTTTATTTGGATGTGATTTTTACCGAAAGATTTTTTCACAATTTATGGATCACAGAAGCAATATTCCTAAAATAATTAATATATTAATATTCTTATTAATATATAATATATATATTTCAAGTTAATATAATAAAATTATTATATATAATATTTATTTATTGATATATAAATTAATGTGATGGGTAGTGGATATAGGCCTATCGGCGTATATCAACCACATTAGTAAATATAATGTGGTTGTGCTAGTTATGTTATCTCTTGATGTAATTTTTGTTATTATACACACTTCATATGTTTTTCTATAAATTATTTTTATTAATAAATTTAAAATAATAATAATAATAAATAATAATTATTTTCTATTTTAATTTTCATTTTAATTTTAGATTAATATATAAAATATAAAATAATTCAGGAAAAATTATTTTTTAATTAAATATTTAGGTAATTATTTTACTATGTAATATCTAATTGGCAAATGACAAATAAAAATAATATTGATATTATATTTTGTGTAATTTATTTTATGTTTAATTCTTAAACAAAATGTAAAACAAAAATATATTTTAGTGTCAATCATGAATACAATATTTTATTGTCAAATATAAAATATTAAATAACATAATTTTATATTAAATTTAAATAAAAAATAAAAATAATTTAAATTAAAAAAACTTATATTTTCACTTTTTCTAAAAACCATGTAATTTATTTTATTTTAATATAAAATTTATATACAATACTTATAAGATATTAATAAGACAAATAAATATATAGAGAGACAATACTATGATATATGTTGTCTATTTTTCAATAGGAGAGAGCATGTATTTAAATTTTAATGAAGAGAATGTGAAATATTAATAAATTATTTCAAAGTCAATTACCTATATATTATATAAAACAAGTTAAAATATAAAATATGTTATTGTTAAAACACTTTATTATTAGTGTGTTTTTCAAAATAAGTATAGAATTATTTTAATTCCAGATTTTCTAAAAAACAAAAAAAAATAAAAAATATCTAAAATTGTAAACATTTACTCAAAATTTTCACTGACAAAAAATTTCAATCTTAAAAATTTTATTCCCTCTAAAAATTTAATAAATTCTACGATGGATTTATGCTAATCTAACCATATAATTTTTGTTCTAACTACTAATATGTTAATTAAATACTTTCTTCTTGAAAATTGTAGTTTATGATTAAATTTTAAAATTTAACACATTCTAGTTTATAATAACTTTAATTGTTTTTTGATAATATTTTAAATTCTAAATTTCTTGCTTGAAATAAAATTAACGAGTTGGTTAGCACCTTCTTCTCAGGAATTGTATTTCATGTTATTTTAAATTCTAAATTTCAAGGTTGAAATTATGTTATTTTTAAAAAATATATTTTATGCTATTTATTACTTCAACCAAGAGAGACACATGTGTTATAGGTGGAGGATATAGTATTCCAGGAAAAGTTGGAGATTAATATTTTATGGTAATCTAATGGCTAACTCAATGAACACCGAAAGCCTACACAATATAAACTTTATAATTTCAAAATCCAATGCAGTTTCCAGAAGTGACAAAATTCATCAAATTATTACTTAAATATATGTGGTTTCACCAATAAAATCCCATCGGATACTTACTCTACTTGTAAATGGGCAATTAGGATGCCTAATCTACTAGTAAATCGGTAAACTGAATTCAACAGAAACAGTAACGAATAGATAATTTCCCTGATGATGAGTGGAGGTGTTACCTAATGGCTAAATCAATAAAAAGTGAAAGCATACACAATTTAATCTTCACAATTTCAAAACCCAACACACATAGTAACATAATTCATCAAATTATCAAGAAATTCATCTAATTATTTCCAATTTATCAAGGAATTCATCAAAATATTTTGAATTTATCACGAAATTCATCAAATTATTGTGAATTTATCACAAAATTCATCAAATTATCAATAATATATATCCAATTTCCCAATACAAACCCTATTATCGATATTTTGCTAGAGGGAAATGAAGAGAGATTTAGAAATTTGACATACCAAAGAGTTTCCTTTTGAGATCATCTTGCATGGTATCATTGTTGCAGACAAATATGTAACCCCCAAGCATCTCATTCCTGGGAAGTGACTTCGATGGAGGAAGTGTTTGAATCTTTTTCCAAGCTATTATTGTTGTTGTTGCTGTTGTCATTAGTATTCTTATCATTGGAATGATTTCCATTGTTGTTGTTACTCTAAAACCCAAGCTTAGTATTGTTGTTGTATCATCCATATAAAGAATCTTTCTGTAGGCATCTTCCACATGCCTAAGATGAGATGAAAGACATAAGCTTTTGTAGCTACACCCTTCAGACAAAAAATTTCATCGTAATTCCCATGACACCTTCAGCCAACACACGCATCTCATTGTCCCCCACATGTGAGTTCACTACTGACCTCATATCATTTATATATCGATGATGCTCATCCAACCAATGAACATACTCCATATCAAATGCTAGAGCTCTAATCCTCCCACAACCACCAACAAGGGAGGCAGCAGAACGTTGCGGAGGTCAGGAGATCCAAGACCTCGGGGATTACAAGTTGGATGGTCATGGTCAAAACCTGTAGGGAGGGAAAAATTCAAAAATAAGTCATTTAATTCCATCCCAGAAGAGTCGACCTGAGAGGCCACCTTCTCGTATTCGATTCTCTCCTCACTTCCAAAATAGGGTTGGATAACAACAAACCCTCTAATATTCAGAGGCCCCAAGTTTCAACCCATGGTCCTCGACCCAAATGCATGAATGATATTTACACCAGCGCTATCCCCGACCATGAAACACAATGAGTAATCGACATACGTGTCCAGCCAAGGCTCTGCCTTACCATTGTCGAGGGAAACCCATCCGACCGCATGGCAGTATTCATAGTACACAGCGGGGAGGCGATGCTCAGGCAACAGACGGTATTCTACAAATATTAACAGCACTGAGGCCCTGCTGGTGAGGCTGCTCATGAATAAGTGATAGTTTTCCTAGGTAGTGAAGCAGAAACCACCCCTACGGAAGTAGAAAAGAAGCGACAGTTTCTGGCCATGGCGCAGGACATCTAAGAGGAAGAGGCGAACCCAGACACCCATCTTCTGGATCTCCATCAAGCTTTTGTTTCTACTTTTATGTCTATGAACTCTATTTCCAGGGTTAACTCAAGATTCAAGAATCTCCATATTTAGGCACCGAGAGAGTGGTAATGAATCTGAGTGCCCAATATTCTTAGCATAATATTCTACACCCAATTTCTTTGAAACCACACCACATTCAGGAGGCGCTGCTGCGATGATCCATCTTGCAAGAATTCTGAATTATAGAGCAACTCTAAACGGACAAGAAGAATCCCTCGAAACCCTCGAGCAACTAATGAGCTATAATAATTGCATTGTAAACTAAATATTTGCAACTACATTTTCCTTTTCATCCAAGAACTGAATATTTTTTAATCGTCTAACATATAATCTAATGATTTCAGGTTATCACACGATGCACATAGGAGAGTTTTTTTCAAATAGTGTCGCGTTATAGCGTAAAAATAGAAGTTTTTTAAATAAAAATAAATTATTATGTATAAATTTAATAGTAAAATTATTATTAAAAATAAAATGGTTTATTTATATACTAATTATTGTAAAATTTCATTTTGTGGTAAATTAGTTAATTTAGTATTAATTTATTATGGATATAAAGTACAATTTGGAAACCAAGTTAATGATATTTTAAAAAAGACAATAAATTTTGCAGTGAGGTTGATGCAAAATTATATTAATAGGAATTTGGATTTTCTAAAGACATTGATCCATAAACTCTCATGGATATTCTAATGGATATGATAAATTTACAGTGAAATTCTAAGTCTATATTATGAGGGTCCTTTTCATGAGTCTTGGATTTATTAAGTTATTATTTTTAAGCATGTAGTATAGAAAATGTAGAAAATGGAGAATGGACAAAAGTACAGTCCAAAGCACTCTTAGCCACATTGAGCACTAGTAGGATTTCCTCATGACGAAATCTTCCATACGTTCACTAGGTTCACGAGATAGTTACTAGTAGAGGGACTTAATTCATTTCAAGTCTCATTTAATACTTGATAGAAATATACAAGATCAAAAAAAACGTCACTAAATCATATCATCAAGATGAAAAACAAAATCCTTGAGACTATTATCACTAAGATTGTCAAATTACAACTCAAATATTGGGTTGACAACTCCCTGAAAATCTATGGTTTTATTGGAAAACATGGAGAAGTGCTACTAGTTAATGCACCCCATTTGAATCGGTGTATGGAAAGAGAGTACTATTTCCAATTGAAATAGAGATCCAAAAATCTAGAACACTAAAGCTCAAAAACATAGGCTTCTCTAAATCAATGAATTGGATGAACATTGCCAAGATGTCTTGCACAAAAAAGAAGTAATACAACATCAAAGAGCTTGATGGTAGGAGAATTTCATCAAGGAAGAAATTTAAAGCTAGAGAATAGGCCTTCTTATTTGATTCCAAGTTCAAAGGTTTTAGAGGGAATTTCTCGGTTCGATTTCTCAGGCCTTATGAGATTGATAATGTGTATGATAATGAAGCCACTCACAAAATTAGTTTTTTTTTTTTTAATGTATTGTTAAGAACTAAAAAATACCAAAAATAAAACACCCATGGATTTGGTCGTTTAAAAATCAGTGTTGTGTGGAAGGAATGTGTGTTAGATAATTGTGCTGAGGGAGAGTTAATGCAGAAGTACAAAGCTTTGCGACATAAATATTGTGGTTTTTATTGCGCATACTTGGTCTCTGGTGCAAATCACAAATCAATCTAAGTTTTATGAAGTCTGTGTAATGTAGTTTCAACAATTAATGTGTGTTTAATTTCATTGGCAAGGTGATCATCTTGCATTATTTTTCGACATGCATGTTTCCAACGCATATTGGACTATTCTCGGGAGGACTCATTATGAATGGTTTTTCTCAAAGTTGTTAGAATCGATAGTTTGTTCTCAAAACTGCGTGTTTTTCTCATTAGCATAAAAATCATGCACATAAGTTTTTTATGAATACAGGTACATATTTAAAGATATTTGTAACAATTAATCTATGGTTTATTTATTTTTTGATTCTATATCTCATTCATAGAGAAGAGTTTTACATGAATCAATGTGGATATGCATATGCTATTATTGTATGTATTTTCTATTATCTTATGGATTTATGGTTTTTATCTATATTATCATGTTCACTTTCTTGTACCTTCTTTATGTTGTGCTTATTGTGGAGTATAGCTCATTGTGAATTTAGAAAAAAAATTAAGCATGATTGTTAATGCATCAATGAGAAAGTGTGTTTGAAGTGTGATTTATAAAGCATCAATCGAGAAGCATTTGTATAATAAGAAAAAAATAGTATAGATTCAATATTAATGAAGCATAATCTATTTCGTTTAAACAATTTTGCATATGATGTAGGAGATTGTTTGAACGATGTTATGCAAACTCTATTTCATTTTAGATACACGTAAACAAAGTTGTGTGAAGGAACAATAGAACATTTTAGAAATTGCTTATATGAAAGGAACATTGAATCCATATTATCTTATGAACATGAATTGAATATATATGCCTTGATACAAATGCATCGTATAAATAGCCCAGATGTTTACTTAGAAAGGAGGACAAAATGAACTATAAATTATATCACTACAAAAGAACAAGGACTTCAAGGGGACATATTTTGTATAAAATGGTTATCGAATTTAAAATTTTTTTGATAAGACTTTGGTCAAAGACAACAATGAAAATATATTTTCATTTTAATTAAAATTTATGAAAAGAAAGTTATGACATATTGTTCCATGACAAAAATTCAATTTCCAAGCATTTCGAACCATTTATGTGAAAGAAAAAATGTTCAATAAGAATTGACCATGAACATATAATAAATATGAAAACGTACGAACAAACAAAACATAGATTGATGCACATAGAAGAAAGCGTGAGTAGACCTATGTTTAAGATATTTTTTGGGTTCAAGATTATTTACAACAAAAGTTATTTTGAAACAATATGTCAATTGGTGGAGAATGATTATGCATAATTTCATAAAAAAAATTCAATGCAAGCATGATAATTATTCATTTACATTAATTTACATAAAAAATACATAAATAAACATGAAATTATGTAATTTTCGGGAATAGAAGATTGGTAGGGATATATTATACAGTTAAAAATGCCATATGAAAATGGGAATGTAGAATATGGAATTTTTGTTTATGATTGGATACAATATATCTTGAATATAACTATATGCATATCGTTCACTAAGACTCTAGCTGTGGTAGCTAAATTTCATGGATTCAAGAAGGATGCAATGATATTCCATGTCATCCAATTTTGAAAGAGTGTAAGTCATTTGCATTATGAAACTTTAAAAGTGAGAGTACAAGAGAAAAAAAAATGCACGTCCTATTGAAGCACTTCATGAAGAGAAAGATATAGAATATTCCATTAAAAAAAAAGTGAGGTTAGTATGAGTAAATTCGAAAAAATTAATGTAGATGTGTTGGCCGGATAAATCGATCTTGTGGACAAGATCGATCTCCCTAGTGTCAGAAAACAATCTAGCAACAAACAAACAACTAAGTTTATCTTTCTCTAGATATATTTGTTTTACAAGTAAATGCTATAAAGGTGTCAATCCTACCTTAGATCCAAACGCTTATTTGCAACCGTATTTATTCTGTTGCATCAGTAGTTCTTCCTTCGAAACAATAGTTCTTTCGTTGCAACAATAGTTCTTCCATCACAACAATAGTTCTTCCATCGCAACAATAGTTCTTTCATCACTTGAAAGTGTTGTCTTCAAAGACCTGCAATCACAAACAAGAAAATATTCAATAGCACCTGTATAACAAATAATTATAAAACATACCTATCATAGTGATTAAGGAATCTATGAAATAAACAAACGATAGCTTATTGAAATAAACAATTGAACGACAATTTATTGATAAAAACAAACTTGATTGTATTAACTTTTAAATAATAGAAGAACCTTACAACCTTAGCCTTGATGTTGAACATGCCTTCTTGGGGTCCGAAGCAGGAGTTTCCTCTACTTTGATAAGCCTTGCACTCTTCCTCCAGGAGCACATAGAGGTATGTGATCTTTCCTTACAAAAGCTTAGCAGAAAGGAGTCTAAATCTCAACAACACTTCACCTCAATCACACACTAAAGCTTGAACTCCCCTTGAGGCTACCCAATGCCTCTTTTTATATTGTAGATGAGGACGTTAGGCTTCCACCTATGAAGGGATAGAATCCTCCTTCAAAGGGATAGGATCCTCACATCAAGGGGTTAGCTCCTTAACGTGTGGGATGCATGAACCTTACAAGAGCGTACTGACCCCCAAAAAATCTCATCTAGAAGCTTCTAGAATTGACCAAAAATCAGCTTTTTCACTTTACTTTCTTGCCCTTTTGACTTTGACAGGGGTACGCAGGCATTACATAGAGAAACTATGTTCTGGAACACAGGTAAGCTTCACATTACCTGCGTACCCCAACCAGGAATGCAGGTAAGCTTCATATTACCTGCGTACCCAGGGTTTTGGAGTTTTTTAGGGTTTTTCTCCTGTTTTTAGGGCTTGAGATGAGGAGTAGAGGCTGTAATACTTCCAGAGGAGGTAAGTATGAGTGACAATGAGCTCATACAGTTAGAAAAATGTCAAGGTGATAGTTTTTAGTGCAAAATATTTCCCCCTAAAGTGCGAAGTCTGGAATAGATGAAGATGAAGTCTGTCAAATATGAAGAGTGAAGTACTTTATCATTTCAAGGATCATCCTGTGGAAACCCCAGTCAGAACCTGTAAAAACATTCAATTCAAAACATATATATGTAAACATATCATCGTTGAGGTAGGCTTTCCCTTACTCAGATCAAAACTAACTAGAAAAATGATGTAAACTATCATGATACAGGAATGATTTTCAATGAATATTCCACTGTATAAATGAATAACAAAATTCCTCGCAGCCTGTATGGTAGAAACGAGATCCAGGGTCTTGATTTCCATTTCTCGAACCAGTATGATTCTATCCATTTGAATAAATGTGTTGAAGTCGAACATGGTAGAAACCACTTGATTACCAGTCAATAATGTAAATTGTTAACAAGTGTGAGAGTAACCACCAATAATGTCAATGGCTCTCAAAGTACTCAGTACAATCCATGGAATGTGAATAAATGAGCTGAAGTCGAACATGTCATGGAATCATTCGATTGAAGGTCAGTGATGCAACCTATCGTCGAAGGCAAGAAACCTGCCATTGAGGCATGTAGATTTCAAGGTATTGACGATTTCTAGATCAGCTGCCTAGATAATGAGCTGTCGTTGATAGAAAGTGATCTGTCGTAGGTAAGCCCACAACATGAAATCATAGATCAAGTTTTGAAGAAATATATTGGTAAGGACTGACTCAGGGATGGTCAAAATGGAAGACAAATATTTCTCAAATGAATGGTTTGTTTGAACTGTCATCTTGAACACATCACGACATTGCAGATGGTTTGGTGACAATTGACCTAAAGCTAATACCCAGAAACTAGCTGAAGACTTACAATATGGTTTGATTAACTGTTAGGCAAAGGATTTTCCCAACCCAGGTGAACAAAAGTGTCATGTTCAAGAGTGGTTAACGGTTTTCTGAATAATCAAAATGTAAAAAATAGGTTCATTTTTCTCTCTTTTCCCCCACCATTTTTGGCAAGTACCTCTTTATTTTTGACAAGCTTGACGAGGATAACATTTGATTTTTTATAAGCTCATCCTTCGGATGAGTCCAACTTAGTTTAAGATTCGAACCCTAAGAAGGAGTGGTTCATTCCTGCTTAAAAATTGAATAGGTCCTTTACTGTTAAATTTTAACGAGTCCAGTATAGGAGAAACTCAGTGTTTTTCAATTTTAGGGAGTCAGAAGAAAAACTTAAGAAAACTCCCTGGGTGTACTTTTTCATAAATTTAGTCTCTCGAGCCTGAAAAAGGATAAAATAATGCGAGAGAGAACTCTATTGACTGTAATTAGTCAACATATACCTTTTTCGTAAATAGTCCATTTCAGTCCGTAAAAGGGGTAAACTTATACTGAAGGGACGATCACTCATTTATTTTAACAAGTTCGAATAATCAAGTGCTTAGCAATCTTTTCATGTTTAGAGAGTCTGAAAAGGGCTTAAAAGAGGACTCCAATGTGTCGCTTTTTCGTAAATTTTTGAAAGAGTCAGAAAAAGTGATAAAAGTATGCTCTTTGTTGAAAAATTATCAGTTTTACCGAAAAATCCAATATTCTGCACAAAAACTCGAAACAATTACACATACCTATTTAAGATAAGTAAAAAGGTTTTCCAAATTACCTTTTTAAAGTGAAAAATAAACAAATTAAAAATTCATTTATTCGAAAAAACTTATAAAAAAGGACTTTTCTAACTTCATTTTTACTATTTGAATTTAGAGTGAAAAAGTGAGAGCTTTTGGATTAAAAAAAACTTCCTATGAATATTCTGGAAAATTCATTCGTCGAAATCAGAAACCTTCAGCGCCAAGTAATCTCTATAAATTTTGGACCATATGAGGGCCCAAGTTGATCTCCTGATATGGCTAGTGAATTGGTGGGACACACAGGACTATTGTTTCTTGATTGGAGGCCACCAGCTTGAAGTTGAGCTGGAGGACATATATTTTTTGACTGGTTTGTCCAAGAGGGGCAGACACTTATCTCTATTCGGGACTGGACCAGGTGGTCAGTCTGTTGCTAGTCTCAAAGCAGAGTTTTTCAATGGTTGAGTAGACCCCAAGGATAAATGGATAGATATCAAAACTATTATCCGTCCTGAATTCAAAGTTATTGTCTTCACTGTTACTATACTATACAGGAGTGCAACATTACGTGTTGCCAATCTCATGCTGAGGGCATTGAGATTGTTAGATTTCTTTCGGCATATTTTCGTTGGTTGAACAACCAACTCTTTGTCATTAAGGATTTTCCATACACCGGGATGGACTACCGTGGCGACAGAGACATGGCTTTTCCTCTAGGAGAGCAATGGGATGATTCAAGTAAAAATAATTTTCAACACTTTCTAAGTCCTAATTTTTTTATTATTTTAAATCGCCCAATACAAGATGATGCATAGTTTGAAACACACTTCTATTCTATGATATATCACTATTATCGGCTATCTATGTACATGTTATCGAATGTTGTTTAATTTACTGTTTTGATTATTGCAGATGTCTATTTATCATACTAGAAGAAACTTCATCTTCTAATGTATTTAAATGTCTTGGAATATGTTGATATTCAATGTAATAAAATTCACGTTCCAAGAGACGAACTCTCAAAAATAACCTTAATAACACTAGATTCCTAATGGCATACACCCTGTTAAGATGTAATACAACGAGTTCAGAGTCCAACCTAACAATCAAACTCTGAATCCCAAATGAGATGGATTCAGATAATAACTCAATCACTGCACTATACTCTACAATGTTATTCATTGTTTGACCAAGGCTTACCCCATGCATAGACACTAACTCATCAGAAGGTGAATAGATAACCCAAGCTGCAGAAGAAATGTTCCATGTACTACGACAAGCACCATCAGCAAAGCCAATGTATGTTTGAAGAGATGTTGACATCTGCAATATCAAGAGTAAAACTCAGATAAGCAGGAATAGTGATAAGAGAACACTCTAAACTAGGCATGCTTTTTTAATCTAAAACACACCAACAATAAATAAACTAATCTAATAAAAAAATCTCCACACCAAAGTTAAGAATAATATCTCTTCAGATAAATCCCATTTCTGGATTTATCTAAAGGGACACCGTCGAAATCTATTAGCTCATAGGCCCCTTTTGCCAGCTTTCGCTTAACAATGAAAGGACCATGCCACATAGGCACAAATTTTCCAGCCCCTAGCTTATCGTTGGCTTGATCGTACACTGAAACAAGGTCTCCTTCTGAAAGATTATGAGGTGTAACATTTTTGTCGTACTAGGCGTTCATTCGTTTCACATGAGCTTCGTTTGCTAGAGCAGTAGTTCGTCGATTCTCATCTAGCTAAGCTAAGCACAAAAAGTGTTTCTCCTCTTCAGAAGTGGCTGGGAGTAATTTTTTGGCTAATTATAATGACGAAATTTCGCATTCAATAGGTAACACAACTTCCAAACTATAAACCAGCTGAAAATGAGTGAAACCAGTTGATGTTTTGACTGAGGTCCGATATGCCCAGAGTGATGAAATTAACATGGAATGCCAATTCGACTTATGAATACCAATGATTCGTTTAATAATAGTGACTAAAAATTTATTGATAGCTTCAACTAGACCATTAGCCTGTGGGTAATATGGAGTAGAACTATTGTGGCGCAGGCCAAGTTGATTTATTAGTTCAGTCATCATGATATTCTGAAAATGACTTCCATGATCTGTAATAATGGCTTGAGGAACACCGAATCTAGCAATTATATGATTGAACACGAAAGTTACAGCAGTCTTGCCATCTACTGAAAATGTAGGCATCGGCTCAGCCCACATAGTAAAATAATCTACTGCTAAGATAATGTACGCATGCCCCCCAGCCGAGTGAGGATTACATGTAATAAAGTCGATACCCCACTTTGCAAAAGTACGAATAGATATTATAGGGTCAAGAGGAGCAGGTGGTGCACACATTTTACGATCAAAGACCTGAAAATTGTGGCATTTTCGGAGTGCATAGATACAATATTTGAATAAGGACGGCCAAAAATAAGCCGCACGCAATATCTTTTGAGATGTGGCATACCCAGACATATGACCGCCACATGCTCCAGAATGGCAATCATTTAAAACCTTCTCAGCTTCTTCATGAGTAAGACAGCGTCAGAAAACAGAATCTGCTCCACAACGATAGAGTGTGTCACCAATAATATTGTATTGTTGGGACTGGAAACATATTTTCCATCGTTGTGATCATGAAATTTCAGGCTGAAAAGATTGGGTTTGGAAACAAACAATAATATCTCCATACCAAGGATCAAGAGTACTGATCAAAAACAAGGATTCGTCCGCAATGGGCTGCTCCGCCACAGTTTCAGTATCAGTAGACGGGAAATCACACATCAGTTCTGCAAAAACCAAATATTTCTTTGCCTTGGATTTTTCAAATTCCAAGTCAAATTCCTGTAGGATAACTATCCATTTAGAATACTTTCCCCCTAGCAATTTTTTGGTCAAAATGTACATCATAGGGTTATATTTATAAATTACTGTGGTTTTGCGTAATAAGATGTAGTGACGAAATATTTGGATATCTTGAACATCTGCCAAGGCCAATTTCTCCACGTGCGTGTATTTGATCTCAGCCAGATGCAGATTTCGACTAAGATAATAAATCACATGTTCATTGTTGAATTCATCTTCCTGAACTAAAACCCTCCCAATGGTGGAATGAGAAGCGGCGAGATACAAAAAATAGTCCTAGTTGTAATTGGGAGGATGCAGTAATGGTGTATGGGTCAATGTGTGTTTGAGTGCATCAAAATATCGATCAACGATCTCATCCCAAAAGAATGGAACGTTCTATTTTAACAACCTGGTAAAACCCTTTGTTAATTCATCGTAGTTAGGAATGAAACGGCGTAAAATTTTTGCTTTCCCTTGCAAACTTTGGAGTTGGCGTAAAGTCGGAGGAGGTATATTGACAATAGCTTCAACCTTCGACAGATCAACGCAAATGCTTGCTTTTGAAACAATAAATCCCAGTAAGCGACCTGATTCTACACAGAGAAAACATTTGTGTGGATTCAGATGAATTCGATAGTGCCTAATATCATAACTATAGCTCGTAAATGAGTGAGATGATCGGCTCTACGCGATGAATGAGCAAGTAAATCATCGAGATAAGGCTGCACAATGTGCTTAATGTCATGAAATGCGGAAGACATAGCCCTTTGAAAATTTGCCCCAACATTCTTCAAGCTAAAAGGTAGTTTGCAATAAGAAAATTTCCCCCATGGACAAATGAATGTTGTTTTAGGTTGATCAACAGGGAGTATGTTTATTTGATTGCAATTGGAAAAACTATCCATAAAGGAGAAAATTTCACTGTCGGCACAATCATCAATGATTTGATCGATATAAGGGGTTGGATAATTGTCTTTAGGAAAATCTCAATTAATATCCCTATAGTCGATACATACTCTTATCGTTCCTTCTTTTTTGTTAACAGGAACAATATTTGATACCCAATCTGTTAATGGAATTGGATAAATGAAACCTACATGAATTAATTCCTCAACTTTGGCTTTGATAGCAGTAGCTTTTCTCAGATGTATCTGACGTAAGTGTTGTCAGATAGGTTTTGCATCCGGGTAAGTCTTAATTTCATGTACAACAATTGACGAATCGATTCCTGGCATTTCTTCATATCACCAGGAAAACACATCATGGAATTCTTGAAATATGGATTTATAAGTTTGGATTTCATCGTCTGTATAGGAAGCACCTATATGAATGTTTTCAATTATTCCAGGCTTAGCTGAAATGTCAATAGGAATTGTTCAAGAGATATTTTCCAAATTTAACTCAGAATCAGGATTTTGCAATGGATTTTGCGGTTCTTTGACATATTTAGCAGTAAAAATAGAAGAGAAATCATTGTGAAAATGATCCAACTCAGGTAAGAATGAAAATTGGTGATTTAGATCTTCCCATGGTAAATTGTCAATAGAAAAAAGTTCACGAATCTTCTCATTAGTATGAACAAGATCGGGAAATGTCATTGTGGCTGAGATAGATATAGAAAGTGATTCCTCATGGATCACATTCATTAGATCAGTTTCGGTTGAAGAAGGATTAGAAAGCGACTGTACAGCCTGATATGCAATTTCAAAGGAACACAAAGGCATCGCGCCATCAAATGAATCCACCTCGGAATCGGAAGGTATGATCCAAGGATCATCAAAAGTAATAGTATTTGATAAAATCATATGAATATTTGCAATAGGAGGAGATACGTTAGGAGAAGGAAAGGAAAAAGTTCCTAGTAAACCAAAATATTTAATCAAACCTACGCCAACATCCTTGTAAGGGATAGCCGTTTTACCGATGTGCTGGATAGTTGCTGTTGAGGCCAGATCGGATGAGAAATAAATGAGCTAGTATATTGTAACGATATTTCCTTGATGTGGAAACTTGATAAGTCGAAAGATCGATGAAACAAAAACAATCATAGCATAAGACCAATTGCGACCCAGGAGAAGGTTGTAATCGAGAGGGGCACCAACCACCTCAACATCTAGATTTACGGTTTTTCCTTCGACCCCTATAGGTAAATCCTGAAAAATACCAAAAGGATGGAACCCTCGCCCATCAAAAGCCTTTATAATTGTCAGAGACTGATTGAGTGTAGGAGAACCAAGCGATTTCCAACACTGGATCGACATAATACACATAGAATCCCCTTCATCAATCACAATCCGAAAAACAGGTCTGTTTTTTACTATACTGGAATTTGGAAAGCCATTTGATGAGGTAGGCGGGGTGTACTATTCTCTAAATCAAATTTTATTAGGTTCGAATCCTGAATATCGACAGATCCTATGGCAGACAAAATTAATTTACGCTGTGCTGGGCACGATTGCAGCACTTCCAAAGCTGACATTGCTAAAGGGGAAATAGCTAAGTCCTCAAAAATGTTGTAATTATGAGCAGCTCTCGCATGTGGATTGAAAGTTGATTTACGAAGTACACCTTTAGCAGGGGGTTTGATTACTAAGTCTAAATTGGGTTTCTCGATCTGTACTGGATCAGAAATAGGAGGAGGTGTAGTTGATGTGTTTGAATTAGAATATTTTGCTTCTTTACCACCAACAGGACTTTTACTACCATAATCTTGCGATCGCGTCGCAATCCTGACATGAGACATCATCATAACGGGTTCTTTTGAGGCATTCGAGGTAGAACCAATCATCTTAGTATCTTGAGTAGGAAAAGGATCCTTCAAGACAACAGGTTGTTGAGAAACTTTAACGAACTTCGAAACCTCCGCTCGATGCGGGCATTCTTTGGTAAAATGATCCTCATCCCAAATGAAACAAGGATAGCGAGGTTTGCGTTTTTCGTCATTAAAATTCATTTTTATCTATTTTATCTTTTGAATTTTGTTTTCTTTTATTCTTCTCCTTATTTTTACCGTCAGATTTAGATTTGGTCGTAGATGTCTCTATGACATGAATGTCGGTATAAATTTCAGCGGAAGATTCTCCTTTCGGGGAATGACGTAAAGTTATTATAGGAGAAGATTTATTCTTACTTTTAGTACTAACTGAACCAATCATACCATCAGTGGCATGAAACCCTAAAGGAGCTGCAGTTATTTGACCTTGTTTTGGAAGATCAAGGATTTTTTCATGTAAAGTACTTCACTGTTTGTAGATGAGGTCAAGGTACTGAGTTTGAGAAATGACTTGCTCTTCAGTAACAACTCCTCCCTTAGCTACATCTTCAGTGATTTTGGGTAATAATGATTTAATGAACCATTCCACCAAAATTTGATCCGGAATGAAAACTTTCACCAAACGCCTTCTACGTCGCCATTCGTGAATATGATCAGAAATATATGTGGACATGGATTGTTTTAGTGAAGTCAATAGTTTCATGCCATTGTCGTATCTGAAAAGAAACTAAAAATGAGTTAAGAAAGTAGTTGCTAACTGATTGAAATTATTAAAAGAGCCTCATGGTAACTCAATGTACCATTTGGCAGCAAGACCAATAAGAGTTCGTTGAAAAAGATGCAAGCGAATTGAATCATCAATTATTGAATTAGACGCACACCAGAGGTGATAAGTCATAACATGATTTGATAGATCCTTTCCTGAATTACCCTCGAATTTCAGTATATCACTGGGAAACTTATGTGGCATTAGTAGCCAATACGAATGATAGTAAATTGGATCATTCGTAAGGCTTGATAAATCAGATAAATCCAAAGTTGCAATAAATGGTGACTGACGGTTAGGGTTGCGAAAACCTTGAGTAACAAGAGCAGTTCCGGGAGGAGGATACCCAGAATAACTGGGAATCGGATTTGCATTGGGAATGGTATAACCTCTTGGGAAACCAAGATTAACCGGACCAAATTATGGTTGTTGAGGCTATTGATAAGTATAGCCAGGATACAGTTGATACTGATAAACTGGGTTTTGTGAAATGGGACTGAATTGATATTGTCCCTGGTACGGTTGATATGTGAATTGCAGTTGAATCGTGACAATCGTACTTGTACCAGCTTTTCCTGAAGGTATCTGGACCGAAGTCTGAACTGTAGGTCCTGACTGGGGTACAGAGACTTGAGGAATTTGCACGAATGTAGGGATAGAAGAAACCGGAGCTACAGATACTCCCAAAATAGGTGTTATAAGTTGAATAGATATTGCAGTAGTTACAGTAGTTTGAGGAAGAGTATGAAGAATACTAGGCCCAGACTGCTAAAAATAACCAGGTGTAGGAATTTGAACAATGGGCTAGACAGGTTGCTGGGTTAGACCAGAAACCAAAGGCTATCCAGGTTGACTAGGTAACTGTACATTAGGTTGCATATTCTATTGAATTTGGGATGGATCCCACACCATGTTCATTCTAAGGTATTGTCTCGTAGAAGGTTGTACATATGAAGGACCATAGCTTGGTTGAACGTAGGGTTGATAATTAAGTGGTAAATTTCCAACTCCTTGTACAAATGATTGACCAGAAGGCGGTTGAAAACCTTGAGTTGGGTACTGACCTTGAGGTTGATAAGCTTGAGGCGCATACTGAATCTAGGGTTGATAAGGACCTTGAGGAATATACTGAGTTTGGGGTTGACCTTGGGGTATGTACTGTCCTAAAGGTTGATAACCTTGAGGTATGTACTGTCCTTGAGGTTGTTCTCCAAAATAATATTGTCCTACAGTTTGTCCTCGGAAAAAATTACCCCAAAATTGCCCCTCAGGCGGTAATTGACTGCCTTGAGGTTTCCCCCCAGGCGATAACTGACTTTCTTGAGGTTGCCCATAAGGCAGTAACTAACTGCCTTATGGTTTCCAACTAGGCGGTAACTGACTGCCTTGAGGTTGCCCCCCAGGCAGTAACTGACCACCCTGAGGTTGAGGATTTGGAATATTACCAGACATCATAAAGATTTTCTCTACATTCAATGTTTCAGTTTTAATTCCATTAAGACCAGATGATAATACTTGTTTAGTCGGTCGAGGAGTTTCTCCTGAGAAAGTACCAAAGAGAGCCTGATACCCCAAAGGAATAGAAGGACCACGTATAAAAATGTTTCCGGTGTTTGGGAAAACATATATGACTCTCCTGACATGAGCAATGAAGGATAGTAACCTTTGGGCATAGGATGAAAAGGAATTCGAGGTGGTGAAAAAGAAAGACTCGGGTTTTCTAAAAAAATTGTCAAAGATAAATACCAAGCGTCACTCCTAATAGGGCTGTATAAAATAGATTCACGCTCCCTAATATTCAAAGACTGTAGGGATTCAGGAAGAGTTACTTCTTCATCTAGACTAGCAAGTTCTTCAATAGAAATGAGGCCAGATGGAAGATCTTCAGAAATAATATTTCTTACCCTAGGTGAACCAAGATTACTAGAAGTTGGAGTAATAAATCCTGAGGATGTTTCCAAAACAGAAGGTTCAGTGTTAGGTTCAGAATTTTCAGGTTCTTCAGCTAGTTCACTGGAAGGAGAAATACTACCAGTAACTTCAGAAATTGAAATCGGCTCTTGAATATGCTTTGTTGTGGGTATTTGATGATTAGGATGAACAACTATAGATGAACTTAAAACTTCTGTTGATATAATTCTACTGCTAATAGATGATACTAGAGCATATAGCCCTTCAAGTTGACTTGGTATATACTCAGGGGGCTTCCCCTGAAGTCTCCGGGACTGTCTCAGTAATTCTGCCATGATTAAATATTAATCAATCACAAGCAAACAAAGAAAATTTCAATAAAAACACCTAATGTCTCTAAAGGAACAAACAGCTGAATCACATGCCTAAAAAATCTAAGAGTTCAAACCACGCACAAAAAGTAACTTCCCATACTAAAAACACTAGTTGGTGATGAAATCCAACTAGTAGAAGTTTAATACAGAAAGGGCAGTTGGAACAGTTACCCCGACAACCTGCTTAATGAAACAGAATGGCACAATTTTCTTCACAAAACCATCTCGGGTGAAGAAAACCCCCAGAGATTCCAAGTGAGTCTAGTTGACATCTGCTCCAAGTACAGTGAGATCTTTCATTCACCATCACCTTAGGAAATAATCTTAAGTTTATGGACACTAAGGCTACCAACAATAACAAATACAACTGGGGAAACAATCTACGATCCGATTCCACGTGCAGGGGTAGACTAACAAAGCTCAATCCCCTTGAAGGCACCTCGACATGGTCAATCTAAGGTTTACCAAAAAGTGACCCCAGGCTCCTTGACAATGGTTAATCTGAGGTTTACCATTTGTAATGCGCACAGATCTTCTATCTTTCCCAATGAAACAAAATTGATTGTCTCAAATGTTCGGACATGATCTCGTGATTAACTCCTTTAAAAGAAGCTTCCCAGATTGTACCAATTACAATTGGATTTGTTTCCTACCGTAAGATTTATCTACTTGTTTGTTTTTACTATCTTGGATAGTTAATTACTCCCTACTCCAAGATACTAGCCTAAGCTATATTGGTGATAAGAGCCCTAGAAATAGAAAATATTACTAGATCAATTTTAATTAAGCGTTGTTTTTATGGGTTTTTTTCTAAGTCAATAGGTATGGAAATAAAACTTTGATGGTGTGAAGACTCGACTTCCAAGCACACTAAAAAATGCACCGAAAATGATAAACAATTCTCTTTTATTTCAATGAAATTCTAGCTAAAGAAAGAGTTCGAGAATGCAATTTCTTTAAGACATAATTCTTTCTTTGAACATGAAGAATAAATGAAAAGAAAATATTTTTGTTTTTTCAATAAGAACTCAAAACGAGACAAATAATCAATGCTCACAATAAATCCCTTTCTCTTTCAAAACTCAAAACTACAAAAAACAACTTTTATTTCAAAATAAATTTACAAGTTCTAAAAAGCACTCAAAACTACGAAAAACTAATTTGAGATCTACAAATTTTGAGAATCTAATTGAATAAAAGCTTTAATTTTTTTTTTTTGAGAATGTTTTTCTTAGTTGTTTAGTAAAATAAGGATTCATTTTCCCATAATAACAAATAAATCAAAAAACATCCAGATATGTTTTCTTTTGTAAAAATGAAATTCATAACTTATAACAAAGTTTGTTCAAAGATTTGCAAGGAGAAAACTAGATCTATTTCTCAAAAAGAATGAATTTCACAACCAAGTAAGACTCACCAAGAAGATAAAAGATACCAAGGTGATCTAAGGCACTTTTAAGCTTCTAATATTTGGGTCACTATAGAGACAAAGCGAAAACCACTCTAAAAATGCAAAACTTCTAGAAAATCATTCAAAATAAAAGTGCTATGAAACTCATTCAAAAGAGATTTTTGACAGAAAAAATACAGATTTGGGCAGACACTAGGAATCCTAAATCAAATATAAACTAAAATGAAAGAAGAAATATAAGTTTTTCAAGACTTTTAACAGGGTCTACAACAATGTGCGGTCTCGAGAAAAGTTCAAGAAAAACAAAAAAGACTTCAAAAATTTTCAAAGAAAAATAAATATAAGTTACCCAAGCCCGTACAAATCAATCAAAAATCAGAAAAATCATTTTCTCAAATCAAAACAAAGGAAAATCAAAACAAGTTATTTCCCCAGCGGAGTCGCCAATTTGTTGGCCGAATAAATCGATCTTGTGGACAAGATCGATCTCCCTAGTGTCAGAAGACAATCTAGCAACAAACGAACATCTAAGTTTATCTTTATCTAAATATATTCATCTTACAAGTAAATGCTATAAAGGTTTCGATCCTACCTTAGATCCAAATGCTTATTTGCAACCGTAGTTCTTCTGTCGCATCAGTAGTTCTTCCGTTGCAATAATAGTTCTTCCGTCGCAACAATAGTTCTTCCGTCGCTTGAAAGTGTCATCTTTTTAGTTGCTTGAAAGTGTCGTCTTCAAAGACCTGCAATCACAAACAAGCAAATATTAAATAGCACCTGTATAAAAAAATAATTATAAAACATACCTATCATAGTGATCAAGGAATCTATGAAATAAATGATCAAACGACAGTTTATTGAAATAAACAATTGAATGACCATTTATTGAGAAAAAAAAACTTGATTGTATTAACTTTGAAATAATAGAAGAACCTTACAACCTTAGCCTTGATGTTGAACAGGCCTTCCCGCGGTTCAAAGCAGGAGTTTCCTCTACTTTGATAAGCCTTGCACTCTTCCTCCAGGAGCACATAGAGGTATGTGATCTTTCCTCACAAAAGCTTACCAGAAAGGAGTCTAAATCTCAACAGCACTTCACCTCAATCACACACTAAAGATTGAACTCCCCTTGAGGCTACCCAATTCCTCTTTTTATAGCACAGATGAGGAGGTTAGGGTTCCACCTATGAAGGGATAGAATCCTCCTTCAAAGGGATAGGCTCCTCACATCAAGGGGTTAGCTCCTTAAGGTGTGGGATGCATGAACCTTAGAAGAGCGTACTCACCCCCAAAAAATCTCATCGAGAAGTTTCTAGAATTGACCAAAAATCAGTTTTTTCACTTTACTTTCTGACCCTTTTGACTTTGATAGGGGTACGCAAGCATTACACATAGAAACTGTGTTCTGGAACGCAGGTAAGCTTCACATTACCTGCGTACCCCAGCCAAGAACGCAGCTAAGCTTCACATTAGCTGCGTACCCAGGGTTTTGGAGGTTTTTAGGGCTCTTCTCCTGTTTTTACGGCTTGAAATGAGGAGTAGAGGTTGTAAGACTTGCAGAGGAGGTAAGTATGAGTGACAATGAGCTCATACAGTCAGAAAAATTTCAAGGTGACAGTTTTTAGTGCAACAAGATGAAAATGGAATATAAATTGACATATAGATTATCAATGCAAACAAGTGATCACAACTATCATTGCATTAACTCAAAAAACATATAAGAAACAAGAACATTTTCAAAACAAGTGTTCTTGGAAAACTATTTAAGACATTAAATTCTAGCTCTACAAACATCAACATTGATGAAGATACTATGGAACTTAATATAAATCATGCCAATTTAATAAAGAGACCGCATTGTTCATTTCATGAACTGAACATAATAGTAATATGTGGTGATTGTTTAGCATATCAATAAATATATACTTAAAGGGTAGTGAAAATGTTACTAATTGATATAATATTTTATAAGTACAAAGAAAAAATGGCTACAAGGGGAAGGAAAGAAGCGACTCGCACTGATATTATTAACTCACTTGCATTTTCAGTCAAAGATTTTGGTTGTGAGTTATGTATAAGCAATATGTGATTTTTTCCACTGAAGAGAATAATATAGATAGGATTTGGTCTAGTGGATTAGAAAATGTTCCATGCATCCAATAAGTGTTTGATTTCAGAGAATTCGTTTATTTGTGTGCACATAATTTTTATTTAAAGACGAGAACAATTATGCTAGCAGCCAAAACTACTCATATTTCTTTGAGTATAGAAGCTTTCAAACACACATTTAACCTAGCAAATCTAGATATATGTTTAAATTTTGAATTTGTCGAAAGAAAATAATTTCTTAGAGTCACAGGAAGGTGGATTGAACATCATTCAACAATTCATTTTGCCAACTTTTGAGGTTCCTTATGGTCTTTCCTTTCTAGATATTACTCTTTTTAGATAAACTTTTAGAGAGTTTTGTTGGATTTGTGCCCATCTAATGGACCAACAAACTATGGCTAGTTTCCCATGATCCATTCCTTATGTGGTCTATTATTCATATAAAAAAAAATTGTAATTCATTGGGTTGATCTTATTTCAAATGAATTGGATTTTCAATTAGTGAATTTCTTTAAAAATGGTAGATTCTTCATGATGGCATATATGATAGCAACCCTCATGTTGATTCATGCCTTTCATTACTTGTTGCATGACCCTAAATTCAAATTTACAGAAGAACCAATGCAACTCTAGTATCCTATATTGTAGAGGCGGGAAGCTACTTCAAATTTTTGTCTAATTCAAGATATTTTTGTAAAGCAAGTTATTTTCATGATAATTGGACAAGAGTGCCATCAAATATCTAGTGAAGCACAAGTTTTCTGTGGGGAAAAAGGATACATGAAGAAAGAGGAAATAATACAATTATTCAAGTTTATGGGTTTTGAGGTAAACCACTATTGATTCCAATAATTTTTATAAACATGTATTTTGTTTTCGAAGTTTTCAGGAAATAATATGATTGACAAGTTATATTTAAATAGAAAAAGAAAAAACAATGTATTTATTTTCCAATTACTATTGAACAAGTAACTGTGAAGAATGGAAGACACCTTGCAAAGCTTTCAAAGTCTTTACATTGTTTTAATTTATAAGAAGTTGAAGCTTAGCGAGAAATTTATCGAGAATGTAACAGCCCCAAATTTAACATGCAATTAATTATATCAAACATGAAATTAATAATCAACACAAAAACAGTTTAACTAATCAACATAGATAATGCAGAAACACAGGAAAAGACGACTTACCTGTAACAATGGTATTCCTTACTTGAAACTCCAAAGTTGAATGCTATTTTAATCCTACTAACTGCAACAAAGTTTTGGGGACAACTCTCCACCCAACCATAGGCTCAGCTGCACATAATATTTCCACAGTTGGCCACCCCCGAGCCCTGAATCAAGGTACTACTACCAGGGTATCCTTTGCCTCACAATACCTTTCTCTTCAGAGAATGGATGAGAGAATCCTCCATGAATCTTCCTCAATTTATATTAAATAGACCAAACAATGGAATGGGAACCAGATGCACACATTCACTGTGTGAACATGCAACTTTTATTTCTTTATTTTAAATTTTACTTAATTTAGTGTTTCTCTTAGTTTAAATTACTTTTCGTTAACTTTACTTATTTTTATAGTTTCTTAGTTTAACTCTTTCATAATTTATTTCTATTTTTACTTTTTTCAATTAACTCTTAACTTCACCTATTTATTTACTGTTTAGGACTTTCGTTTATTATTTACTATTTTATTTAGAACTTCAGTTATTTTAGACATCATTTTTGGGATTCAACTACGTTAAGTAAGTCATTCATTTATGACAATTTCCATGAGAGGTAGTCATAACTGACTAATTTATCATGATTTGTGAATAGTCCACTGAGCACTCATTGCATCAGGCGATGCTCATAGGGGTGAAGAAGTGGGATTGAAACTAGTGAAATGAATCACATAGCATCAATCATCACTTCCGAGGCTTGCCCCCGGTAACCATGACTTCACGAGAGGTCACCCATCCCAAAACTCCTCTGGCTCAAGAACTCTTAACTTTGTACTTTTCCCCACAATCAAGCCCACTTAGCTTGCTACCCAATTTGCAAAACCTTAGCAATTATTGTGCCTCATGAACCATTCAAGTAGAACTCCCTTTACAATTTTTATTTTAAGTATGAGGGGTTTCCACGGTGCATTATATTAGATATCATTTTTGGGATTCAATTGCATTAAGTAACTCATTCATCTATGACCATTTCCATGATAGGTAGTTGTAACTGACTAATTTATCATGATTTTTGAATAGTCCACTTAGCACTCATTGCATCAGGTGATGCTCATAGGGGTGAAGAAGTGGAACTGAAAATAGTGAAATGAGAATCACCTGATGAAATGAGTGCTAAGTGGACTATTCAAAAATCATGAGAAATTATTCAGTTACAACTACCTCTCATGGAAATGGTCATAGATGAATACTTGCTTAACACAGTTCAATCCTAAAAATTATATCTAATATAATGCACTGCGGAAACCCCTCATACTTAAAATACAAAGAGTAAAGGGAGTTTCACTTTAATGGTTCATGAGGCACAATACTTGCTAAGGTTTTTCAAATGGGGTAGCAAGCTAAGTGGGCTTGATTGTGGGAAAAATTCCACAGTTGAGTGCGCTTGAGCCAGAGGGTTTCTGGGATGGGTGACCTCCCAAGAAGTCCTACTTACTAGGTGCAAGACCTGGAAGTGAGGATTGACGTTATGTGATTCATTTAACTAGTTTCAATCCCACTTATTCACCCCTGTGAGCATCACTTGATGCAATGAGTGCTAAGTGGACTATTCAAAAATCATGAGAAAATATTCAGTTACGACTACCTCTCATGGAAATGGTCATATATAAATGACTTACTTAATGCAGTTGAATCCAAAAAATGATATCTAATATAATGCACTACAGAAACCCGTCATACTTAAAATACAAAGAGTAAAGGGAGTTCTACTTGAATGGTTCATGAGGCACAATACTTGCTAACATTTTTCAAATGGGGTAGCAAGCTAAGTGGTCTTGATTGTGGGGAAAACTCCATAGTTAAGCGTGCTTGAGCCAGAGGAGTTCTGGGATGGGTGACCTCCAGGGAAGTCCTGGTTACCGGGTGCAAGCCCCAGAAATGATTATTGATGCTATGTGATTCATTTCACTAGTTTCAATCCCACTTCTTCACCCCTATGAGCATCACCCGATTCAATGAGTGCTAAGTGGACTAATCAAAGATCATGAGAAATTAGTCAGTTACAACTACCTCTCATGGAAATGGTCATAGATGAATGACTTACTTAACGCAGTTGAATCCCAAAAATGATATCTAATATAATGCACTGCGGAAACCTCTCATACTTAAAAATCCCTAGTTATTGTTTACTATTTTATTTATTATTTTTATTATTCTCTTGACTTATTATTTATTTACTTATATATTTAATTATATTATATTATTTATATATTATTTATTATTTTATAATTATTAGGCGAAATTACATCCTCCCCCTCTTTAATATAATGCATTGCGGAAACCTCTCATACTTAAAAATCTCCAATTATTGTTTACTATTTTATTTATTATTTTTATTATTATCTTGAATTATTATTTATTTACTTAGTTATTTAATTATATTATATTATTTATATATTATTTATTATTTTATAATTATTAGGCGAAATTACATCCTCCCCCTCTTTAAGGAACTTTGTCCTAAAGTTAAGTATTTAATTATATTATATTAGCTATTTAGTTATTTATTACTTCATTTTTGTCCAACACCCTCTGCTGAACTAGTATAACCAGCATGCATCGAAAGTTCCCACAACACCCAAGAAATCTCAAGAAATATCTGTCCCTTTTCACACTTTCTAAACCAAGCATAAGCCTCCCCAGTCTGTAACATAGCCCAAGGTTGGCCCCAAGTCTCACGCCTGACTTAGACCTCATCTCCCCCAAGGTAGGCACTTGGCTCAGTACTCCATGCAATAGCACTCTAAGCATCTCTCAAGGCTGGCCTACTCCCTCCACACTCACTAAGGCACACAAGCCCAGGCATCTAAGTCCTTACATGCCTTCCATACTTCAGCATCCCAATGCAATACCAAGCACTTGACCTACAATATCAGGCCCTTGGCCTCCTCAAGGTGGTCCTACATCCCCTCAAGAGATATACAAGACAAAGGAACCACTAGCATATGTAGTGTTGATTGAGTTTGTCCCCAACCCATGTGGTGTTACATATTCTCCCTCATAGGTATGGGCTCCCACAAGATCATCAAATAAACCAGCCCCCTTGGCCCATTTTTCAATTTCTTACCAATCACCACATATCAACATGCATCCAATGCATTAGTTATAATTATAACATCATACAAAATAATTCACATCTTAACTCTTTCATTTCATCATGATAATATAACATCATTTTTAATAACCACATTCTAAATAGTAAAGAACTTCATCCTCATGCATGTTACAAAATTTGTATCGATTCCACATGCTTCACATCATGAAATACTATCATAAGTTATAACGTCAACATATATGAATCATGACATCACATAATAAACTAATCACATGTTAATATAGCCTCAAGTCATAACATCATAATCCCTATGCATATCATAATCATCATTTTCATACAACTATATAAGTAAGAACCACATGTGAATCATTACTGTCATCTCAGAAAAGTTAATTCAAACCATTACTAAAATCATAATGTACAATTTAGATGTATAAATAAAATTTAAACAATAATACATGATCTAGAGGGTCCAGAAAAGCATCTACCTTAGCTAAATTATGTGCTCCTACCTAGTTCACCACACAATTTAATCAAATAGATAAGGAAGTCATTAAAATAACATCTGCATCTTCCTAGGTAGTTGACTCTATCATATATTGGTCCCATTGGGCCTTGATTTTCTCAAACTCACGATTCCTAAGTCAATGAACCCATCGACCCACTATACAAAACTGTTCGACCAGAAGGAATCCCTCCTTGGAAATTTGAAAACTCCAAAACGACGGCATTTCGCTCATCATGACGATGGTTTACAATGGCATGAAGTTGATGTTGGGTCTGTGGTTTTTCTCCTTTTTCTTGGTGTCCTTGTTGTCTCAGCCTAGCTTAATAGTTCGGACAATCCCTTCTATAATGTGGACCCTCACATTCCCAACATATTATTTGACCTAGATCCCTTATTTGTCCTTGTCCTTGGCCACCAAATCCTCTAGCTCTACTACTAGTCCTTTTTAAGTAGGGATGACCCCTACGTTCTCCGAGAGGTAACCCAAAAGTTGCACTAGCAATCTGGGAAACATTGTTTCTTATTCCCTTTAATCCAGATGGATTCCCCTCTAATCTATTTGCACTCGTCGTGGGGTGTTCTTTCTCTATATTTCCACAACCATAATTTTCTTTTTCATTTTTATTGTCCTCAGGACTTGTTTGGCTAAACTAGTGGTTGTTGCCATAGTGGAGGGTTTCCACATGACGACTTCTGCTCGAACCAAAGGATCGAGGCCATGCAATAATCTTTCAGCTTGATGTTTTTCATCTCTCATATAGTCCACATGATGGACCAACCTATAGAATTTAGCTCATAGTCTTTGATAGATCTACCATTCTGTCACACTACATGGAAAGCCCCCATTTGCTGGTGTTCGTAGTCCTCTGATAGGTACCTGGTTTTGAAGGATTTCTCAAACATTTCCCAAGTAACTTGCAATGGTGTGACTTGCATATTCATTTCTTCATTTACCCACGATAATAAGGCTTCTCCTTTTAGTAGACTCATTGCTATTTGAGCCTTTTCCCTTGAAGTATATTTATTAAAGCTAAGTTCTCTCTTGACACCGATTACCATGCAGGTTTTAACCATGTACATAAATTATCTACAAACGAATCTTAAAAAAAGAATATAAATAGTAGCAAGAGCATAAAACATAAAACAGATAAACAGAGAGATTTTCCCTTGGATCCCAAATCGGGACGACCAGCTTGATTTTTCATTATATTCCTTTTAATGTTACAACACACATATATATATACATGTCGAAGCATACATGAACCCCAATCCATTAACCCTGGATTAGAACATAACCGTAGTTCCCTTGACCGGATCTACAAAATACTAGGGGTCAAAAACCATCTTACCCCAAAACCATGTGCAAACCCATGCACAAAACCATGGGCAAATCCGCCCACCAGAAAATTAAGGACCAAAACAATTTTCCGAGGCACTACCCTGAACCTTGACAGGGCTATTGCCCCCTTGTGAACCCCCCCCCCCCCTGATGTCACACTGATTGCAATGTACAGGGGGGGCTATCGCTCCCCCCGTAACACCCCCCCCCCCCAACTGGACATCACACCCAGCGCAATGTACAGGGGGGGCTATCGTGCCCCCTGTGACCCCCTCGCACGTGATTAATCGTGGAAAGAATATAACACATACCCAACATTCTCTCACTTGTTGTTTTCTTTTCGCAGGGGGCCATAGGAGAGCTTAGTCATTAGCCCAGTTCTGTAACACTCATTGTTTCTCTACACTAATAGAACTTCTGAGTTCTTACAGACTTCGTCAATTCATCTACAACATTCTTCAAAGTGTCCACTTTTACTAGCAACACCATTTTAGCCTCAACCATATCTCTCACAAAGTGATATTGAACATCAATGTGCTTTGTATTTGAATGATAAGCACAGTTCTTAGTCAAGAAAATTGCACTTTAGCTGTCATAATCTATCCTTATAGCTTGCTGTACCAACCGCATACTTGAACACAATCTCTACAGCCAAACTGCTTCCTTGCTTGCATGAGTGGCTGCTATGTATTCAGCCTCTATAGTTGAAAGAGCCACTACGGACTGTCTTTTACTCATCCAACTGAATGCACCTCCAAATAGTCTAAACACATACCCACTTGTAGATTTTCTATGGTCCAGATCTCCAGTCCATTTTGCATCAAAAAACCACAAATGTCCAACACTCTTTCCAATCCTGGTATTCCCTAGTAGCACAAGCCATAATCACTAGTGCCACGTAAATATCTGAAAACCCGCTTCACTGTTGTCCAATTCTCCTTCCTTGGGTTTGAAATAAACCTGCTCAATACTCCCACTGCATGTGCAATGTATGATCTAGTATAGAAAATTGCATACAATAGGCTACCCACTACACTTGCATATGGAACATAGGACATATCCTCCTTTTCTTCTTGTGTCTTGGGAAATTGTTCAGCAGACAGCTTTGTACCTACAGGAATCAGAACATTCACCGGTTTGCTATCCTGCATATTAAACCTCTACAATATAGTCGTGACATATTTCCTCTGGTTTAACTAGAGCTTCCTTTTTGCCCAATCTCTCTTAATTTTGATGCCCAAAATATAGTTTGCAGCACCAAGATCCTTCATGTCGAATTTGGAGAATGGCTAGGTCTTCAAATATTGGATAATTTCTTTGTCATTTCCAATCAACAACATATCATCCACATACAAGACCAAATAAATAACACGGTCACTAATTAATTTAAAATAAACATAGTGATCCTCCTTGCTTCTGGTGAAACCAAGTCCCCATATATAGGTATCAAATTTCTGATACCACATCCTTGGTGAATATTTTAACCCATACAAAGACTTCTTTAACCTACATACCAATTCTTCCTTCCCCTTCACCATAAAGTCTTCAGGTTGTTTCATGTAGATCTCCTCTTCCAGATCCCCGTGAAGAAATGTTGTCTTCACATCCATCTGTTCTATCTTAAAATCAAATGCAGTAGAAACAGATAAAAGTAATCTAATAGAAGTAAATTTGGCAACATGAGAAAAAATATCACCAAAATCAATTCTCGGCACCTGCGAATAACCTTTCGCTACCAACTGAGCTTTGTATTTCTCCACCTTGCCTTCTACATTCATATGCTTCTTAAACACCCATTTTCTCCCAATGGGCTTCCTTCCAGCTGGCAACTCCACCAGATCCCATGCCTCATTTTTATGCAAGGATGCCATTTCATCAACCATGGCCTCCTTCCAAAGTTTTCCATCCTCTGAATCTACTGCCTCCCTGACAGCTCTGGGATCATCATCAATTATAGTTAAAGCAAAGTTCAAACAGAAAGCAAATGGAAAATACCTTTCTAGTTGTCTTCTTTCCTGAGCTGATCTTCTCACAGCTGGAGTTTGTGGCTCTTCCTCTTTTGAGTCTTCTTCTATTGTAGAGTCCAATTCATCCTCCTTTAGCTCAAACTTTATCTTCTCAGGTTCCTTTGGTAGGACTTTATGTTTAACAACATTTTTCACCTCTCTAAACACCACATCTCGGCTATACATAACCTTCCTTGTTTCTGGGTTCGAAAGCTTGTAACCCTTTAAACCATCCTTATACCCAATAAAGATTCACCTTTTAGATTTATTATCCAACTTGTTCCTTTTCTCCTTTGGAACATGTACATATGCATCACATCTAAATACCCTCATATGTGAAAGAGAGGGTTTCTTACCAATCCATACGTCATGTGGAGTCTTATCCTCCAATGCTGATGAAGGTGATCTGTTAACCAAGTAACATGTAGTCTCCACTGCCTCTCCCTAGAATTCTTGTCCTAACCCAATACCACTAAGCATGATTCTTTCCTTCTCCATCAACGTTATGTTCATTCTTTCTACAACTCCATTTTGCTGAGGTGTGTATGGAGTAGTCTTATGAAGTGCTATACCACACTTCTTACAAAACTCTTCAAATTACTTCTTGTATAACTCCCCACCATTATCTGTCCTCAGCACCTTTATCTTCTTCTCTGTCTGGTTTTCCACCAGAGCCTTAAATTCTTTAAATCTGTCAAAGACTTCAGATTTCTTCCTCAAGAAATATATCCATGTATTCTTTGAGAACTCATCTATGAATGAAACATAGTACACAGACTTACCCAGTGATGGAACTGACACAGGTCCAAACACATCACTGTGCACAAGCTCTAATATCTTGTTCGTCCTCTTAGCACCAGAAGGAAATCTCACCCAATTCTACTTCCCATATACACAATGTTCACATAAATCGAAATCCAAAGAGCTATTAGACATACCTTCTACCATACCATTTCCCTGTAGTATTCGAAGGCCCTTCTCTCCAATATTTCCAAGCCTTTTATGCCATAGCATGGTATTTTATCCATAGACCACTAGTATTTTTGCTCCAGTTTCGGGAACCACAGAACTATTGCACCCATCAATAATAGTGTTGCCCTGAAGCTTGTACATAGTTCCAATCCGAACTCCCCACATTAATACCAGTGCTTCCCAAACCATCTTACAAGTATCTTTATTGAACACTATTTTTACACCTGCATCATCCATCTTGCTTACAGAAATCAGATTTCTGGCCAATGCAGCAATGTGCAAAACAGCAGGAAGTGTTCTAATCCTTCCACCTTGCAGCTTCAGCTTGAATTTTCCACGTCCGATGATTCTGGCCTTCCTATCATCACCTAAGAAGACATCACCGCCATCATATTTCTCATACTCACCAAACCACTCCCTATGGGGAGTGAAGTGAAAGGATGCACCCGAGTCAATCAACCATGACTCATGATGTACATGTGTATTTGAAGAAGAAGCCAAATACACATCCCCACCTTCATTCGAGGTGGTTTTTGCCTCTCCAGAAGGAGAATCATCAGATCCCTTTCCTTTCTCAAGAGCTTTAGATCTGCAGTCCTTTTTGTAGTTCCCTTCCTTTCCGCATTTTCAGCACACCTTTACAAACTTTCCAGGAGATTTAGATCTCCCACTCGAAATCTTATTCTTGTTTCTGTTTTGGGACCTTCCTCGTACAAATAAGGCATCTCCATTCTGACCCTCCATATTTCTCTGTCTCATTTCCTCAGATAGTAAGGCTCAGACAATGTCATCAAAATTCAAGGTAGTTGTATTTCTACCTATTGCAATAACTAGACTGTCCCATGAGTCTGGTAGTGAACACAACAAACTGATGCACTTATCTTCATCTGAGATTTTAATATCAATAGATGACAGCTGACTTACCACAGTATTGAAGGCGTTCAGATGCTCTGTCACCGAGTCTCCATCCTTCATCCTCAGGTTATAAAGCTTTTTCCATAGGAACAATTTATTCACTAGAGATTTATATTGGTACAAAGTCCCTAGCTTGTCCCACAAGGTCTTCTCAATAGCTTCCCCAGATACATTCAACAATATTGAATCTGAGACACACAGTCGTATTGTGCTCTTTTCCTTCCAATCCAGTTTCTTCCAGTATTCATCTGACATCGTCATTGGTTTAGTACCCAGATCTACCATGATCTACTGATCTTTATCCACCAACATATCCTCCATCTTGAGCTTCCACAACTCAAAACTCTAACCATTAAATTTCTCGATCTCTATCTTCTTGCCGCTTTCCATCTTCTTTCACCTCAAGAATCGATCCCACAGATCTCCCACTGAACAGGATCTACCTCAGGCCCGAGTAAAAAAGCACTCAGCAGCAAATGCATCCCCTTTAAGCCGAAACTGCTTTGATACCAAATGTAGGTTTTAATCCTGTATAGAAATTATCTGCAAATGAATCTTAAATATAGAAAATACACAGTAGCAAGAGCATAAAACATAAAATAGATAAATGCAGAGATATTCCCCTAGATCCCAAATCGGGACGACCAACTTTATTTTTCATTATATTCCTTTCAGTGTTACAACACATATATATACATACCGAAGCATACATAAACCCCAATCCATTAACCCTAGAGTAAAACATAACCGTAGTTCCCTTGACCGGATCTACAAAATACCACGGGCCAAAAACCATCGTACCCCAAAACTATGTGCAAACCCATGCACAAAACCATGGGCAGATCTGCCCACTAGAAAATAAGGACCAAAAAAAGATTTCCAGGGTGCTACCCCGGACCCTAACAAACCCCCCCAACGTTGCACCCAACAGAAAGTACAGGGGGGGCTATCGCCCCCTACGCGTGATTAGTCGTGGAAATAATATAACACATACCCAACATACCCATGCTTCTTGTTGAGCCTTATCTGACCTTTTCCATTTCACTAGATACCTTCATTGACCTCTAAAAAGTAGTTGATGCACTATATGTTCTGTCTCTCTTTCCCATATAAATCCCTTTAATTTTTATTGGAAATATAAGAAGTACATATATGTTTGTTGAAGTGGAGTCAATGTCATTAATGCACTCAACTAGGAAGACTTGTTGATTCATAAATCAGTAAATTGATGACATTAGTAATCACCTAAATCTACACTTTGGATGAGTGACTTTGTCAAAAGAACATTGCCTTGAGTTATTATATGGAGAAAAAATGTAACCTTTCTATCCTGTGAATAAGATTCTATTTCATATTTTTTATTTTTGAATTTTATTCAACTAGAGAAATGCTTATGCAATATTGAACCTTTCTATCTCTTTGAACATGATATGATTTCCCTTTTTAAATTTTATTCAATTGGTGAAACTAATATGCACTAATTGATGTGTGAAACTCAATATAAATACATTTAAGTATTTTTTTATTGTGCAGGAGATGTTTTTTCTTAATTTCACCTACTGACAATGATGAAAATTTGAAGTATTATTTGATGTGTTGCACTGAACGAAAAATGAAATTATTAGAAAACTATAATGATCATGGGTTTCCATATGAAAGGGGATCTATTATACTAAAAGGTTATTTTTTCAGACAAACTAATCAAAGTGGGTATTTTGTTTACTTTGAAGACTATGAACCTGATGTCATAAGTTGTCAATATAGTCACTTCGTGTGTGTAGCACACATAAAGTTAATAGAGGTTCAATCAAAGAAAAAAATGAAAATTAAGAAATGGAAAATGTCAAAATCTGATCATGAACGGATAATTTATTCTCTTTGGATTATGTTTTAGAACTTCCAGAACTCAACTAAAAATTGAGTTTCCTTGTTATGTTATCTGTGAAAATGTTTGCACATGTACAAATTGTTTTTGTACATTCACACTAGGATCAACTGAAAGTAGATTTTCTATACATGCATTGATGAAAAATGTTGCATTTATTGGATATATATAGTTTCCAAATCCCTTTTCTCCTGTAAAGTGATTTAGTTGCCAATTGTAGTTCAACTATCCAATAAAAATATTTAACATTATATCACATGCCATGTGTAGATCAACCATCCAAAACTTAACTTTTAATTTAACAAAAAATTATAGATCACAACATTACTTCACATGCCAAATGTACTTCAACCATCCAAAACTTAAATTTTTAAAAAGAAAAAAAATTATAACACAACATTACTTCACATGCCAAATGTAGTTCAAAAGCAAAACATTAATTTATAGATCACAACATTACTAGTAGTTCAACTATCCAAAACTTAAGTTTTAAAAACAAAACAAATTATAACACAACATTACTTCACATTAACATGCCAAAAGTACTTCAACCATCCAAAAATTAACTTTTAAAAACAAAACAAATTATAACACAACATTACTTCACATGCCAAATGTAGTTCAAAAGAAAAACATTAATTTATAGATCAGAACATTACTAGTAGTTCAACTATCAAAAACTTAAGTTTTAAAAACAAAACAAATTATAACACAAAATTACTTCACATATCAAATATAGTTCAAAAGAAAAACATTAATTTATAGATCACAACATTACTAGTAGTTCAACTATCTAAATGTAGTTCGCATAAAATATATGTCCAAAATTGTAGATCTCACAAGTATCAAATATCAAGTGATATATGTATATATATATATATATATATATATATCTATATATATGATCGCATCTAGGTAATATATAAAAGTAACAGACTAGAAATATCAATCAAATCTAGAAATAATCCATCAAGTACAGATGGATGTAATGTCTTTCCTAGAAAAGTCTCAATTCGCGAGCTATCTTGTGAAGCATGGGGAACCTGTACACAATGCACGTACAAAGATTAAAATTTGATGTTATAAAATTGAATGAGAATATATATAACTTCATGTAAAAAACAAAATATAAAAAAAAAAATCATGCAATACCTCATGAGGTTCCCTCTCCATTTGTTGCTCGTCAGCTACAAATTCCCCCATGGGAACATCTCCAACAATAACCTATACAATTATCTATATATATTAAAAAATTTCAATTGAAAATGCATATATATAAACTTATTTTCAATAATATTAAAAAAATAAAATAGACAACTTGTTAAAATGGTTGAAATGATGTAAATGTTCCTATCTCCATCGCTAGAGTCCATGGAGAAAAGAAATCATCTATAGAAACCTAAATTTAAAAAAATTCATTTAAGTATAAAATAACTCAAGATCAAGATCTCAGTTTATAATAAAACTTTTAAACTTCAATTTATAAATGATAAATTAAAAACATATATATTTAAAAGTGAAAAATTGAATACTTCTGTAGGTGGATTTGGCACATCTCCTAAGAGAGGCTCCAAAAGAAAATCTCCAAAAACCTAAAATTCAAAAAATTTAAAATAACTCAAGATATAGATATATCTCATTTTTTAATGGAAATTTTTGAGGTGGAATATATATAACTTAAAAACATATAAATTTTAAAACTGAAAAACTGTCCATACTTGTTGTGAACTTGGCACATCTCCTAAGGAAGTAGAAGGTACATCTCCTAAGGAAGAGGAAGGTACCGGCATCCCAAAAACATCGGACGGAATTGGATTCTATTAAAACATTTTATTATATATACATGAAAATGTACATGTGTACACAATTATTTATTTTAAAAATATCAAGTTTAAAAAACATTAAAACATTTTCCAACATATCTTGATGGTGAGACCCATATAGATTGTTTGAACCTGTGGATCCAAATGTGATATTAACATTTTCTTCATTCATCAAGCATAACAAATGGAAATGGTGTTAACATATAATAATAAATTTTTGCTAGATATATATATATATATATATATATATGTATGTATTACAAATTGTATGTACATGTTAAAATAATTGAATACTAACCATTAACACATATCGTTCCCATGCCCTCTTCCTCATGAATAATTAGGTCATGCCAACCATTGTGACAATTCTTTGCATATTTTTTCAGATCTTCAACACTCATATTGTCAATCTCTTCATCTGTATAATACACAAAATTAGCAAGTGCATTATCACATGCTATTTTTTTATTTAGACAAACATCAACTCCACCCAATCCATTGTGAACATTGTCAATGATGGCATCCCTTGCTTCTCGACTAATTTGAGAAGTGGATTTCATCTCTGACCGCAAATTTTTGACATGAACAGGTTGACTAACCAATGGTGGCTCAGGACGAGGCAACTCAGCATCACACCTAGCGCCCCTACGATCACACAATCGACCTTTCCCAAGACCAAAAAATTTAGAGGGAAGGTCATTGTAATTGGGTTTCATTTCCAAAAAGAATTCTGCATAAAAGAATTTTGCAAAATAAAGTGGAACCTCGTCATTCCATGGGAGTCTTCCATAAGCCGCAAGGTGTCTATCATACAAATAGTGAGCTATATCAGGGTGCTTGAAATATTTCACCTTCAACATCTTTCTTTTTAGCCCTTCTTTAAAATTAAACATAGAGTTTTCCATTGTTGTTGTCACTCTTTCTTTAACAACCTCCCATTTATCGAGTCCCATCACCGTGTTGTAGTCGCTACAACACCACCCAAAATTTTGGGTATATTTAAATTTCGGGTCCCCTGCTGCTCGCTTAGTCGTTAAAGTCTTTCACCCGACCTACAATCAGTGATATCCTAACGACCTATCCCCAACCCCTCATAAGCTTTCTCACCATCATGATCGGATGTCGTTGCAGCAATCACACCATGTGTGGGAGGGATCATCATGTATACCCTCAATTAAAAGCTTTTCTATTTTGTACATTAGGAGTCCTTCACCTTAGATCACTGGGAATTTTTGGTCTCATGTAAATTATGTGGGGGAATCATTCTCCAGAAGGTAACTAAAGCTAATTGATATTATAATGTTACGTGCAGGTGATCCCATAGATGATATACCAAAAAATATCACCATCGCATTGAGAGAAAGAAATTGAAACCCAAACTAACAAGAGCACAATATTTAGGGGAATTGTCAATCGTGGTTAAGTCACGCCCTTCCGGATAGGCATTTTCATTCTTAGAGGAGGGTTACCTGATTTAAATAGATATATATTTATTAAAGCAGGTGGTGATTGCAATGTGGTAGCTCTTCTTGCTGCATATGTGATATTGGTGATCATGGTGATGTTGAATACAACGTTCTTATTAATACTAGCTGCGATCCATGTTTGGACAAATTCTTAATCGGTATTCTTGTATCCTATAACCATATCATCCACATTTCTCCTCCTTTGTTGGGTCATTGTTGCGGAAAATGTAGAGTCTTTACAAAAGGAAATTACATTAACAATTATCAATGCATCGCTCAAAGACAGATAGAGTGATGTTTTCCAGTATATGAGGGGTGACTGATTTTTGCATCGAAGGACTTATAGCCTGAACTTGTGTATCAAATTCGGTATAGTGAAGCTAAGAAGAAACACCAAATAAACTATCTTCCAAAGCCGCGCAATTTTCATAGGAAGCATGGTAAAAGGTCTGGCGCATTCCAAAAGAGATGTATAAGTGACCAAGAAGGTGAAAATCGCAATCTGGTTCGATATTTAAAACGTACACGTTTCAAAAGGCAATATATTGTTCAGTGGGGGATCGCATTTTAAAGAGTGGTCACATACCTACCGAAGCCATGCATTCCAAAGCATCTTGAAAAGTCATGGGTTACCAAGGAATGGTTTTGTCTTCGTAAAGAGCACCCTATCAACCACCCAAAGGCCCACGCAGCATGAAATCTTAAGCGATTCGCAGCATATACGCATGCGTTATGGAAGCTTTTAATTAGGAGGGAAAGAGGCCCGATACAAAGACGCATTCGAGCTCCTCAGAGGTAAAACCAGAGTGCACATCCCACATAAATGTATTTGAGACTGCATGCAGTGCGTTTTCAATTGCAGGCTCATGTAGGAATGAGAAACTCACCACGGAAGCATAATACCGATAATAGGGTCACAGAAAGAGCATTAACAAAACACATGTCGATTACGTAGACAAATTCAATCGACCCCAATTGTAGCGCAGAAATCGTGTCACGAATTCGAATCCACCGCTAACAATCTGATGAAAAGCAAATGATAAACATTGTATAATTAAACCAGGGCGCGAAAGCACACGGTTTCAAAACCATATGAGAGGGTGGAGCAGAACTACATGGAACGTGCGCAAATACTTCTATGCCAGAGTTTTAATCTGTGGTAAAACATTTGGAGCAGAACTACATGGAACACGTTACAAATGGGTGCAAATACTTCTATGCCGGAGCAGATATATAGAGTGGTCAAATTTTATGATGAAAACATGGGGCAGAACTATAGTGGCAATTTTATAATAATTATGGTGCAATTACAGTCAAAAGAAAAGCAGAATTGTAAAATTACAGTGCGTATTAACCGTAGGGTCTGCATGGGGAAGCACGTTTATAAAACTCTCACGCCTTTTGTGAAACTTGCAAGTTTTGCTGATAATATTTCAAAACAGCACTACCATCGTGATCGATGCAGTATATGTAGAACTGGGAGCGGGGATAATTTCTTCCATTGGTTAAAGTACGGTTGTCGCTATTCGATTATAGTAAAGGATTGTCATCCTTGTGTGGAAGGAGTAATACACCATAGCTGTCCTGTTTGTTTTGAGTTTCATTTAAGCCCACGAGGGAGTAATACTACCTTATGGGCATGCTACTCATATGGATTGTTTCAACGAAATCCAATGACACCTACAACTCTTTTGTCCAGCGTGTTTTAAGTCAGTCTTACCAGGACAAGAATATCCAGAATATGTTATGCCATTGTTTCAAACATACCATTCACATCGACTATTCCAAATAGATGCAATGACTGTAACTTAACCTCAATAGCATTATTTCATGTTGCTGCACAAAACGCCTGAACTGCAATTTTTGTAACACCCAGAAAACTACAGGAAGTCGCACCACAGACACTTGTCGATAATAGCGTGTCGCCTCTGTGATATCTACCTGAAGGTTCTGATGGGAAATCGTAAAAGATGTTGTAGCCATGAATATGATTTATTTTACATTACAAGTAGAAGATTCGCTGACCCTTTGGAGACTCGCTGGCACGGAATAACGGGTTCATCTCAACGCTGATGGCAAAGGCATGTGTACAAGTTGCAACGCACGATGTAGAAACAGCTTGGTGGTAGTGGCAACTTGGGGTCGAAGGGTGAGCACAGATGAAGATGGTCAAGTCATAGATCAACCTCCCATGCGTCTGTGCAACTCAGACAGAGTGCGACTATGCGAACATGGGGAGGTTGTAGTTCAGCCCAGGTCGCTGAGTCGCAGCACACCCAAAGCCCAATGAAGCGCGACTTGCCCGAATTTGCGACTGTGCGACCCTGTGAGGTCACAAGTTCAGCTGAGGTCGCTGAGTCGCATATCTGTGAGACCAATGTAAAGTGCGACTTAGTAGTAGTAGCAACCTTGCGACCTTTTAAGACAAAGTCGTGCAACCCCTCCAGGTCGCTGAGCCGCTGATCTATGGGGAAAATAAAAGCTGCGACTTGTAATAAAAGATGCACATGATGATTCAATAATCTAATTAGGTCTAGCAGCGTGCCTTTTAATGTCCCCACCAGATGAGAGAGGGAAGGAAGTCCTTATTGCAGAGAAAGTCCATCACTGATCGAGAGAAGATGAGAAGTTGTCCATGCATCATATGCAAGAGAGCGAGTGAGTAAATATAGTGTTGCTAGATTGATAGTTGCTTCATGTGCATATAAAGTGCTATGGGAAAAGGCAGCATGTCTTAGATTGGGCAAAGTCAAGCTTTTTGGTTTTCTCTGTTATACAGATCAATAAAGTAAAAACGAAAAGAAACTTTTAAAGGGTCATGTTGGAAAACGACCAAAGAAATTTAAAGTGGAAGATGAAGGGAGTAATGTTTTCCACCCATTCATGTGGGAAACTCTTGGTTGCACCAAAATAGTGCCCAAGGCAATACCACGTGACACCATAAGTTTCCCTAAAAACTTATTATTATTTGGGGTTTCTGAGGTCTACACATACCTCCTTCATGAGAGCTATAGGGTACAGTTCTATCCTGCTACCAAAATATAAAATGGGAACCAGAAATGCATCACATGCAGTGGGAAATGGCACAAACATAAAATATTTGATCTTAACAATGGTTTTCGCTGCAAACATTCAGAGTTTAGTGAAGACCATGCCACGGCACGATACCTAACCACACAGGGGTCTAAGTTATTATTTTCATTCTTGCAATTAATTAAATATGCCCCTGACATTATGATTTGTAAATGAAGGCATGTAACCTAAGCTGTGTGACTGCAAGTGGAAGCCGTTGGTGTGCGCAATGAGCCAAAGTTTTTCCCAACAAGAAAGAGGGCCTGTTTTCAAAGAAAGGAAGGCGGGATAAGGAATATTGCTATGAAACCCAGAGAAGGCCACAAGTCGCTAATCTGCCCAAGGTCTCAGGTTGCATATCTACCTAGGTCGCAGGTCACGGATGGTCCGAGGTTGCAGGTCGCGGGTGGTCCGAGGTCGCAGGTTGCCGGTGGTCCGAGGTCGCAGGTCGCGGGTGGTCCAAAGTCACAGGTTGCAGATGGTCCAAAGTCACAGGTCACAGATTGTCCAAGGTCACGGGTCGCAAGGAAACCCAACGGTCAGGAAGACGAAAAGTCAAGGAAGCCCAAAGGGAAAGTTTTGTCTTATAAATACTCCTTTCGGGAGCTTGGAAAAAGATCTTTTGTTTGGGACTCAAGCTAAGTACATTGTATTACCAAAGGATTATACATTTGAGCATGAATACAAGCATTTTGAAAAATCCCTTTGTGGATCTGGTGTTGTCATATGTATGAGTGCTATTGAGTATTATGTTTTAGTTTCTGAACATCTTAGATTAAGGGAAATGTATCTTTAATTCATATCAAAATTGCATAACAGTTTGCTAAGTATGTTAATGGTGGTTGAGTTCATTTCACTTCTTAACGAATGTTGATGACTTTGTTTATTAGCATTTGTGTTATCATTTAAAACTTTTGGGAAGTGAAGGATGTTCTTGCCAGAAGGAATTGTTTCTTTTGTGGTCAGAATAGTTTACAAGCATGACCCTAATGAAGTGTTGTTAAAAACACTTCCTTCGGTACTCATGCTTTATTATTTCCTCTTGCTAATCATAGTGTCATAGGTACATTTAATGCATCAATCATATGTCTTGTATCATCTGATCAAGTGTGTACCCACAGTTTTATAGAGTTTAAGCGAGACCCAAAGAAAGGAGAAATCAGCGGTAGCCGGACCCACACTCCGGACGGGATCCCTATTCCAAACAGTTCAAGGTCTAATTGGGACCTTTTACTGGGGAGATCCCCTGCTGTTGGCTAGAAAGATTTTCCCGTCAATATAATTGGCGCTAGAAGGAGGGCCAGATGACAAGATGAGCCCTTAGAGCCTACAGTTAATTTGATATGTGTAATCGCTCATTCCCAAATCATTATCCCGAGATGTTTTTCGGAGTTTTATGAGCCTCAATGTCTCATCCCCGATGAAATTATGTATCACTTGTCCCAGTTAAAATTTGATGGTGAAAACGAAGTGTCCATAACCCAACACCTTTCATATTTCTCTGACTTTGGTGAGTGTTATGAAATTGACAATGAAGGTTTGATTTGTTTGCTTTTCTTCCTCACTCTCGAAAGTCGCGCTAAGAAATGGTGCCGCACATTGCCAGAAGCTTCCATCCATTCGTTTGAACAACTCACCGGTGAATTACAACAAGATTTTCACAGGTATGATTTTCAAAGTGTATTGATAAAGCTAAATGAAATTAGAATGGAACCTCAGGAACCTTTAGATGAATTTTCTATCAGATTTGTTCATTATTGTTTTGAGTTCCCTGAAAAGGATGTCGATTGGAAGTTGTTAAGTGAACAGTTCAGGTATGTGATCCTCGTTTCCCTTGAACAATTTCAAGTAGCAACCCAGCTTGATCCTAGTGTTCCCTATGACGACTCACAAGTTGCCAGCTGTTCAGACTGTGTCCCCAATGTTTCCTTGTCCATCTCCCCGAGTCCAGACCACATTTTGGCCTCCTAGGAGAGTATTGCTATTTGTAATATTCTTTCTCCTCCTGAGTTGTCGGGTAGTGGAGTTGTGACCTCGAAAGTTCTGAGCAAGGATAGACACTTGTAAGAGGATAAAGCCTATTATACTACCTTTGAATCTTTCACGCACCCTGTCGAATCAAAGCTTGAAAACCATATGGGCCCAACATCCCTCTAGGATCATAAAACCTACCTCCAACCCACTCGATGTCTCCCTGGGCACAGTCCTAAATCTGATTTGCATACTGATTATGAATTGATTCCTATCCCGGATGAAGTTGATTCCCTTCCAGGGCCTGTCAAATCTTTGTTTTCCCTGAATGACATGGATGTGCATATTGAAAAACCTTGTACGGTTAATACCCCTACGGCTCAAACTTATCGTTCATTATTCCACGATTTATTTCACAAGTCCGCCACACCAGTAATTTCTTCGAGACATTCAAAATTTCCTTATACTGGTATTGGCAACAATCATAAGCACGCAGATGTTGTTTCACAATCACAGTCCGAAATCGATCAATCTTTTAGATCTGATCTTTCTCAATCGGAATCTTTAGACAGCCATAGGGGTGATTTCCTACCTAGACAACCTCAATATGTCCTCTTTATTGATCCATCCCAGTTGGTGACTCCCGGGGAGCCTAACATGCCAGGTACCCAACTTGATCAAATCGATGGTTACAACGATCACTGCTTATCTGAAAGCATATTCACTAACACCCCTGAGGATCGTCACTCGTAACCCGTTGGCGACCATATGGAGACACCAGAATTCGATAACCCACTTTGGGAAGATTCAAGTACCCATCAGAAAATCAAAACACTTCATCTCCTACCGACGGTTACCCCAGGTTCTCCTAATCCTGACAAGACCCCTCAAACAACTCTAATTAGGGTTTCTCAGCTTAGGGTTTATGAAATAATGACCCCCAAGTACCATGCTCCTCCTAGCATAACCATGTCAGATATCATTTCATCTGGGCATATTTTTCATTCTAATGAGGTTTCCTTGAGCACATATTCATGCCCCCCAACAGCTGGTATGCAACAATCGATATACCCCAATTTATTCACTGGTAAGAAAACACCAGCCATTGTCTCTAATTTTCCTAGTTGTTGCCCAGCCAGTACCACTCACAATCAGGCACTAACATGTGATTTTTGGAAAATCCCTCAACCACCCGAAAACCTTACAGTAAATCCACCCCATCCTGGTAAATCTAAAGAATCTGATACATTGGATTACGAATATGTTAGTGCACAAAATTTCTACCAAATTGATTCAAAGCCCACTGAAATTGTTCAAATCACCACATTTCATGATCACAACAATCCGCCTGTTGGTCTCACTAAGCAATCAAAGTTGGGAAGCCCCCCGCTCGAAGGTCCAGAGTTTTTTCAAGGCGGTGAGGAATTTCAGGCTCCACTAAACGTGGATTCGGATCCCCATACCCTTGACCAAACCCAGGAGCAATCCTGAACTAGGGTTTTCAAAACTAGGGTTTCTGCACTTAGATGCTTAAGCACCTATAATTCGCCTGGCACATGCTTATTGCTTCTATTCCATAAAACCGATCATCCTCCACACCATGATGAGGTTTTCGTTTGGTTCGACGGATCTTACCCGATGAATATACTCGCAAACAGGCAATGTCTTACCCCCCTCCCGTCAGACCTAAAGTTGTGCATGAATTAGTTTGTGTCATTCATAAAAAATGTTGAGTTTCAAGAACATATTGTTGTGTATCAGTATGAGAGTGGAATTCACCTCGCACAATCCATTCTGGCGTGTTCTTTGGTAAGTATCCATGATCTTCTGGCCATTGCACATGCTCTTCAGGTAAGTTTTGTTGTTGTTGCACTTTTTAGGATACTAGCTCTGATCCCGAGCATTATCATTCTTGCAGGTCAGGAATTGATGTGGTGGCTACACTGGAAAGCTGATTTCACATAACCTGACCACATCATTGGTTAAGCTATGGTTTTAGGTGTAGGCTAGCTAGGACTTGTTAATAAAAATTTGTTAGTTCAAAGTTCTGATTAGGTTTATTTGCCAAATTTTTACTTTATAATCTAAAAGTGAGCTTGCTATTTTTGTTTATGATTAATATCTTAGGCATCATCATGTTACAAGTATTTTCCATTCATTACCTTTTCAGTTACTTGTTGCTGCATAAATAATCACTGCTTGTATTGCGCCTCTTTTCCACCTACAACTGGTTGATCGTTCTCACACATGGTGTTGCATTGCATCTTGAACCTCGCCTATTACATTGTGTCGTACACTATCTTCCTCACATAATTTCCACAGATTTTCGATATAGCTTTGAAAATATTCCACATATCGTCTATCACTGCATGGGCCCTCATTGAAACCCTACCACCTTGCGGATTTTTTCTGCCCCAACTACTGAAATAGTAACCCCATTGTTTGCGTGAGGTTGTGGTGACTATCTCAAGAGGCAACTTTCTCTTAGGATAAGTCATCGAAGTTACATTCTCAACAAGATCCCTATGAGTCTAAACTTATTAGCCGGGGAGATACGAGCCGGTTGTTGTGGGAGACCTAATGAGTTTGAATGGCCCAATACCCGTAAGCCTAAGCCTTGTGCCCAGCATAGTCTTGGACATCTTAATGATCTGTTTTTCACGCTTCGCCTATTGTGGTGGGTGTGATGTGAAGGTTTAGCACAAGGGCAAACCCAAATCAGGATATCTTTCAGTTTCTGTAAAACAGGGAATAACCTCTCTTTCTCGTAAAATAAGTCGGGATCCCTCATCCGCCCATGAAAAATAATTTCCACAAGCACATGAAAATAAGTGCTACAAGCTCATGAAACAAATAAGGGTAAAGGATCAAGAAAGGCTTCCTGCGCAGAGAGGTAATGCAACGACTTCGGTGGGGTACTGACCAGGCTCGCTGGCAGCAGAGCAATGCTTGTGATTTCTTGAAGTGACTCCACCAGGGTACTGTCCAGGCCTGCTGGCAGTGGAGCAACACCGGAAAATTACTTTAAAAATCTTGAAAATAATGAACCCGCTGCCTTGATCTTCACATCATCAACAAGTTACTGGTGTCCGTGAGCTCCCGCTTCGGTGTGTTTTGATTAGCAAGACCTAGTTGAGGCATAAGGACTAGGCATATCTATAAAGGCCAAAGTAATAAAAAGGGTACCCTCAGAACCTGTTCAATATTCCCTTGCATCACTATCTTGGCTCATACTTTTGTTGTGATATTGACAGAGATACTGGATTCTACCAGTGGTTTGCCATTTGTTGTAGCCGCTACAACACCACCCAAAATTTTGGGTATATTCGAAATTTCGGGTCCCCCTCCGCTCACTAGTCATTTAGGTCTTTCACCCGACCTGTAGTCAATGACATCCCAACAACCCATCCCCAACCCCTCGTGAGCTTTATCACCATCATGATCAGATGTTGTTGCAGCAATCACACCATGTGTGGGAGGGATCATTATGTATACCCTCGAATAAAAGCTTTTCTATTTTGTACATTAGGAGCCCTTCACCTTAGATCATTGGGAATTTTGGTCTCATGTAAATTATGTGGAGGAATCATTCTCCAAAACGTAAATAAAAATAATTTATATTATAATATTACGTGCAGGTGATCCCACAGATGATTTACAAAAAAATATCGCCATCGCGTTGGGAGAAAGAAATGGAAACCCAAACTAACGAGAGCACAATAGTTAGGGGAATTTTCAATCACGGTTAAGTCACGCCCTTCCAGATAGGCATCTTCATTCTTAGAGAAGGGTTACCTGATTCAAATTGACATATATTTATTAAAGTAGGTGTTGATTGCAATATGGTAGCTCTTCTTGCTGCATATGTGATAGTGATCATGGTGATGTTGAATACAACGTTCTTATTAATACTGGCTGCGATCAATATTGGTAGTTTTGTATCCTATACCCATATCATCCACATTGCTCCTCCTTTGGTGGGTCATTGTTGCAGAAAATGTAGAGTCTTTACAAAAGGAAATTACATTAACAATAATCAGTGCATCGCTCAAATATGGATAGAGTGATTTTTTCCAGTATCTCAGGGGTGACTGATTTGTGCATCGAAGGGATTATGGCTTGAACATGTGTATCCAATTCGGTATAGTGAAGCTAAGAGGAAACACCAAATAAAATATCTTCAAAAGTCATGCAATTCACATAGAAAGCATCGTAAAAGGGCTAGCACATTCCAAAAGAGATGTATAAGTACACGTTTCAAAAGGAAATATATTGTTCAGTGAGGGATCGCATTTTAAAGAGCGGTCACATACCTACCAAAGCCATGCATTCCAAAGAATATTGAAAATTCATGGGTTACCAAGGAATGGTTTTGTCTCTATAAAGAGCACCCTATCAACCACCAAAAGGCCCACGCGGCATGAGATCTTAAGCGATTCGCAGCATATACATATGTGTTATGGAAGCTTTTAATTACGAGGGAAAGGGGCCTGATATAAAGACGCATTCGAGCTTCTTAGAGGTAAAACCAGAGCGCACATCCCACATAAATGTATTCGAGACTGCATGTAGTGCGCTTTCAATTGCATGCTCATGCAGGAATAAGCAGCTCACCATGGAAGTGGAATACCGATAATAGGTTCATAGAAAGAGCATTAACAAAACACATGTCGACATGGTATTGGCCGGCTGACCCTTACCTTATGGGGCAGAGAAATCGTGTCACTTATTCTGAATCCACCGCTAACAATTTGATGAAAAGCAAATGATTTTAGACATTGTATAATTAAATCAAGGCGTAATGCAATATGGTTTCAAAAACATATGAGAGGGTGGAGCAGAACTACATGGAATGCGCGCAAATACTTCTATGCCAGAGTTTAATCTGTGGCAAAACATTTGGAGCAGAACTACATGGAATGCGCGCAAATGGGTACAAATACTTCTATGCCTGAGCAGATATATATAGTGGTCAAATTTTATGATGAAAACATGGAGCGGAACTATAGTGGAAATTTTATAATAATTATGGTGCAATTACAGTCAAAAGAAAAGAAGAATTGTAAAATTACGGTGCGTGTGGGGTCTGCATGGGGAAGCACATTTATAAAACTCGCACGCATTTTGTGAAACTTGCAACTTTTGTTGATAATATTTCAAAACAGCACTACCATTGTGATCGATGTAGTATATGTAGAACTGGGGGCGGGGATAATTTCTTCCATAGGTTAAAATACGGTTGTCGGTATTCGATTATATTAAAGGATTGTCATCCTTGTGTGGAAGGAGTAATACACCACAACTATCCCATTTGTTTTGAGTTTAATTTAAGCCCACAAGGGAGTAATACTACCTTATGGGCGCGCTACTCATATGGACTGTTTCAACGAAATGCAATGACACCTACAGCTCTTTTGTCCAGCGTGTTTTAAGTCGATCTTACTAGGACAAGAAGATCCGAAATATGCGCTATCACTGTTTCAAACACGCCATTTACATCGAATATTCCAAATAGATGCAACGATTTCAACGTAACCTCAGTAGCATTATTTCATGTTGCTGCACAAAATTCCTAAACTGCAATTTGTGTAACACCCGGCAGACCACAGGAAGTCGCACCACAGACACTTGTCGATAATAGCGTATCGCCTCGGTGATATCTACCTGAAGGTTCTGATGGGAAATTGTAAAAGATGTTGCAGCCATGAATATGATTTATTTTACGTTACAAGTAGCACATTCGCTGACCCTTTGGAGACTCGTTGGCACGACATAACAGGTTCATCTCAACGCTGATGGCAAAGGCATGTGTGCAAGTTGCAATGCACGATGTAGACACAGCTTGGTGGTAGTGGAAACTTGGGGTCGGAGGGTGAGCATAGATGAAGATGGTCAAGTCACAGATCAACCTCCCATGCATCCATGTGACTCAGACAGAGTGCAACTATGCGACCATGGGGAGGTCACAGTTTATCCCAGGTCACTGAGTCGCAGCACACCCAAAGCCCAATGAAGCGCAACTTGCCCTAATTTGCAACTGTGCGACCCTGTGAGGTCACAAGTTCAGCCTAGGTCTCTGATTCACATATCTATGAGAGCAATGTAAAGTGTGACTTAGTAGTAGTAGCAACCTTGCGACCTTTTAAGACAAAGTCGCGCTACCCCTCTAGGTCGTTGACTCGCTAATCTATGGGGAAAATAAAAGCTGCGACTTGTAATAAAAGATGCACATGATGATTCAATAATCTAATCAGTTCTAGCATCCTGCCTTTTAATGTCCCCACCAGATGAGAGAGGGAAGGAAGTCCTTATTTCAGACAAAGTCCATCACTGATCGAGAGAAGATGAGTAGTTGTCTATGCATCATATGCAAGAGAGCGAGTGAGTAAATATAGTGTTGCTAGATTGATAGTTGCTTCATGTGCATATAAAGTGCTATGGGAAAAGGCAGCATGTCTCAGATTGGTCAAAGTCAAGCTTTTTGGCTTTCTCTGTTATACAGATCAATAAAGTAAATACGAAAAGAAACTTTTAAAGGGTCATGCTGGAAAACGACCAAATAAATTTAAAGTGGAAGATGAAGGGAGTAATGTTGTTCGCCCATTCATGTGGGAAACTCTTGGTTGCACCAAAACAGTGCCCAAGGCAACAGCATGTGACACCATGAGTTTCCCTAAAAAATTATTATTATTTTGGGTTTCTGAGGTCTACACATACCTCCTTCATGAGAGCTATAGGGTACAGTTCTAGCCTACTACCAAAATATAAAATGGGAACCAGAAATGCATCACATGCAGTGGGAGATGGCACAAACATAAAATATTTGATCTTATCAATGGTTTTCGCTGCAAACATTTAGAGTTTAGTGAAGACCATGCCACGGCACAATACTTGACCACACAGGGGTCTAAGTTATTATTTTCATTCTTGTAATTAATTAAATATGCCCCTAAAATTATGATTCATAAATGAAGGTATGTAACCTAAGCTGTGTGACTGCAGGTGGAAGCCGTTGGTCTGCGCAATGAGCCAAATTTTTTCCGAGCAAGAAAGAGGGCCTGTTTTCAAAGCAAGGAAGGCAGGATAAGGAATATTACTATGAAACCTAGAGAAGGCCACAAGTCGTTGATATACCCAAGGTCGCAGGTCGCATATCTGTCGAGGTCACAGGTCGCGGATGGTTCGAGGTCGCAGGTCGCGGGTGGTCTGAGGTCACAGGTCGCGGGTGGTCCAAAGTCATAGGTCGTAGATGGTCCGAAGTCATAGGTCACGGATTTTCCAAGGTCGTGGGTCGCAAGGAAACCCAATGGTCAGGAAGACGAAAAGTCAAGGAAGACCAAAGGGCAAGTTTTGTCTTATAAATACTCATTTCAAGAGCTTGGAAAAAGATCTTTTGTTTGGGACTCGAGCTTAGTACATTGTATTACCAGAGGATTATACATTTGAGCATGAATACAAGCATTTTGAAAAATCCCTTTGTGGATCTGGTGTTGTCATATGTATGAGCACTATTGAGTATTATGTTTTAGTTTCTGAACATCTTAGATTAAGGGAACTGTATCTTTAATTCATATCACAATTGCATAACAGTTTGCTGAGTATGTTAATGGTGGTTGAGTTCATTTCACTTTCTTAACGGATGTTGATGACTTTGTTTATTAGCATTTTTGTTATCATTTTAAAATTTTGGGAAGTGAAGGATGTTCTTGCCATAAGCAATTGTTTCTTTTGTGGTCAGAACAGTTTACAAGCATGACCCTAATGAAGTGTTGTTAAAAAAACTTCCTTCGGTACTCATGCTTTATTATTTCCTCTTGCTACTCATAGTTTCATAGGTACATTTAATGCATCAATCATATGTCTTGTATCATCTGATCAAGTGTGTACCCACAATTTTATAGAGTTTAAGCGAGACCCAAAGAAAGGAAAAATCAGCGATAGCCGGACCCACACCCCGGATGGGATCCCTATTCCAAATAGTTCAAGGTCTAATTGGGACCTTTTACTGGGGAGATCCCCTGCTGTTGGATGGACATATTTTCCCGTAAACACATTTTTTCCTTTATTTTTCTCATGAAATCCATAAAAGTATCCGTGGTTGGCCCAAGCTTTTGGTACACATCTACTAGTTTGCCTAAAGAATGTGTAACTATTTCCAAGCTTTGTCGACTCTCAGTAGGTATAGTCAAAGACACGAGATCTCCCTGTAATTTTGAATGAAGTTGTTGACACCTTTCTAAGTTCATTACTGCATGTTTCGTTCCCATGGTATATTAGAAATGTCAGCTGGATATGTCATGGTGGGTGGACAACCTTCTTCTTGAATGAAGCGTTCTTCCCTTCGTCTATTTCGACCAACATTTGGAGCATTTTCAGCCTCTGCATCAATATATAAAATTTTTTATATTATAAAAAACACATGTCAACAAATTTTTACAAATTGGATGAAAAAAATATTCAAATTGATGGCAGCCTCTATGTGGTTGGCTAGCATCTTCCCCACTCTCAAACTGTTGAGAACTAGAACGACTCTGCTGAGAACCAACACCACCATCTATTGATTGGCCTCCAGGGGAACAAATATCACCACCTTCACGCAACCTGCTAGCACTTGTTTATGACCCTCTAAGGGGATTTGAACCACTGCCAACCTCTGGAGACAAGAGAGAAGGTTCATAAACAAATACGAATTTATAATCAATTGAAAAAAACATTCATACATATAAATGCATGTACATATTCATTGACTAAATTACATGAACCATACCATGACTGGGTGAACTATGGGCATGCTCCATGGATGGAGTAGAGACCCTTCTCCTCTTATCTCCTAAAAAATAAAAAAAGAAACTTATTAACAATTAATTTATCTCACAAAGTCGATAAAAATTCAATTCTATATGTACACACATGTATGGAGATTTAATATTATATTTAAATACCATGAACAACCATTGATCCTCGAACCCCCCTTTCCTAGAGATATGGTATTCTGTTGATCTTCGTCGTTCATCCTCAATGATATATATATCTGCGGTGGACATTTACAATTATTTTTTTTAATGACTAGAATTTAAAATAAATTCAAAATAAATTTTAGAAAATTAATGTAATTTACTGTACACAAATTATGTAAAACACAACTTTCAAAGCACACTTGGTATAAAATTGAAAAAAACACATTATCATTAAAAAAGAAGTCAAACTGCTTTTAAAAAAAAATTGTGGAAGTCCCCGCATTTTAATTTTATAAAAATGTGAAGTTCACCAAGTTGCACTTTACATGGTGTGGTGGGAGCACACTTGGTATATAATTGAAAAACGCACATGGTAATTAAAAAATATGCATTTATAAGTACAAAAAACACACATATCCAAGATATGTTACAATTTCCATCAATAAATTTTGAAGGAGAGAGTCTTAACACTAATTCATCTTTGAGAGATGAATCTTGAATTTTTGAGGAAGAGCGTATCAAAACTAATTCATTTGTGAGAGATGAATCTTGAATTTTTGAAGAAGAGCGTCTCAAAACTAATTCTTATTTTATAGATGAATCTTGCATTGGCATTTCCATGTATAATTCTAATTCATTTATTAATTCATCTTTCATAGATGAATCCTGAATTGGCATTGCCCCAGGCACTAGATCAACAGACATATTATTCACATTTGAACAATGTCTTATACTAAAAATTTGAAATTGGCTAACAATATTGTTTGCTATTCCATGCAGTTCTTTTAGCCTCTCATTCTTAACTTGGTACATTCCATTCATCTGGTTGCACACAAGTTTAGAATTGGTAAAAACTACAATTCCATTTGATCCATACTCCATAGTTGTTCCCAAGCCTTATATCAATCCAATATAATATGCCTCGTTGTTTTTTGTTCTTCCCGGTATATTCATTTTCCTTTGGACGACTTTTTTAGTCGCAATATTGGAAAGCACATATGTAATCACTGCTTACCCTGGATTGGGACAGCAAGAAACTTCTATGCATAGTTTCCATTTTTCAACCATATTTAATGGTTTTATTATCCCTGAAAAAAAAAAAAATCAATAAAAACATATATATTAAATTAACATTTATTGCAAATTCATGGGAGAAATGACACAAGACCATGAGATAAATGACATGTTCATGCTCTATCTTAAATTTTGACTTAAAAAGTTTATGGTAGAATTCACATCTAGAATTAATGGGAGGAAGCCTTTAGTTTGTGGGAGAAATGACACATGTACACAGTTTACCTTAATGTGGTTGTGTTTTATGGATATTAAAATGAAGAACTTCTATTTAGATATATTCTATTAACTGTAAGGGCATTTACTAGATATGTCACCTTTCTTAAAATTTGAGATACAGTGACTACCTGGTCTTTTACAAACTTTGCCTATAGAACTTGTAGAATTTAGTTCACTACCTATCCCAATTATACCCTATGAAGGGTGTAGAGGACTCGTGGAATCACTCACACTACTTTACGTAGACATAATGGCGTATAAGAATGAATTTGTTTTACATTGGATATTAAAATGAAGAAATTCTATTTAGATATATTTCAGAGATTGACTATAGGGGCATTTACTAGATATGTCACCTTTCATAAAAGATGAGATCCAGAGGTACCTGGACCTTTACAGACTCTTCCTATAGAACTTGTAGAAGTTAACACTATTTGTCCCAATTATAACCTATGAAGGGTGTAGAGGACCCGTGGAATCACTCACACTACTTTACGTAGACATAAGGGTGTATAAGAATGCATTTGTTTTACATTGAATATTTTTCATTTTAAATTAATAATATATTTGAAACAATTACCTATATAAGGTTAAAACCTATGTTTTGTATCAAATCACTTTTGGTTTCAATGGGAAAATTTTATGGCTTTAATGTGTTTTTCTTGAAATGTGATACACCCCATTAAAATGGGTGATATATCGAAATGATTCCTATGGTGTAATAAAATATAGATGCACAAATTCAATGAGCATAGTTTTGAGATATAAAAGTCCAAATGGAAGAGTTGTTTGTGAACAAATATCAATGCCACTATGGATATATATGCTTCATTAAAATTGATTTTTCTATAATGATGTCCACTAAGTTGGAAAGAAGGGAAAGTATAACAATTATATGTTAATGTGCATGTGTTTTACATTGAATATTTTTCATTTCATTAAAAATATATTTGAAGAAATTAACTATATAAGGTTAAAACCTATGTTTTTGTATCAAATTTGGTTTTTCTCGAAATGTTGTTTGTGAACAAATATCACTGGATCACTATGGATATAGATCTGCTTCATTAAAAGGATTTTTCTAGAAGGATGTCCACTAAGTTGGAAAGAAGGGAAAATATCAAAATTATGTGTTAATGCATGTGTTTTACATTGAATATTTTTCATTTTATTAAAAATCTATTTGAAACATTAACTATATAACGTTAAAACCTAGATGGTTTGTATGAAATTACTGTTGGTTTCAATGAGAAAATTTTATGGCTAATGTGTTTTTCTCGAAATGTGATACACCCCATTAAAATGGGATATATATCGAAATGAATCCTATGGTGTAATAAAATAGTTTCAAGTAGTTTAAAAATATAGATGCATAAATTCAACGAGCATAGTTTTGAGATATAAAAGTCGAAAATGGAATAGTTGTTTGTGAACATATATCAGTGGATCACTATGCAGATCACTATGGATATATATGAATCATTAAAAGATATTTTTCTAAAAGGATGTCCACTTAGTTTTGGAGAAGGGAAAGTATCACAAAATTATATATGTTAATGCATGTGTTTTACATTTAAAATATTTTTCATTTTAAACTAAGAATCTATTTGAAACAATTACCTATATAAGGTTAAAACCTATGTTTTGTATCAAATTGAACTTTTGATTTCAATGGGAAAATTTTATGGCTAATGTGTTTTTTCTCAAAATGTGATACACCCCATTAAAATGAGAGACATACCGAAATGATTCCTATGCTGAAATAAAATAGTTTCAAGTAGTTTAAATATATAGATGCATAAATTCAATGAGCATAGTTTTGAGATATATAATTCCAAAATGGAATAGTTGTTGGTGAAAAAATATCAGTGGATCACTATGGATATATTTTCTTCATTAAAAGGGATATTTCTAGAAGGATGGACTAAGTTGGAAAGAAGGGAAAATATCACAATTATATGTTAATGTGCATGTGTTTTACATTGAATATTTTTCATTTTGTTAAAAATCTATTTTCAAAAAAATTAACTATATACTTGGTTAAAACCTATGTTTTCTATCAAATTAATTTTTGTTTCTAAATACTATACATGTTTTACATTGAATATTTTTCATTTTATTAAAAATCTATTTGAAACAATTAAACTATATAAGGTTAAAACCTATATTTTTTATCAAATCACTTTTGGTTTCAATGGGAAATTTTTATGTCTAATTTGTGTTTTCCTCGAAATGTGATACACCCAATAAAATGGGAGATATATGGGAATGATTCCTATGCTGTAATAAAATAGTTTCAATTAATTTTAAAATATTGATGCATAAATTCAATAAGCATAGTTTTGAGATATAAAAGCCCAAAATGGAATAGTTTTTTTTGAACAAATATCAGTGGATCACTATGGTTATAGATATGCTTCATTAAAAGGGATTTTTCTAGAAGGATGTCCACTAAGTTGGAAAGAAGGGAAAATATCACAATTATATGTTAATGTGCATGTGTTTTACATTTTCATTTTATTAAAAATCTATTTGAAACAATTAACTATATAAGGTTAAAACCTATGTTTTGTATCAAATCACTTTTGGTTTCAATGGGAAACTTTTATGGCTAATTTGTTTTTCTTGAAATTATTCCTATGGTGTAATAAAATAGTTTCAAGTAGTTTAAAAATACAGATGCATAAATTCAATGAGCATAGTTTTGAGATATAAAAGTCCAAAATGGAATAGTTGTTGGTGAACATCTATCAGTGGATCAGTATGGATATATTTGCTTCATTAAAATGGATTTTTCTAGAAGGATGGACTAAGTTGGAAAGAAGGGAAAATATCACAATTATATGTTAATGCATGTGTGTTTTACATTGAATATAAAAGGTTTTTTCTCTCCCTCATTGTTTGAGACCATGGATATGAAAATGAAAAAATTCTATTTAGATCTATTCCAGAGATTAACTGTAGGGGCTGTCACCTTTCATAAAATATGAGATCTAGAGGCTAGCTGGCCCTTTATAGACTCTGCCTATAGAACTTGTAGAATTTAACACTACATTTCCCAATTATACCCTATGAAGTGTGTAGAGGACCCGTGGAATCACTCAAACTACTTTACATAGACATAAGGGTGTATAAGAATGCATGTGTTTTACATTGAATATTTTTCATTTTAAATTAAGAATCTATTTGAAACAATTACGTATGTAAGGTAAACCTATGTTTTGTATCAAAACACTTTTGGTTTCAATGGGAAACTTTTATGGCTAATTTGTGTTTTTTTCTCAAAATGTGATACACCCCATTAAGATGGGAGATATATCGAAATAATTCCTATGGTGTAATAAAATAGTTGAGTAGTTTAAAGATATAGATACATAAATTCAATGAGCATAGTTTTTAGATATATAAGTCCAAAATGGAATAGTTGTTGGTGAACAAATATTAGTGGATCACTATGGATATATTTGCTTCATTAAAAGAGATATTTCTAGAAGGATGGACTAGGTTGGAAAGAATGGAAAATATCACAATTATATGTTAATATGCATGTGTTTTCCATTGAATATTTTTCATTTTATTAAGAATCTATTTTCAAAACAATTAACATAGTATAAGGTTAAAACCTATGTTTTGTATCAAATTATTTTTTGTTTCTAAATACTATGTATTTTACATTGAATAATTTTCATTTCATTAAAAATTTATTTGAAACAATTAAACTATATAAGGTTATAACCTATGTTTTGTATCAAATCACTTTTGGTTTCAATGGGAAACTTTTATGGCTAACGTGTTTTTCTCGAAATGTGATACACCCCATTAAAATCAGAGATATATCAAAATCATTCGTATGGTGAAAAATAGTTTCAAGTAGCTAAAAATATAGATGCATAAATTCAATGAGTATAGTTTTGAGATATAAAAGTCCAAAATGGAAGAGTTGTTTGTCAACAAATATCAATGGATCACTATGGATATATCTACTTCATTAAAAGGGATTTTTCTAGAAGATGTCCACTATGTTGGAAAGAAGGGAAAATATCACAACTATATGTTAATGTGCATGTGTGTTACATTGAATATTTTTTATTTTATTAAAAATCTATTTGAAACAATTAACTATATAAGGTTAAAACCTATGTTTTGTATCAAATCACTTTTGGTTTCAATGGGAAACTTTGATGGCTAATGTGTTTTTCTCGAAATGATTCCTATGGTGTAATAAAATAGTTTCAAGTAGTTTAAAGATCATATAGATGCATAAATTCAATGAGCATAGTTTTGAGATATAAAAGTTGAAAATGGAATAGTTTTTGGTGAACAAATATCATTGGATCACTGTGGATCACTATGGATATATCTGCTTCATTAAAATGGATTTTTATAGAAGGATGGACTAAGTTGGAAAGAAGGAAAATTATCACAATTGTTTGAGTCCTCATCTTATAAAAGGTTTCCACTAAATCCATCCCTATTACTTTTCATGTGAACCACATTCCCAAACCCACACATATATGTACCTAAGAGCCAAGCCAAGTGTAAAAAGGGCTGATTTCATATTCTACTTTAACACATATGTGATTAATTATCGTTAGAATTTTATGGTAGAAATACGTATAAAGAGTAATTTCCTTAGTATAGATCTAATTTGACTTTAAGGAATAAAGGGAAGTTTTTTAGAAAGTTTATCTTAGGAGGTAGAACTAAACCATCTATAACCCACAAAATAAACCATGGCCCATGAGCATCACATGCAAACACAAGTTACTCACATGTTTGAAACACTGCCTCACACCATTAGAAGGGTTTGAAACCACTAAGCAACCCATACTAAGTTCCCTAGAAGGGATGACTATCATATTTAATGATTGGGTTTGCCTCCAAGGTCAAAAGGAAAATCAAAGTTACGAAAGGGAATTAGAATATAAATTAAGGTAATACCATGACCTTTTACCCAATATTGAATGAAGGTGAGCAACCATATATATCATGAATGATGTTCAAGAAATATTATGATAAGAAATATTAAATGAAAATCAAACTTAGGAAGTTAGGAAAGGGAATTAGAATAGAAATTAAGGTAAGACCATAAACTTTTACCCAATATTGAAAGAAGGTGAGAAACCATAGATATAATGAAGGAAGTTCAAGAAATATTATGATAAGAAATATTAAATATTTTTTGCAGAGGCTTAAACTCTGAGTAAATTTAATTTAACTAATTTTAATATGATATATGAACAGTCAATTCTTAGCAGAAGCAATGTCTGAGTAAATTTAATTTAACTACTTTTAATATGAGATATGAACAGTCAATTCTTAGCAGAAGCAATGAGCCTTACTCTCTGACACAACTGAATATCATGAAGGAAGTTCAAGAAATATTATGATAAGAAATTTTAAATCTTTTTTGCAGAGGCTTAAATTCTAAGTAAATTTAATTTAACTACTTTTAATATGAGATATGAACAGTCAATTCTTAGTAGAAGCAATGTCTGAGTAAATATAATTTTAACTACTTTTAATATGAGATATGAACAGTCAATTCTTAGCAGAAGCAATGAGCCTTACTCTCCGACACGACTAGATATCATGAAAGAAGTTCAAGAAATATTATGATAAGAAATATTAAATCTTTTTTTTAGAGGCTTAAATTCTGAGTAAATTTAATTTAACTACTTTTAATATGAGATATGAACATTCAATTCTTAGAAGAAGCAATGTCTAAGTAAATTTAATTTAACTAATTTAAATATGAGATATGAACAGTCAATTCTTAGCAGAAGAAATGACTGAGTAAATTTAATTTAACTACTTGTAATATGAGATATGAGCAGTCAATTCTTAGTAGAAGCAATGAGCCTTACTCTCTGAGACAACTCCATTGAGAGCTAATTCGTTATTTGCTTAATCTCTTATATCCAGGTTACACGGATGGAAAAGCATATACAAACAAGTTTCAAGATAGGTGATTCTTCCAATTACGCTATAAATAAAGTAAGCTAAGAAAGTTGGTGCCAGGGTGTCCAGCTAAGGGTGTTGTTGGGGATGTTACAGCTAAATCTAATTCTTCGAATGTAAGGTACGCACAATAATATGGTTGTTCTTTCTCTACATCTTAAATAGTATTCACTTCAAAGAATGGGTAAGTTAACATAATATATGCATATCTAGTTGTTCTGTCTATACAATAAGACCGGTATAGCTCAGATCAAAGTGCTTGAACTCAAGAAGAGTATCATAAGGCTTGTTTATATGGGGACCAAAGCTAATACTAAAAATCAAGTGTCCAAGGGGCTAGCAAGTGTCTTTACAAACATGGCCATTAATTAGACTGGATAGGAACATACGTACCTGGAAAGTCTCAGCAGCAAATTGGCCGTTAATTCGATCCTTGAAGACGCTGAAGACGATCCCTGAAGACATCGTGGAAGAACTCTGTGAACAATAATAATCAAAGTAAAAAATAAATAAAATAAAAAACAATAACAAAAAATAATTACATAAAGTAATAAAATTAACAAAACTTACCTCCTTAGCACAGCGCAAATCAACAAAAATCACCTCCTCAGTGCGGTGCAACACCAAATCAACTAAAATCGCGTGAGACAGATGTGAGCGCAACACCAAATCAACTAAAATCATGCGAGACAGATGTGAGTGCAACACCGAATCAACTACAATCGCGTGAGACAGATGTGAACAAGAAAACTGGAGCAGTTTGTGGGCGATATATTTATAAAATAATAGTTCGGTCGAACTTTGTTTGCCAGTTTTCCAATCTCTGGCCAAAAATATATTTTCCATTGTCGTCAGTACAACATCAATGTAAACAACAGAACAATTTCGGTCGAACTAATTTCGAAAGTTGGTCGAACTCCTGAATAGTTTGGCCGAAGTATTGAGGAAAAATGTTTTCCGCCATGAATTCTCACAAAAGTGTTGCCCATCTTCGCATTTTTACTCAACTATCTGGAGAATATGCAGATTACCCCAACTGATGTTCTTTGCAACAGTGGGACAAGTAGTCAACCACAACAGTTCAAAGTAAACCTATGTCATTGTGGTGGTACTCCTGCTAAAGTAAACTTCTGCCACTGTGGTGGTACTCCATGAATTTTGTAGATCGTGGGTTTGAGATGTATCTAAGGTTCCATAGCTACAATGGTATGCGATGAACTAAATAGATCATGTTCCAACTGTAGCGGTATGGTCTCAACTCAAAAATTGTGGAAGCCTTCCACTAGTCCAATTTACACAATTGTTAAGTGTGACGCAACCATCTATGCCCCATATAGACATGATGCAATGTTAAAGGGCATGGTTCACACTTTATGCTATGCTATGTTATGGAGAAGAAGACAGAATTTTTGTTATGTTATGGAGACAAAGACAAAAGTGTTAAGGCATGTGGCGTTCATGTGTTTCTCACATGGTCCATGGAGTCGATTTTAATTTTTAAGTATTTTCTTACTCCTTAATTTTCAAACCCTCTCCCTCATTTTTATTATTGTATTCTTATTCTTACGCTCTGGCTACCTGATCTAGGGTTACAACCTTACAATTAAAATCCTTTCATTTCCTATTGTTAGACTTGTGTTCGAGTATCGTGACCTGTTGATTCGCCTCGGAGCTGTGATCTCATGGCTGGTGATTTTTTTTCATCTCATTGGATGGAAAACCGAGGGTTTTCGCTGAACAAAATCAGTGGAGTTGTAAGTTCAAATGCTCCTCTATTTATTGAATTCATTTTCATGTTTTGCACAAAATTTTGTTAAGAATTTTAGGTTTTTTTAATGCTTGTACAATATTAAAGTCCCAACTTCAAAATATTGTAAATTGAAGTTAAATTTTAGTATCACTATCCCGTATTCTAGAGAACGTTCACTTAATATTACATTATGGCAAAGTGAATGTGAATTCCATTGATTCGCCATGTGCTGCCCCAAATTCTACTCAATCAGCACATCTGTAAATAGTGTTTAGTTTCGACGTCCTATCTTGCCCTCATTGTTCCTGCTCTAACTGGGATGCAGTACGAGTATATTTGGATACTATATCTGTCATGCTTAGATTATTTCAAGGTTTTCTTCTATAAACCATATATTTGGGCATTGAATTTTAGGTATTAAATTGTTGCCTTTATTCTCTCTCTCATGCTTCCCAAGTGAAATAAAAGCACATATGTGTGCATTAGCTCAATATGTGGTCTTCTATGGAACCTGCATTGCATCCACACTCACTAATGCAATCAGCATCAAGTTAGTTCCCATCAAAATAAATTTTAATCCATAATAACATTTTATCTTAAATAATTAAAAAATGTTATATCTGTAAGATTCCATTTCTCTACCTTACTCCCTGAATATGCATAAATTTACATTTAGATGTTTTTTGTTAAAGTGGATTGTGATCATAAGCTATGTGTTTGATCAAGATGCTTACACACCAATGGTGGGTATTCTAATAGATATATATTCCCATCAAGTTAGTAAAGAAATAATGTTTTTACATAATTTTCCCTCCGTGTCCCTTAGCCATTAGTCCGTTCAAGGTTTTTTTCATAGATGTTGCCAATGCTTTATTCTCAACTAAAAATTTAAAACAAATAATAATTTGTCAGTTAAAGAATCTGATTGGAAAAAACAACTAGTACAGAAAAAATAAGAAATCTTCTTTTTAATAAAAATTAAGGTGCAAGAGGATAGCCAGAACAACAAAGAAGAACCACATACTACTTTAGATACTAGTGTTTCTCTAAAATTCTACTTCGGTCACCCGTGTTTCTCTAAACTTCTTAGTTTCTTCAAGGATTTTTTCACAGATGTTGTCAATACTTTATTCCTAACTAAAAATGTCAAAACAAATAAGAATTTCCCAGTTAAAAGACCTTATTGGTTAAAACAACTAAATGATCGCACAAAAAAAGTAAGTAATTTGTTTTTTAATAAAGATTGAAGTGCAAGAGGATAGCGAGAAGAGCGAAGGACCATATGCTACATTCAAGATTACAATGAGAATGACAGCCTATATACTGAGATATATAGTTAAATTTAAAAACAATACATTGAAAACTACATATTTTCATATTGTAAATTAATCAATTTATATTTCTTATTATTTAAAATATACTTTGAAATTTATAAATGAATTTAGAGAATTATTAAAAAAAAACTATTTAATAACTCAAATCTATTATTAGGATTAATTATGTAACCTGCCAAGGAGAATTTATTTTCTACATTCTCTTATCTGTATTCATGGTAGCTTACTGTTGTGATTCTTATCCTTGTGGCCTTTATCTCCATTTTCCATATTTTCTTTGTACCTCTCATATTAGCTTCTTTGGATTTCACTGGATCCCGACAGAGCGAAAGCTTTCCTAATGCTTCATCATTAATAAAAAACGTCTCCTCCATAGGTGATAAGAATATTGAACAAGATCAATACCCACGGAGTCATGATTATGATGGAGCAATTCTTTACAGAGATGCACCATGGAAGACTGATATCAGAAAATCGTTATATGGTTGCCATGATATTGCAAAACCACTTTACATCAATGAGGTTGGGATCTCACATCCATTTCTATATTTATTTCCACTTTTGAGGTTATTTCTCTTTTATTTGAGAAGCCATTGATTGATTTTTCATGTTGATTTGTGCAGACTACTAGTGGCAAGAATTGTAAGCATGGCTGTAGTGGTCATGGAATTTTTAATAGTGAACTTGGAGGGTGCCGATGTTTTCATGGCTATGTAGGTTTATAGTCCACCCCTATTTATCCTCGTCCCTTTTAACTAGTGTTTTTGGCTTCAAGATTCCATTAACCATCGTTGTGCTTAGTTTTCCTATTTCATTTCAGTGTGTTCTGTTTTTCAATTAAGCTTAGTGGTCGAATATAACTTGGTGCTTATTGGGCACCTACCTTATCACCTTGGCTTGTGAAGGCTACATCTGGATATTGAAATCAAAGAGCTCTATGGTACTTTAATTGTATCTAATTTTTTTTTCTTTCATAGTAGACACAAGTGATATTATATGTTTTCTAAATTCAACCACCCCATTACCTATTTGGATGAGCATTGTTAACTGTGGAATTGCATCTTGAATAATCTTGAACCAACATTATTTTTGACTGAATACTCATACTAAGGTTCACCTGCCCTTCTATTCTGCTAATTAGCTTTGGGCTAGAAGATATTTATTAGCTTCACTTGCTTACAACTATAGGACCATGTGTGCCATGCATCTATTAGGGTTTTCTGAATATTTGAATTTGTGCAGTAGTTTTATTTACAATTATTATTTAGTGCATATATATTATTACTGGTTCAAGTGATGTATGAATGTATACTTAAGATGTGTTTTTCATTATATATATTACTAACAAGGTCTTTGTATCTCATTGAAAATAAAAACTGTCCCCTGCATTACTCAACAATTCATTTTAGCTTCTCTCTCACCACATACAGATATATAGTAATTTGAATGAAATTTTCAATATGATGCTTTAATATGTTGATCTAGAATTTTCTTATTGCAACAGTAGATTTAAATGAAGTGTAGTGTCATGACGTGCTTGGAGAACCCAACTTGCACACTCATTTCCTGATGAAGAATCTATTCATAAATAATCTTGAAGACTTCTTTGTCATGCTTATTATCTGATGGCTTACATTAGCACTTGCAGTATGAATCAAAAGGTATATCTCCTTTACACACATAGCTTCTAATTGTGAAATAAAACCCATATCTAGAAGTCTGAAATAGTACATCTCTAAGAGTGGGGTTAATCACTGACAGAAATGCATAAAATTTTTGCATGGAGTGTGAGTCCTCTTTTCCTGTAAATACTTGTGAAGTACTACATATTTCCCTCCTGATGAAAAATATGGCAGGCCAAGTTTCAAGATTGTGTTGAGTTTAATTCATATTCTAAAAAGAATTGTTTTCTTACTCTATTGCTAAAATTGAAATTGCATCTCTAAGCACTTGCAACAAATCTATGTAGTTTATTCTTTTATTTTCTCTGAATAAGAGTTAAAGAAGCTTGGTATTTTAAAAATAGCATGATTCGTGATACTGGGATTAATGTTATTCAACAACTTTCAAATGTGTTGTCTACATCAGAAACCTCTCAAGAATTGTCTCTGGGTTTAGCTCAACAGGTTGTGCAGCTTTGCGCTAGCCAGGTAAATTCAAGGCTCATATTACTTAAAAGTATTTGTACTTAAGCATGCTCAGTTTCTTGCTTTTAATCTCACATGTCCTCATTTTTTGCACCTTATTATCCATTATTTTTCTAAATAATATAACCATTATAACAATTAAAATTATTATATTTCATGTAGTATTATAGGTTTGCTAGCTAGAGTACATTTCAGTCTTTCAGTTTTGAAAACCATGGTTACATATTTCATCAGTTGCGTGCTTGGGTAAATTTCTACCTTTCAAAGATGGAATTGACACTAATGCATTGGTTCTTCGAATAATTTGAGAGGATTGTACCAAAAGTCCTCCCAAGGTCAACTGCTTTTTGTGCATATTGTTGGGCGAAACTATTGTCGTCAAATAATTTCCCTAAAATAAATTATCAATCCGAGGAATTCATAGACTTACGAAGCATATGCACTGTATATGCAGTATTGAAGTTAAATTAGCATAGTCTTATGATTTTGTCTCTGATTTAAGATGCAATGAATGAAGGAAGAGGCTCCTAAATTAGGAGGTCCTATTTTTCCTTCACCACAGTACTGTCCTCAAGAAGAGAGACTAAAGAGAAACTGTTTGTGATGTGTAGAAAGAAAGAGAAGAGGCTCCTAACTTAGGAGTTCCTGATTTTCCTTCCTCACAGTTATACACCAACAACATTACCATCACATCATATCATAAATTGGAAATGTGCAATTGTATAAGAGAAAAACAACATGTGAAGAGCAACCTATGTGACAACATATGTGAGCTAACATTAACGATGAACAAAAACAAAATCTTATTACATCATGATGGTTAAATTAAAGATTACAAAACCAAAAATTTATTCTAGACTCTAATTCTCAATTCAATTTTCTACTTCTTCATTCCATAATTTCCTTATTCAAATGAAGATAGAGCACTCTCTTTTATACATGAGATCTTTGAAAATAATATAGGCAACTCATAATTACAAATCCACTTTTATCTCAACCAATATCCCTATAATTACAAAATATGATCCCTTAAAATCCTCACTTATCTATCACAAATATTGGGTAAGATATGTTATCCAAATATCCATGATATTCTCCTTGGAATAAGCTTGAACTATCATCCTTTGAATTCTTGATATGGTGGAGGAAATATTCAAGAATATTTTTAAATAATCCTACACATTACAAAGCTCATCCACATTTGAGATATTAATGAAATATGTTAATTTTTCCAATAATTAACCATAAATTCTCTTATAATATAAAAGATAAATAAATTGGGAAATTATGAGGTAAACCCATGAAAATGGTACGATAAATGGTTAAATGAGGTGATATAATGTGAGGAATGGCGAGGAAAAATATGATAAAAATGTGACAATTATGAGACCCAACATACCCCCCAACTGAACTTGTTGCATGTACTCATGCAACTTTGCATGGATTAAAAACTTTGGCTTTGCATGATTATGGTTTCTAACAATGTATCATTCCAGGATGTGAAATACATGTACTCCAACTGATATTTCCTATGGTTGGGTCTTGTGTCAACAACCATGAATATAGCAAATGTTGGTTCTTGTGTTAACAACATTCATTTTTTTTACTTGCTTTTTTTTTTTTTTAATATTACATGTACTGGAAATGATAAGTCATTAATATGTACAAGAAAACATGTTCTCATATTACATTTTTTTTTTCTTCTTTTGGGATTCAACTGCATTAATTTATATTTTTGAATCATTCCGAAATAGATATCAATGTATTTGAATCAACTGTAATGAAGTGTAGTTTGTAAGATTCATGTTGGTCGACAATATATGAGGTGATGAAGGGAATCAAATGGTAATGAATACCCCCCTCCCCCCGTGAACTGAATATGTGTTAAGTTTACAAGAAGGGCAAAGATAATGTAATATGGTGAGGTAATTTTCTAATTTCATTTATTTTTAACCTGTAAGAAATTGTTTGATTAAAAATTATAAAATAACATACCTTCACTTACCGAAACAGTTGATGAACTATGTAATATAAATGTAGCTTCTACTACTTATGAATCAGGAAAATTTCATGGTGATTTTGTTGGATGAGAGAAAATGTCATGCTACTGGATAAAGTGAAAGAATATGAATTGTTGTTTGGTTGTATGAATGAAAAGATGATGTCTGAAAGTGGAACTGTGGTACTCTCATATGGCTGGAGATATATTGTTGCAATTGTTGATGGAGTCATGAAAAAATATATAGTCTTCTCCTGCTACAAAACCTGATGGTACAATTCTAGTCATGCAAATGAATGTGTCAGTGTAGAGCATGAAACTAATCCATTTGATTACAGACCATTAATGGGTGTCATTAACCAATGTGAGGCAAACTCACCATTGATGTCAATGAGTGCCAAGGTACCCAAGTACATCTTGCAAATTTTGAATAAGTGAGTTGACGTTGAACTACTTGCAAGATCCAACGATCAAGGGAAATTGATGTATTCCCATGATTGTTAGCGAGAGAACTTTCCATTAAGGAATTCAAGCCTCAAGGTACTTAATATGGACTCTAGTCTCTATCCTAGATAAGGTGCTGAGGTTGATGGGGCAATACTTGTTGAAAGGCTGGCCTTAAGGAATCCCACATCAATTAACATGAGTTTGTAAAAAATGATTGGTAGGACTATAGATGAAAAATATTGTTGTAGAAACAGGTTTTTAGGAAAAGGATAGCAAGGCAATGTAGTCATGGAAAAATGAGTTGTTTGGTTTTATTTATGAGGAAAAGAGGAGCTGGAAATGATGAAATAATGTATGCGACTCATAAAGGTAGGCATGTGTGAAGTCATAATTAAAGGGAGACTCTAATATGGATGAATGATAAGCATAGAAGGAGGAGAGTAATTGAACATGTCATGGCATAATGGGTTTTTTCAAATATGTATGTGTGACAGACATGTACGATGAAAAGATTAGGCATGTGTGAACTCATAATTAAAGGTAGACTCTAATATGGATGACTGATAAGCATAGAAGGAGGAGAGTAATTGAACATGTCATGGCATAATGGGTTTTTTCAAAGATGTATGTATGACAAACATGTAGGATGAAAAGATTAGGCATGTGTGAAGTCATAATTAAAGGTAGACTCTAATATGGATGACTAATAAGCATAGCAGGAGGAGAGTAATTGAACATGTCATGGCATAATGGGTTTTTTCAAAAATGTATGTGTGACAGACATGTACGATGAAAAGATTAGCTCATCTTGGCTTTCATTATTTCATGCTTTATTGTGATTTCTCAAAATCACTTCTGCATGAAATTGGATCGTTGTCGAACCTGAAAAATCTTAGCACTATTCCTACATAAATACTATGAGATATTTGAAAAACATAAATTGCAGGAATACTAAAAATAAAATGCATCTTACTTGTTTTCTTTATATTAGTTCTGTCAATAATTCTTGTATGAAGTGGCTCAAAGAAACGAATTATCGTAAATACAATTTTCAGGAATTATGAAATGTCCATTTGAAAAAAAAAAAAAAAAAAAAAAAAAAAATTGTGTTATAATTTTTATTACTATTATTTATTTTAATTTGGTGGCTTATAACCACAAGACGATGGCATGGAATGCAATGCCTCCTATATTTTGCATCTCATAACTAACTACAACAGACCTATATTTTCAGAGTCAAATAATAAAACCAAAAACTAATAATTTCAAGTGGAAATTACATGTGCATAAAAAATAAATACCAACCATCTGTGTGCTCTTAATACTCTTGTCCGAGGGAAAATGAACTCGGTTGTGCTCACTGAACCAGCTATACTTTTCCAATAGCGCCCCTAACATATTCCATCCAAATTCCATTGACGATTCCTTCTTTTGGTTTTTCCTGCATTCATATCATTATTGAAAGGAAACTTTACATTTCAATCCATCTCTCGATGTAGGTCAGTTTCTGGAAGGTAAGGCAATCTTGACCAATAAGAGAAGAAATCCGGGACCAATATGTTTTCCATCCCAATATTACAGTGCCATAAATCGGGGCACTATGTTCTCCACTAACCAGAAGTCCTCATCTAAATGTCAGATATTATATGAATATTTCACAATGATCACAAAGATAAATATAAATGTAAAATTCAGGATTAAATTGATCATTATAAGAAAATTTTAGAGGACTAGCATGTTTCTGTAAGCACGTTGAAATTTCATGGGGCTATACACTTGTTATAGCCAATGGAGTTCTGCAGTAGAACCAGAGTTTCGTGGTCGTTGTAGTTTTGCATGAGACAGGTCCCTGTAATAAACTAATGAATATGACAATGAATGGTATAAAATATATACACGACGAGGATATCATGGACCATCAACTGTTAACCATGGTTTGGTATTATGGATCCCCTCATTAATTACAATTTTTCCAAATCTTGAGTTGTTCACATAAATCGATGCCTAAATTGTGGGGATTTCATTGAGTTTAATATTTTCGGCACATAGGTCATTCCTTGATATACTTATGTTTTCCGTCTTCTTTTCGATCAACCAAGTGAGTCATAAATGAATGCTCAGCCACTAAAATGAAGCGAGTAGCCTCCTTCAAGCATGTAAGCTTTCAAGATCCTTTCCTGTTTATAGTTGCACCATTGTTCCGGGTCAATGAATGTGGTTCTTCGGGTCTGAGTTGTGCGCCCATAAAAGGCCAAGCTACAGTGATATACACGCATCAATTTGCACAACTACCATTTAAGATAGTCTCACCCAGCCCATAACATTCGGTACGTCTTGATGAAAAATAGCTATAACCAGAAGCATCGGTAGCTAAGGCATAGGCATTGTATTATGTGTATTTTTAGCATGACACCGGTATGTAGCGAATTCATGCGTTTAGCATTGATTAAAGTGTCAAACAAGGTTGGTGAATATATCCTTAACGAAATCTGGATTTCACTTCACGGCTTCACGAAAAGGAGGGAGCAAATCACAGTCACGCTTTGACATCGCTCTCGGGAGGCCAGGCAGATTTACAGAGCTAGGATGATCGCCATTATTATATGACAGGGGAAGGATGGTGAGCATGGAATATGAGAGACACTGGCTGTAATCTCCCACAATGGGGGAGTAAATGGTATATACGTTTCATTCGGTAGCAAGATCTGAGAGATAGTATGGCCAAAAATCGAGAATGATAGAGG